>JAGFMF010011747.1:18707986-18882274 GCA_019455555.1 Galemys pyrenaicus
TGACACACAGATCTCCCTCCTTCCTTCCTGTGACACAAGAATCTCCCTCCTCCCCTCCTGTGACACACAGATCTCCCTCCTCCCCTCCTGTGACACACAGGTCTCCCTCCTCCCCTCCGGTGACACACAAATCTCCCTCCTCTCTTCCTGTGACACAAGAATCTCCCTCCTCCCTCCAGCGACACACAGATCTCCCTCCTTCCCTCCAGTGACACACAGATCTCCTCCTCCCCTCACATGACACATGGGTCCCTCTTGACCTTGGAGACCCCTTCCCGGTGTGGACCGTTTGGCACATCCTCCCTTGCCTTCCGCAGGGTTCTCCAGAGTTCTTGGGGGTGTTGTGGAGTGTCATTTACCAATCTCTCACATGGCGTCGGGTCTGCCACTTCATCCACTGGTTTCTTTGAGGGATGTGAGGGGTGGCCGTGGGTTCAGGGTGCGTGTGGCCAGGTGAGTAGATGTGTGGGCCGCAGAGCTGTGCGGCGGGGGTTCTGCCCCTTCAACAGCCACAGGCCTGAGCCATCTGCGTGCTGCCCCCTCAGCTGCCCGCTCGGGCTTCAGTGCAGGCCGGCTGTCCACACCAATCGCAGGAGGGTCCTCACCCACGCAGGAAGCCCTGTAGCCCTTAGGGCAAGCCCCATCCCGTCGCCCTGCCCCCCACTCCCACCTGACAGGCTCCTATTCCTGGTGTGTTCCGCAGGCCCCAGCAGGGTCCTCTGGGTGCCCCAAACCCCTTCAGCGGCCCCTAGCGGAGGCAGGAGTAGTGATAGGCCTCAGAGGGCTGGGGCGCCCCGAAGGCTCCCGCCTCTGCTCCACCCGCGCTGCCTGGCTGGCTGCCCGCTGTCTCGCTCCAGCCACTCCGCCCGCCCAGCAGCCCACCCGCCTCCGGGCGCTTGCTTTGCGCTTCCGGGAGGAGGGTCGCGGCCGTAGTCAGTAGGTGGGGGGTGAGAACGGCTTCGTACAGGAGTTGGTGCACAGTTATCCTGCTCCTATATGATGCCTTTCTTCATCCCCTTCAACCACGTGCAGCCCCCGGACCCTCCTCTGACCCCTGGCTGCGCGGGGCTGTCCTCTGCTTGCTGCTGCCCGCCCTTTGCTCGCGCTTCCCCTCCCCTGCGGCTCCCGAGCTCTCGGCGGGGTGGGCCTGGGCTGGCCTCTCTAAGGCCCCCTCCTTAGCAGGAAGGGGAGCCTGGCGGAGACACCCCGGCAGTCCTGGGCTCGCAGGCAGCCAGGGTGCCAGGCGGGCCGGAGGTGGACGCCGGCTGGCCTTGGGCTCCTCCCGATGGGAGTCTCCTGAGAGGACCCAGTGCCCAGAACAGAGGGGCCGCCCCGGGAGGTGCTGGTCCCAGGCTGGGGCGGGCGTGGACAGAGACCACCTCCCGCGGCCACAGAGGAGGGTCTCCTTGAGGGGCCTCCGCCTCTACCCAGGATTCTCTCGTGACCAGGAGGCTGAGGCCCCTCGCAGGCGGCCGCTCGCTCGCTCGCCCTGCGCCAGGCCGACGCAGCCCAGCGCCGAGCAGGACTCCCGGCCACTCCTAGCTCAGCCCTCGGCACCCTCCGGTGCTAGCCCGGAGGCCTGGGCCTCGGTCTGACTCCGGCACTCCCGACTCAGCCCCTGCATGACGGGGCATAGGTCCCCGCGCCCCCGGAACCATTAACCTATTAACCAGCCCTGCAGCCAGCCCAGGCCCACGCACGGGGCACCGCCCCCACCCGCCCCACCTGCCTGTGCGCCGCCCCTCGGTGCCAGGATGACCGTGAGGTCAGGGGTCTTCGAGGAGAGGCAGCCTGAGCCCAGGCGGCGGCCCCAGGAGGGTGCAGTGTTGTGGTGATTTCGGGGGGGGGGGGCGTGCGTGGAGCAGCCTGGCCTGTGTCCTGCTCCCGGGCTCCTGCGACGTGGCAGCTCTGGGCGCTCTGTGATGCTGCCAGGTGGGGGCCCGCGGCCCTGGGTGCCGGCTTCCTGGGCGGCAGGGCCCGGTGGGGCACCTTGAAAGGGCTCTCCGGCAGGCCGTCACTGCGGGCCCTGTCTCTGTGTCCCTCGGTCCTGGGGCCACGCCAGGCTGCTGCATGCCGGGTCCTCTCTTCCCAGGGCTGCTGCTCTGTGGCCCTGGGCTCAGCTTCAGCCCCCCCGGGGGACGCCCGCGGAAGCTCAGCTCAAAGACTCCGCTAGATGGGTCCCCTGGCGTCCTGGAGGCCCCCCCACGGGCTGGGGTGAGGCTCGCTTCCTCCTTATGTAGGGTAGGCTGGGGTGTTTGTTGGCCTGGGGCTTCAAGTTTTAGCCGGCATAGCTCTTCCTATCCTGGGGGACCTGGGGAGGGCCCCCCGACTCAGTTAAACCTGTGCTGCCTGCAGGAGGGATGGGCAGACCACACGTGCATGGTCAGCTGCCCGCAGGTGGAATGTTCCAGAAACAGGCCCAGCGTGCACCCACGGACGGCTGGTGGGGGGAGGATAGGCAGTGAGCAAGGCTGGCAGCCTCAGTGGGGTGGAGCTCGGGGGCCTGGCCTGATCGCTGGGGGTCAGCGGCCCCAGGCTGGGCGAGGGGGCGGCTCAGGGACGGTGTCCCTGAGTTTTCACCTTTTTTGTGGTGGGTTTGACGTCTCTACCAGGCAGGTCATTAATACTGACTCCTTTTTCCTTCCAGGAGAAAAAAGTCTTGTGCTGTGTTTTCGGACAGTTTTCTAGGGTGGCAGGGACCCGAAACCAGTGTTATGGCCTGGCCAGTCGTTCTCCGGTAAAACCAGGGCCTCGACTTGGGGGGCATCAGGGAGATCCTGCTCTCTGCTGCAGTGGGAGGTCGCGGTCACGGACTCACTGCCCCTCCGCTGCCTGCGCGTGTGTCTGTATGGGGTATGTGTGGGGGCATGGGGTGTGTGGGTGCCTTAGGGGCTTGAGGCACCTGGACCCCTGCTGCAGGGCATGATGGTTGGTGGTGATGGGAAAACAACCAGTAAGCGTCCCCCAGCAAGAGGGCTCAGGGCCTTCTGGGTCCAGCGAGCGAGGACCCAGAGTTCTCGCAGCTGAGCCCCTGCCCTTGCCGCATAGACCCCCTCCCTCCCCCATTGCTCTCGCTGCTGGGCAGGACGACTCCTGGGCGCAGGACCTGGCTGCGGCTGGGCGGAGCTAGGGTGCCATCTCCAAGGGAGGAGGGCGGAGCCTCCAGGACAGTCCTTGGCTTGTTTCTGAGGCCTCTGGCCACCTGGGGCCACGCCCCTGCAGGCCTCGGTTTCCCCAAGCTGATGCTGAGTAGGGCCCCGGAAGCCTGCATGTGGGCAGTGGAGGGCAGGCCCGGGACAGGCGAGGAAGCTGTGGCTGGAGTGGGCGGCGGTCCTCGCGGGGCCGGGGGAGCCCCTGAGTCTGAACCGGGGATCCTGACCATGATCTCCCGGTGCTGCTCTCGGGGTAGATGCGCGGACAGGACAGTGGTGGGTGGGTGAGGGCCTGTGTGGGCAGGGCCAGGACTCTGCTTGGGACTCTGCAGGGGCTCAGGGGAGGAGCTTGCCTGGGGGGTCTTGAGGTCAGAGCCCTGGGTCCCATGGCCTTGGGACCTGCGTCCAGGCGGCCCCCACGGGCCGATTCCACGCTGGTGGGTTGGCGAGGGCTGTGTGGGCCCTCTGCCGCATGAGGCTCCAGGCCTCGCTGGCCCCCCTCTTTCCCTGGCCCATCCCAGGTTGGGGGGCCATGCTGGAATGTGGGCGTGGAGCCAAGTGTGTACCCCTCCCTGCATCCTGCTCCCCTGGGCCCCGCCCCTTCCCGGGCCCTGTACCTTCAGAATAGGGGTGTGACCTGCAGTGTGAGCTGGGCCTTTTCCCCTGAGGGTCGTGGGGGGACCACCTCAAGTCAGGGGTGCTGAGGTAGGGGACAGACCACAGCCCACCCCATGCCTGAGGGTGTGAGGTGGGGCTTGGATTTCTGGGGCTCCTTCTTGAGGCCCTCAGGAAGAGGCAGCTTGCAGTGTGTCCCCCACCACCTGGGGTCTTGCCTCCCCCACCCCCCACTCCACCTGCCCCCCCACCCTCCCCACCCCTCCACCCATCCCCTCCGGTTCCCTCTTCCTCTTCAGAACAAACCACCAAGTCAGATAATCTTTAATTCTGCTTTATTTGGGGGAGAGGGGGAGAAGAGGGGATGGGAGGTGGGCAGGGTCTCCTCCCTGTGGCAGAGAGCGGGGGTCTGGGGCGCTCAGCCCCCGGCACAGTCTCGGGCCTCCTCAGTCTCTCTCGGCCCTCCCCTCATGGGCCTCTGGCCCCTGTGCTGTCAGTGCTGGGGGATGGGCCCGCCAGGCGCGGTGGCCCCTCAGTCCTGTGGGGCCCAGAGACTCGCTGAGAGTCCAGTCCGGTAAGTACTTGGCACGTCGGAGCCCGGAGCGCACCGTCCAGGTAAGAGCTGAGCTCAGGGACAGAGGAGTGCGGGCAGCAGCGGGCGGCTTGCGGGCGGCTTGCGGGCGGGCAGGGAGGCACCACAGCACACCTGAGCGGGTGGGGGCGGGGGCGGGAGCCCAGGGGAGCAGGAGCACCGGTGATGGAGGTAGAAGTCAGTGGAGCACCCGAGGTCAGTGTCCCAGATGGCGCGAAGTGGCCACGCGCGGCTGGGGGGCGGCCGGGTGGTCCCCTCCCCCGCACTGCTTGCTTGCTTGCTGCTGGCTGAGCCTGGTCTCCACCTGGCCTGGGGTCGGGGTCTCTGTCCGCTCGCCACTGCTTTCTCCTCTCGCGGATCTCACTCCCAGTTGCGGGCCTGGGACCTGGAGGATTAAGACGGGAGTGTGTCGCCCTGAGCTGGCTCTGGGTCTCTGATGACAAGACAGTCCGGTAGTTAGCACGGATGAAGTTGCTGGTTGATGAGTTGAAGTTGTTGCCCTTTCACAATTGGGTTCCCCTCGGCTCCGGAGTGGCAGGAAGGGGGTGTCGCGAAGCAGCTGGGCACGGGGGGGTGGAGGGAGACGACGGGAGGCGGAGGGAGACGACGGGAGGGAGGCTGCGCGCTGGGCCTTTAGTCGAGGTCGTCGGCGTCCTCGGGCTCTTCGGGCAGCTCTTCCAGCTGGGCCACCGCCCTGGGCTGGCGCGGCCTGAAGGGCGCGCGCCCGTAGACGACGGACAGGAAGTAGGTCAGGGCCCTGGCCGCCAGCTCCTGGTCGACCACGAGGGCCTGCCCCGCGGGGCGGCGGGCGAAGCTCGGGCGGGTGCCGAGGAAGGCCAGCAGGTCGGCGGCGGTCGGGAGGCGGCGGGGCCGGAGGGCGAGCGCGGCGCGGGTGCCAGGCGCCTGCTGCACGTCGGCGGCCTGCGCGTCCTGCGAGCTGTCTTGCAGGCCGTCATGCAGGCCACTCTGACGGTAACGTTGCAGGTCGTCTTGCAGGGCTTCTCGCAAGACGACATCCTCATCACCCACGACGTGCAGCTCCAGGGAGTGGGACCTGGGCAGGAGGGGGCGGCCTCCTCGCGGGGTCACTCTGACCCCGAAGAACTCACAGAGCATCAGCCAGACGCGGGGTGCGAACTGCAGGCCCGGGACGTTCTGGGGGAGGAGGGCGCCGCGCGGCCAGCGGCCGGGGCCCAGGAAGAGCTCGGCCAGCTCCTCCGCCGGGACGGCGGCGGTGCCCACCAGAGGGGGCACGTGGGTGAGGAAGTGGGAGACGGCGGCGGGGATGCCGCTGCCCGCGAACAGGGACGAGTCCAGGAGGACTCGCAGGGAGCGCCTGGCGGGGGGCCCAGCCCGCAGGGTGGGAGCGGGCAGCAGGGCCGGGCGCTGCCGCGCCCGCAGCAGCACCAGCAGAGCGGCCGCGGCCAGGGTGTCCTTCCAGAAGAGCAGGCCTCGGAAGAAGTGCAGGACGACCGCGCGCACCTGGGCCGCGCTGTAGTGGGCCAGGAAGGCGCTGAGGATCTGGTCGACCGGCACGAGCGACAGAAACTCGCGCTGGAGGGTCAGCTCGTCCGGCTCCTCCTCCTGCGGGGCCGCCTCGTTCTCTTCCTCTTCCCCGGATTCGGCCAGTGGATCCCTGCGGGATCCTCCCAGGGCGAAGAGCACGCTGGGCCGAGCGGCAGTGCCGCGGGAGAGGCCCCTACGGTGCGGGTTGCGCAGGGGCGCCCCGGGACGGCCGCCCTCCGGGTCTGGCCGCTCCATGACGTCGAAGTTGAAGTGGGAGAAGAAGAAAACCCAATGCCCCGGGAGAAGTACGGTGAGCCTGTCATTATTCAGAGAGGCTAGATCCTCTGTGTTGAGAAGGATCATGATGGGCTCCTCGGTGTTCTCCAGGTAGCGGCACCACACCATGAAGGCAGCCCTGATCGGAAGGATCTTCATCTCTAGCGCGGAGTAGTTGTCCTCCAGCCGGGAAGTGGTTCGGGAGTAGAAGGCGCAGCAGACCCTCTTGCCGGTCTGCTCGTCGACCTGGATGAGGGAGGCGTACAGCGCCGTCTTGGTGGCCCCGGTCTCCAAGTAGAAGGGGTTCTGGGGCTTTGGGTGGTGGAGCAGGGGCGCCCTGCGGAAGGCGCGCTTCAGGCTCTCGAAGGCCTCCTGCTCCTCGTCGCCCCAGTAGAAGGGCTGGTCGGTGAGCAGCTGGCGCACCAGGGGCTCGGTGATGGCGGCGAAGCGCTCCACGAAGTGCCGGTAGGGCACGACGAACTCGATGAGGTGGCGCAGGGACTTCTTAGAGCCGGGGATGGGGTACCCCGTGACCGTGTTGACGATGCTCTTGTTTAGCTTCACCCCTTTGGGGGTGATGACGAAGCCCAGGAACTCGACCGTGTGCCGGTGGAACTGGGTGCGGTCGAGGGAGCAGTAGACGTGGTGGTGGCGGAAGCGCACCAGCACCTGGCGCACGTGCTGCGCGTGCTCCTCCTGGCTCATGGAGTAGATGAGCACGTCCTGCCCGTAGGAGAGGACGAAGTGGCCGAGCATGTCCTTCAGGATGAAGTGGATGACGCTCTGCCGGATGGTGGGGTCCGCGCAGAGCGGGAAGGGCCGGTAGCTCTCCATCTCCTGGCGCTGCAGGCCGAAGGCCGCCTGCCATACGTCCTCCACGCGGTGGATGTTCAGGCTCTCCTCCACGACGGTGCCGCGCAGCTCCAGCTTTGTGAACCACGTGGCTCCGTGCAGGGGGTCGAACAGCTCGGGGATCACCTGTATGTAGTCCTGCTTGCTGTCCAGCATGTCTCGTGCGTCCCAGTACACGTCCGGCTTGGCTGCTTCTTGCGTCTCGGCACCCACAGGTTCCCAGGGCGCGGTGGAGGGACACTCGTAGAAGGTCTCGCTGTGATCACTGTCTCCAGCCTGCTGAAGCTCAGAGGGCTCTGATTCAGAAAGATCATCGGATCCGTCTGAGCTTGGCTGGTCGGATGTCTCCTCGTCTGCTTCCTTCGGGTTAAACACGTCGGCCAGGTCGGAGTACAGGGGCGGCAGTCCGGGCAGGAGGCTGACGGCGTGCCTCTCCAGCGCGATGCATGGCGGGGGCGGGCGGAAGCAGCTCTTCAGGCAGTAGGGAGAGTGGAAGGTGCAGCGGCCCCGGGCCCAGTCGACCTCGGGGCTGTGGAGGCGGAGCCACTCCATGCCCAGGATGATGGAGAAGTTGGGCGAGGGCAGGATGTCGAACGCGAGGGACTCCTGGTGGTTCTGGTGGATGCACACCAGGGGCTCGGTGTAGAGCCAGATGGGCTCGCTGCCGATGAGCGAGCCGTCGACGGTCTGCACCGAGCTCGGGTAAGTCTTCTCGTAGAGCTCCACGTAGTGCTCCTGTGCGAACCTCTCGTCCATGTAGTTGCCGCTGGCCCCGGAGTCCACCAGGGCCTGCACGGCTACGCTGTGGTAGGGGTTCACCCGCACCAGGAGCAGCAGGAAGAGGTGGTCGCGGTCGATGGCGGGGTGCCCCTCGGAGGGCAGCCAGCTGCTCACCGTCCACCGCTCCGGCGCAGGTGAGTCGATCCAGGTGAGGTTGCGCGGGCGGGCTTCGGGCGGCAGCCGGAGCATGGCCCTGCGCTCCGCCAGCCTCTCCTCTATCTGCAGGACCAGCACCATCAGGCTGTCGAGCGAATCGGGCTGCGGGATGCGGAACAGATAGTGCCTGATCTCTTCGTTGAGCCCCTGGCACAGGTGGGCCTGCAGGACTTCGTCCGGCCAGCCCAGGGTGGGCACCAGGCCCTGGAACTCGGCCATGTAGTCGAGGGCGGGGCGGTCGCCCTGCCTGATGTTGAACATGGCATCCTCGGCCACGCGCAGGGCCTGGCGGTATTCGAACACCTCCGACATGGCCTCCAGGAAGGCGGGGAAGTCATTGACCAGGGGGCTCTCTTCCCGCAGCAGGTCGTGGGCCCACTCCAGAGCCATGCCCGAGAGGTGGCACACGACGTACCCCACGCGCAGGCGGTCGCTGCAGAACATGCGCGGGTAGCTCTGCAGGACCAGCTGGCAGAGCACGATGAACTCGTGGTACTCTCTGCGGTCGCCCGAGAACGGCCTGGGCGTGGGCAGCCGGCCGGCGCTGACAGCCTCCATCAGGATCTCCTCCGCCACCCTCTGCTGCTCCCTGAGGTCTTGCATCCGGAAGTACAGAGAGATGACGGACCTCACCGTGCCCATGACCTCCACGGCCGAGGCGTCGGCCTGTTCCCCGGGGCTCTCCTCGCCATCCAGCTCGGGCAGGTCAGTGCTGTCTTCTTCCTCCTCCTGGTCCCCCCAGGGCGCGCCGGCCATCTCTTCCACCCCCTCAGGTGCCTCGCTGAACAGACCCCCCAGCTCCTGAGCTGAAGCGTAGCATGCCTCCTCCAGGTCTTGGAGTAGGTCATTGGGTGGATCCGTGATTTCCCTGCGTGGGCCACTGGATGGCTCCTCCATGTCTTGGAGGAGGTCGCTGAGCAGCTCTGCCTCGCCCTGGCCGGGGCCGCCGGCCACGCCCGCCGCCTCCGCTCCGCTGCCCGCTGGCTCCTCGGTGGTGCTGGGTGAGCCCTCGGAGGACTCCATTTGTTTTGATGATGGATTCTTACGCTCCATCATCGTCTCAAATGAGTCTTCAGAGGGTTCCATCATGTCGTCGGGTGGAAAGGAGGTCTGCGCCGAAGACGGGTAAGGTTGGCAGGTGCCGGTCAGCGACAGCTGCAGAGACAAGAATCTGGGGGTGGGGGTAGAGCAGCAGTTAGGGTCTCCAGGGGCCAGGGTCTCGGGGACAAAACACGCCCCATGCATCAGCGCAGGGACAGCGGCCTGGGGGCAAGCTGGGCACGCAGGGGAGCGCGTCTCCGGCCCTGACTCTCTGACCCACTCTCCCAGGCTCGCTCTGCCCGCCTGGCCCGGGTTTCTTCCCCCGCGGCGGTGAGAAATTTACAGCCCATAAATCTGGTGGCGCAACGGCCCAGCGTGGCCGGTGTGGCAGCCGGCACTGGCAAGGAAGCCTGGCCGCTTCGCTCCCCCTGGCACGTGTGCCCCGGCCATGCGCTTCTCCTCTTTGGTTGCCCGAGAAAGTCCCGGGGGCACATCTCGGTGCTATTCAGAGCTGCCGCGGGCGCTCCGCAGCGAGCGTGGCTGGTGGGCAGGCGGGGATCACCAGGGGAGGCGCCCGGTGGGCTGGCCGAGGGAACAGGGCAGAGGAACCAGCAGGCACTGGGCCACTGCTCGGGCTGGGTCAGCTGTCCCAAATAGCTCCTATTTCCTGCCACCGATTCCAAGTGCGGGGGCAGAGAGCGCCATCTGTGTGCCGCTTTTACTTTCCCCATAGCTGTTTGTAAGGCAACTACTGTATGCCAGAGGCAGGCATGTTTCTCCCTTACTCTAGTCTAGCGCCTCTTGGGATTTCTCTTCCCAGTGCTGTGTTTCCTCTGGCTTTGAGCTGCTGAGATGTGCAGAGGGGCCCCCTCCCCCAAACCCCGCTCTCCCAGGTGACCCTCTTTTTCGTGGGGCTTCAGGAGCTTCCAGAACTGGGCATCGCTTCCTCACCTGCAGGCATGCCTGCACCCCCTCGAGCTGTTCCCTTCTCTGTCTAGTGCCCTCTTCTGTACTGGTAGTTGGATTTTCCCTGACACTGGGGGCTTCTAAAGAGTTGAAATATTGAGTAGGGGTGAGGGAGGGCATGAGGAGTCTTTGATATCTGATTGCCTTGGAGTGGGTCTTTAAGAACCTAGTCTGGGGTGGTTTTGAGTGGGCGGAGTCTGAATTTCAAGAGATGTTTTGGTTGGGATTATTTGCATATTTCCTCTGCTGGGGAGAGCAAACTGAACTTTAATTACTCAACAAACTAGCTCTGGAGTTACTGGTCTTCATAGACTGAACAGTTTTAGTTCCCTCTTGTTTTTTTTAGCCACCTGGCTGACCCACCAAAAAACCCCTCATTGGCTAAAAGCCAAATTTTCCAAATAATATACAAAATTCTGATCTGCTTTTTCTCAAAATTAAGTGCAATCTTGCTGGCATGACAGTTGAATTCGATCACACAGGCCCTGCTGATTGAAACCTTGGGCTACTTACTTACCATCTATAATTTAAAATTCAAACCTTGTAGCACAAAAAATTCCTGACACATACACTCCTCAAAATCATTTTCTGGCTGAAATGGAAGGATCTCAGAATAATAGAAAATTCTTTGCATGTCGCTCCTCAAGGTACAGATTGCATTTTTCAGTACGATGGATGAATTAGGTGAAATTCCCAGCAACTACCACCATAGCCGCCACCATCATCACAACATCTGCACAGCACATTGCAAAATCAACTCGTTTCCTTTTCCTAAGTCCATATAAAGTGTTTATCATTGCAGCAAAAGCCCAATTCTCTAATACAAAATTCTAATTTAAATGTAAAATTTGACTCCATAATATATCTGCAGACTCATTTATGAGAAATAAAAATCTGAGGACACTCTTAGGACTCTCAAAACCCTACATTGGTAACAAATTAAAAAAAATAAGTTGGCTAAATGAAAAGGATTTAAGTTTAAATTGGTTGAAATAAAAAATTTAAATGAAATTAAAAACAAAAAAGTCTTAATATGTCCCTTAAAATTATTAAGGCCCTTTATTGGTCAACATTTTAAATTTTTAAATGGTTAAAAAAGAAAATGACTAATGTTAACAATTTTAAGATTTAAACAAATGGAATAGCTTAAACTGAATAAAATAAAAACTTTTGGTAGCTCTCTTAAAATCCTTGTAATGGCTAAAATTTAAAAAATCTAGATTGGCTAAACTAAAAAAAATAAATTAACTACAAATTAAAAATCGAATAAATAAAATAAAGTATCAAATTGAATAAAATAAAATAAATCACAGTAGGTCTCTGCAAACCCTTTAATGGCTAAATAAGTAAAAAAAATCTAAATTGGTAAAGTGAAAAAATTTAAATGGACTAAAATTTTCATTTGGCTACAAGTAAAATTTTAAATTGAATGAAATAAAAAATCCTGGTAGGTCTCTTAAAAGCTGTTATTTTATTTTATTTTTTTTCTTCTTAAAAGCTTTTAATGGCTAAAATGAAAATAATCTAAGTTGGATAAATTGAAAAGGTTTAAATTTACCAAATGTTAAAAATTTAAGGTGGTTAAAGCCAAAAAATTTAAATTGAATAAAATCTAAAATCTCAGTAGGTCTCTTAAGAACCTTTAGTGGCTAAAATTTTAAAAATACAGATTAGCTAACCTGAAAATTTTAAATTGACTTAAAATTAGAAATTTAAGTTAGCTATAATTTAAAAACTTAAATAGACTAAAAGGTAAAATCTCAGTATGTCTCTTTAAAATGTTAAGGTCTTTTTAGTGGCTAAAATTTAAAGGTTTAAAATGGAATAAAATTAAAGATCTCAATAAAAAAATTTTGTCTTTTAAAATCTAATAAATTATTGGCTGAAATTTAAATTTTAAAAAATTTTAATTAGCTAAAATTAAAAATTTAAAGTTTGAAAATTTGAACATTCTAAATTTTAAAATAAAAAACTTAAATTGATTAAATTTTGGAAAAGTACATATCAATCTGAGTTTAAAAAACCCTTAAAACCCTTTATGGACTGAAATGTTAACTCCTTAGCAAGGTGATTTAAAAACTATATCTGAAACCAATATACTATTAAATGTCAATTATAGCTAGAAAAGTTGAATGTAATTAAAAATCCTGGTAGGCCTCTTAAAAACTTCTAATGGATAAAATGAAAAACTCTAAATTGGCTAAATTGCAAAACTTTAAATTGACCAAACATTAAAAATTTAGTTTGGCTAAAATAAAAAATTTAAGTTAAATAAAATTCCATACAAAAAGGTGATACACCTCTTCTTACTAAACGTCTTCGCTTAGTTTATTTATAAATTTGATGATGTAACTGATTAAATTTGCCGACATGCCTGTCTTCACCCTAAAATCTAATATCCTTGGCATGTTATGAAATATCTTTCATACTCCTTAACATCAAAGTTCAAACTTCAGCAAGAGACATAAAAATTACCCCATCATTTTTATTTATCATTTGCATGTTACTTTTCATTGTCGCTAATAAGAAACTCCAAGCATTTATCATAAAAAAACCCAAACACACGGTAGACTTTTTCTTCAAACTGGTGGGTATAAAACCCAAACTCTTTGCCTGGCCACTCCTTAAACCCGTTAGTGGCTTAATTCCAAACTGCTAAGCATGATATAAAAATTTGGCCTTTATCATCCCTCAGAATAAAAGGTCGCACTTCCTTGCAAGATACATGCATTCCGTCTTGTCCTGCTGCTGAAAGCTTTGTAATCTCTCCTAATCATCTATGAGAAAAGACCTACATATGCCTTAGCACAAAATACACATTTTACTTTATAGTTTCTCTGCAGATGGCTCTTATTAAACACAGAACTTTTGCATGTCACTCTCATAAAATCTCTTAATGGCTGAAATTCAAATTCCTTAGCGTGGCACAAATGGGATCCCGTTCTTTAAAACAGTGTCCACATTTCTTAGCGTCTCTGTAAATTCCATCCTATAACCTCTGCGTAAAACCTGCCTGATCCCTCCATATTTGCTACTTGCCACAAGCGATGCAGTTCCCAGCACTGAGTATGGATCCGGGGTGCACTTGGGTTAAGGGGTGCCTCCCTGAGCTGTCCATGCCCCTCCATTACCTGGTTCACCAAATCCAGACGCCTTAGCGTAAGATATATTTTACCAGCTAATTCCCTCGCAGAGGAAACTCTTCTTATCAATCACTCCTTCAAGCCCTTCTCTGGCTGGATTCCAAATACCTCTGCGTCAGGGCCCAAAAATGAGATCACATCCCTCCCAAACGAAACGCTTGCATGCCTTCAGCCTCACATGAATCACATCTCCTTGGCGTGTTATAAAGATCTGATCATTTTCTCTCTGCCATAAAAATCCACTCTTGCAGTTCTGTCGAAATGCACACGTTTTATCATGTAACTCCCCGATTTAAAACTTTGCAAGCTCCCTTCATTGTTTGAAACATAAAGTCCCAAATACTTACCATAAAATGCAATGTTTTACCATATATAATTTATATGCAGACTGGTCTATAAAACACCCCAAATCTCGCCCTGTCATTCTTGTCAACCCTTTGCTGGCTTCAGCCCAAACATATTAGCATGCTATAAAAATGTGATCTTGTCATCCTTGAAAATGAAATTCACACTTCCTAGCACAGTATATAAAATTCGATCTTGTAACTCCACCTAAACTCTTATGATATCTCTTAATGGTGGAATCACGGAATAAATGTCCAAAGTCTTCACATAAAATGTGAATTTTATATTGTAATTTCCCTGCTCTCTATCAAATAAAAAAAATCACCATGTCACTCTCTGGCAACTTGTTATTGGCTGAAATCAAATTCTGAGGCATGTGCAAAAAATTGAATCATGTCAGCGCCTCAAAATAAATTCCAAATTTCTTTGCGTGTGCCCACTGTGCACCGTGTCGCTCTCTGATTAAAGTCTTTCAGTTTTGGTGTCAACAGCCATCAGCTCTCCCTGGTATGCTCTGAAAATCAGCCTCTGGCACCCACCACATACGAGGTCCAAAATTTTCTGCGTGATAGTAAATTTGTGCGAGTCCTTGCTAGCCACGACGTGCCAGCGTTTCTCCTTGCCTGCACTGCGAAGTCCGCAGCGTTCGCCTTCAGAGCTACTTTATCATGTTTTTTCCTGTGGCTTTATCTCCCACAAACAAAAATTTTACCATCACATTTCTTAAAACCCTTTGGCAAGCATCCCGACTCCTTCGCGTGATATAAAAATTTGATCTTGTCACTCCTCAAAATAAAGTCCAGATTTCTCCCCCCAACCCCTAGCGCCTATGCACCTACCTCCCGCCCCCCACCTTTAAAGTCTTCTCATCACCAACGACTGCCTCAGCATCCTAGTGAGGCCGCCCCCTCGAGCACGGCGCTCGGAGCAGGCCTGTCCAAGTTCAGGACTGCCGCATGACAGCCAAATGCCTGAGCGTGAAATGGAAATTGGACCCAGTATCTGTTCTGCTGAAAAGTCTGTACGTTGCTCTTGGTGACTTAGGCTGCGGGACCGACATTCCTTTGCGTGAAACCAGAACGTTTAACCCCTGATTGTTTACTTCCAGCCTTGGCCCCTCGCTCCCCCTGCCCCTTCCCTCCTGACGGATTCTCACTTGCTGCCCCCAAACATACTTTGATTTGATGGGCCTGGTCTTGGTTTTTTAAGCTGGTCTCTCTGCCAAGAACCCGTGCGTTCATACAGCAGCACGTCCTGTTCTTTCTTCCCGGCCCAGGCACTGTGCTGGGTCCTCAGAGAGGAGCGCTGGCGGCAGCCTGCCTGCGGAGCGTGCCCCGGGAGGTGAGGACCCCACGGCTAGCGCCCTGCAGAGGTGAGCAAGGGGGCCTGGGGCAGGGGAGGGGTCCGTTGGGGGCTCGTGGGCCTGGGGCTCCTCTGCCGGGACTGGGCTGCTCTCAGGGCCGTGCGCTCACCGCAGCCCGCGCTGCTGACCTGCGGGGCACCCAGGCAGGGTCCGGGGGCACCCTGACCCCTGCCCGCCACCCAGGGCGCCTGCCACCCGGGGCGCCCGCCTGTCCTGAAGGTCCCCCAGTGGAGACCCCCCAGGACTGTTCTCAGACCTCCAAGTGCAGCGCACTCAGGTGCACGTCTAAAGTCTCGCCACAGTCTCCTCTAGAAGGATCTGCTGGAGCGCCTCACCTTATAAAAAAAATCGGGTTTAGTGCATTGCCCGTGGGGTCTTCGGCGGGGACCCCCTCCCTCCGCCCCACTCAGGCAGACCCAACCTCACCACCGCTGTGCCCAGAGTCCTCCGGTCAGTCAGCTCCTTGTGCCTCTGAGCCGTGGCCCATTGGGTCAGGGCTGGGGCTGCGAGTTTTGAAGGGTTGGAAGTGAGGGGGGGCCGGGGGGGCCCGAGGGGGCAGGGGGGGCAAATCCCTCAGCAAATACCTCTCCCTGTCAGCTCACTTGCACAGTAAAGGAAATCTGATTTTAAAAATAGAGCTTGGAAGAGGAGATGGGAGGATATTTAGGAGCGGAGTTGAGCCTGGGGCGGGGGGTGGGGGGCGGGGGGCGGAGGAACTAGGGGAGAGGTGAGGACAGGGGAGGAGGGCGAGGGCTGTAGGCCCAAGCGGCTCAGGAGGAAGGTAGAGGAGCAAGAAAGAGGGTGGGAGAGGAGGACAGAGAAACAAGGGTTCTCTGCCCCACGTGCCCTGTGTACCCCACAGCTTCCCAGAGGGCCAGGATGTGGGCTCCCTAGGTTCACCCTGGGGTGCTGCCGGGGACAGAAGGGGCACAGCCACCAACCAGATCTCAGGGGCCGCGTGATGCCAAAGGGGTAACGCTGTCGGTTCCCGCCACGGTCGGGGTCTGCGGGCCTGGGCAGGTGCCGGGCGTCCGAGCGGGCTGCGAGACGCTGGGACGGTCGGCTTCGGCTTCTTTGTTAGACAGCGCCAAGGGCTGTTGTGCCCTTGGCGGCTGAGCTGTGGGCCCTGGAGGTGCCTGGGGTGCACTGGGGTGTATGGCCCCCGCCCTCCCGCGCTGCTGGTCAGGAGAGGACCACTTGGCGTTCCAGTGGCGGAGCCTTCGCCTCTCAGCCTGGGTGGCCACCCCCTCCTGGAAAGCAGCCTCTGCTCCCCTGTCCCACCGGAGTGGGGCTCTGGCCTCACTGGGGAAACTGAGTCTGGGGGGAGAACTCTGTGACTCAGGACACAGCAAGGCGGGGGGCTGGCCAGGCGTCGCCTCTAACCAAGGTGCGCTGGGCCGGGGCCTGCGGAAGGGTCCCCCGGGGCCTGTGCTCGCCGCCCTCGAGGTGAAGGGCAGTGCCCTGACCCTGACCGGCACTGCCCTGTGTGAGCGCCTGCCCCCTCCCACCCTGGGGGCAGCTGGATCACTCCGCCCAGAATAACCCTGGGAGGGGGAGCGCGTGCCTGCCCGTGGGGGCCGGGCGGGGGGCACAGAGGAGTGTGTCCTTGTTCGGTGCCCAACTGGGCCCGGCCAATCAGCGGCTCCCGAGGCTGCTCTTGCCTTTCAAGGCAGTGGCTGGGGCTGCGCCCGTGCACCTGCCAGCTGCCGACCCAGCTGGCCCCGCCTGACCTTCTCCTCCCGGCCCTCAGTTTCCCTTGTCTGCAAGGAGGCGCGGGCGGTGGGCTCCCCGTGCTTCTGCCGCTCGGGATCCTGAGAGTGCCCGAGGGTGACCCTGGGGATGAGCTAGCGGTGGGGTGACCGAGCACGTGGGGCTGCAGGACGCCCACCCCGTTGTCCCCCAGCAGCTGCCTGAGCTCTTGGGGGCCTCGCGTGATTGCGCGTAAGCAGCCCCCATGGGCGCTGGGTGCTGTGGTTTGACGGCTGGGTCGGGGCTCGCAGGGGCCTCTGTCTTGGGGGCTGCGGGTGCAGGAACCAGGAGGCTCTGGGAGGTGCAGGGCGGGGCCTCGAGGTGAGCCAGGGGGGTTCAGCCTTGATGCCGAGGGAGGAAAGCTGGGGAGGCCCAGGTGGCCTGTTCTCCACTTACAAAATGGGGGACACCTCCTTCCGAGGGAGACAAGGCTCCCCTTCCGTCCTTCCAGGCAGACAAGTGTCCCGCCCTTGTCAACCGGGAGCTGCCGCGAGCAGGGAGGACCCCACGATGGTCGATAGGGGCTTGGGGTGACTTGGGGCCGGCAGCACCAGGATCTCCCGTTCCCTGGGAGGCGATGAGAGCAGGCAGCCCACTGGGGTGGCAAAGGCCCCAGCAGCACCCCCATGTGACTGGGGGTGTAGATGCAGAGGGTGCATCCTCGTGGGGTCTGGGGTTCACTGACACCCCGGCATCTGTTCTGTGCCAGGCTCTGCCCTGCCCGTGTCGCCCTAATACTCAACGTCCTCCTCACCAGGCGCGGCACGCTCCCCAGCTAGATGGAGACGCAGGATGCCCAAGTTAGGCCGAGAGGCTCCTCGCCCCCCTCCCCGTGGATGGAGAGGCAGGAGCAGATGCTCGGCGGGTGGCCCGTGGCCACTGGGACCCTGAGGCTCCGGGTGGAAGAATGACTTTCCTGCCATGGCATCCGCGCCGTCAGCCTCGTGGCTTGACAGGGGGCCAGGCCTGGGGACCGGGGCCTCCGAGCCTCCTGCATTGCCCTGAAAAGCTCATGTGGTCATCCCCAACTCATTTTGGCTAATATGGTTGTCGGCGGAGGGACGGGACAGCTGGCGTGGCCTGCTAATTATAGCCGCTCGAGAATTCGAGCAGATACTGGGTCCACCATGTCATGGCTCTGCTCGCAGCAAACTGACCTTTATGTTTCTCCACTCACACCAGCCCCCCGCCCCGGGGTCAGCAGGGGCCCCCAGACTTACCTTTGAGGAATGTGTTCAGTGGTTGTGCTTCAGTTGTGCCAACCGGAACCCCGCTTCTCTCTGCAGAGTCGCAAGGAAACGGGGTTAGGACGGCCCGGGCTTTGGGACCTGGAGGTGACCCCAGTGGTGCCAGCGCACCTCCCGCCTTCGGGCCGCTCCCCAACTCAGGCCTCTCCGTGCCGCCCTTGTGTGCTGCGTGCTGCATGCCCCTGGCACTTTCCAGCCTTAGGGCAACCTGGGAGGTGCTCACTTTATCGCCCCCATTTTTCAGAAGAGGAAACTGAGGCTGGGGGCTGGGCTGCTTCACAAGGCTCGGTTCTCAGCGGCGCCTACCTGGGCTGGGGCGTGCCGAGTCCGTCCTGCCCTTGGTGTCAGTCTGTCCCTGCTGCTTCTCACCCCTCCTGCAGGGCTGTCCGCAAGCATGCGTGCAGTAGGGCTGCGGGCGGGGTGGGGCCTCAGGGGGCCTGGGCGAGGTGGGCCAGACCTGGCCTGGCCCCCTGAGTGCGCGCTTCTCTCTCCCCAGGTGGCGCAGAGGTGAGAGGTGCTTCCCCCAAGATGGACCACAGCCCTGGCCCGGGATCCAGAGAAAGGTCTGAAAAACTGTGTTCTAGGCATTTCTTGCTCGTAAATCTGGACAGTCTTTGGACGTGTGGCCTCCTCAGAGCAGAGCTAACAGAAGCCCTTCTTTTGCAGCCCAACACTCGCTGCCCCCAGCGGGCAGCGAGTTGGCGGCACCAGGCGAGGCACAGCCCAGGATGGCCTGCGGGCCCGTCATGGCGTCGCCCAGGGCAGGTGCGTGTGCCCCTCTGTCCACACCGGCAGCCTCTCCTGGGGCAGGGCCCGGGGGCGGGGGCACAGGACCTGCACGTGTGCGAGTTGGGGGACTCGGGGTCTGCTCAGGCTTGAGAGGGCGGTCCCCCTTGCAGGAACTGGGTGACCTTGGATAGCGCCCATCGCCCGGCAGGGACAGCCCGGTCCAGGGGCCGCCTTGCTGCCGGGAATGGCGTACGTGATACAGCGCCCGCGACTGCACACGCTCCCAGCCTAGGAGGCCCCGCGCCTGCCCCGCTGAAATCCTTCTCCTCTGTGGAATGGGGGGGCCCGGACCAGGGAGGGTCAGCGTCGGGACCACTAGAGAACGTGTATCTAGTTTGGGTCGCGTAGATTTGGGAGGAGGCGACCTCCCCGTGGGGGTGCGGGAGCGTCCACCTGGGAGCTGCCCAGCGCCTTTATTTCTCAGCTCTCCACATAGCCGTGGCACCTCCACTTCTTGCTCGTGCCTGCTGGTTCCAGCTTGGCCAGGGCGGGGGATGGGCTCTGAAGCCTCCTGAGCAGGCTGGGGAGCCGGGGTGAGAGAGGGGCTCCGGTGGCAGCTGGGGTGCCCCGTGCTGCCCTGTGTAAGAAGGGCTGGGAGGAGATGTGCAGGCGGCTCCTGGGCCCTGGCCAGCAGCGCTTTGCCCCCTCCCTCTTGGGTTGGATTGGGAGGGTCCTGGGAACCCAGCTGTCGGGGGGTCACACGCAGCCCCCAGGCTCCTTGCCAGCGATCCTGGAGATTGCTGACGCAGGTTGCCTGGGGCCCTGCTCACAGGGGCCCCCCACCCACCCCTCTGCTGAGATCTCATGTCACATTCTCCTGATTAACTAATCCCCGGGGCCGCAGGGGCCAGAACCTCGACCCTCTCACAGACCCAAAGGGAGGCGCCCCCCCCCCAGTGGGGGCATCGCACACCCCAGGGACACTGGTGGGGCCTGGGGGTGGGGGTGGGAGCAAAACCCAGCCACGGGCACACACCTGCTGGCCGCTGTCATGGGCAGGTGGCCCGGGCACCCGGCTCAGCCCTGGCACACGAATACACAAGATTTAAAAGGGAACGATCTTTGGGGCAAAGTAAACCTGGGACCGCTCCTGGCCCCTCAGGCAAAATGCTCTTTTTTGTATCTATGAAAACCAATATATAATTCCCCACACACAGGGAAAAAAAAGCACCCAAATAGCTCCCCCCACACTGGTAAAGTGTTTATTTAATTATGCAGAAAATGCATCTCTAATTAATAGGCTAATTACTAAAAATCAACACAGGCCGATAAAAGCTCAAGCCATTTCAACCCACTCAGCCCCTCCCCCGCCGCTGTGGCCAGCCTGGGTCTGCTTCCAGAGGCTCTGTGCATTTGCATATGTGCGTAAACAGGCCTTAAATACACGACTGGGTTTGTTTAGTACGCAAACTGCCGGTGTACATTTCTTTCTCCCGCAGCTTGTTTTTTTCCACTCAGGAGTCTGCTCAGAGACAATAAAAATCAACACTGCGGCTCTTACAAAGCACCTTGGTCTCCCTAAGCCTAGGCTGTTGGCCACCTGTCTGCCCCAGCCCCAGCCCCAGCCCGCCCCGGCCCAGGTCCTGCCCAAGCCCTGCCCAGGGCCCAGCCCGTGGCACACTGGTGGAGCCAGGTGTGAGTAATTGCCGAGGTCCGCATTTGAGGAGCAGGCTCCCAAGTGTTTATGCCATCACTGCAGATGAATATATGAACGCATAAATTAGCAAAATAAAGAGGGCCAGCCCCAGACCAATGATGAGAAAGTGTTCCTGAACAAAGGATCGTGATTAATCCGGTTCGGCTGTGCAAAATGCCGAGGTCCATTAAAAGACGATAGTTCTCATTCTTTTAAAGAGCTAGTTAATATTCTGGGGTCTGCATATACCCTCCTGTTGCAGAGTCCCAGCTGGGAGCATGCGGGGGAGGGAGCTGTGGCCGGAGGCCTGGCCTGGGGTGGGTCACGGGTTTATTGGAATGATATAACTTAGACTTTCTTATTTATAAGATCACCCACATCAGTGCCCACAGGACGCACGCTGTCCACACTGCAGCGAGGGCACGCATCACCCACATCAGTGCCCACAGGACGCACGCTGTCCACACTGCAGCGAGGGCACGCCGTAAAGTGATGTTTCGGCGAACGCGGCCCACTGTCACCTGCGAAAAGTTCTGTTTTTGCGAGTGACTCCCCAGCCAGCACTCGTGCAGCTAAAACACACCTCTGGCTAGTGCTTTACTCCAGCTTCTTAGTGCTGGGTAACGGGTTAAACGGTTTGCAAAGTTTATTTTCATTGCGTGATCTTTCCAAAAAGCCGTTTGACCTTGTCACGGTCTCGCTTTAAATCTTCCCTCTAACTTCCTGGAGTTTCTGGACTCTGTCCAAGAACGTAAGCATGGCAAGGGAGACCCCGCGGGAAGTTGGGCACCCCCCCACCCCCGGGCCTCACAAGCACCCTGCTGCTCTGTGCCCTGCCCGCTGGGCTGGCGCCTTTCAAGCTTCAGCCTTGGGCACTGCCTTTGCTGTGCACTTAGCTTCCCCACCGGCTTGGAATGTCTCCTACCGGGAGCCCAGACTTAGGGCGAAGCTCAGTCCTTCCCCAAATTCCCCAAATTGCGATGCCTCATTAAGTTCTGAGGGAGCATTTTGCATTTCCCTAAAGTCCAGGGAGCACCATGCTCATGGTCCCTTTGTCCCCCCCAGGGCCCTCCCCTGTGCTGCCTGCCCGAGTCCCTGGCTGGAGACCCTCCCGTTCCTGCTGGCGTCGGACCAGAGGCTGAGCTGTCTCCCCGCGTCTTTGGGTGAGTCCCCAGAGCGCCGCGAAACTGCAGACTCACACCTGGAGGGGCCCCACACTGCCCCTGGGGTGCACATGCCAGCAAGCCCCAAGCCCCATGCCTCTGGGCGCAGGACCCCAGAATGAGGCTCCTGGGGTGTGTGGGTTGGAGGTGGCTACATCTGGGGTGGCTGCATCTGGGGGTGGCTTCTGTGCTGATGGGATTTGCAGGACTGAAGCGCAGAGAAGTGCTCGGCTGGAGCTGGTCCTGGCCAGAGGGGGAGGGAGGTCCTAGCTCACGCGGCTGGGGGGCAGCGCAGGGAGGCTGAGAGGAACAGGGGCTTTGGGGGTACAGTGTTATGGTGCTGGAGCCACATCACCCCGGGAAGCTTAGGGCTTCACTGCCTCTCGGGAGGGGCCAGAGCCCAGGGCGCTCAAGGCTTAGTCTCTTCCTTGCGGTGGGGGGGGGGGGGTAGGGCGGGGCGGGGCGGGGTGGGGCACCCTCTCCTCTTGAGCACAGACTCTGAGCCAGTGCCCTTGGCAGGTGCCCAAGAATGTCTGTGCCTCAGTGTCCTAGTGAGAAAGCAAGCGAGCAGAAACCCATGGCGAGGTCCCTGAGACAGCCACGCGGGCAGAATCACCGCACCTGGCACCCCACACCCACCACCCACAGATCCGCAGTCTCCCGCATCTCCCAATGCTCTGCCCAGTGCCCACCCCGACTCCGGCTGGCTCCTTCTTAGAGAAAACACAAAGGTCTGCAAGAATGTGCTGGGTTGAGACTCCGCCCTGCCCCCACAGGCCCCTGCCCCCAGCACCTGGGAAGGGGCTGCCAGCCCTGTCGGTCTGTGCTCCTGAAAAGTTTGGCCGTAGTTTCTTTTATTTTTTATAAATATACATAAAATGTCAGGCTGCTCTTCAGGCAGATTTTTCAGCCTCGTATTTATAGACTTTGGCAAGGGCGGCTCAGAAGGAACAGTGGTCACAGTCTCCAGAGGTTAATAATTCCTGGAAAACTTCTGGCTAACCCTGACTTCTCCTAAATTTCACTCCCTGGGCTGGGCCCAGCTTAAATGAGGGTTTTGTGCCCGGCGCAGCATCCGCAGTCCGCAGCGTCCCGTCCCGTCCCGGTGGAAGGAGAACTTGAGAGATGCTGTTCACAAAGTGAACTTCCTCGCCTGGGGCACAAAGGTCCCTTCTCCCAGGTGCGGGCTGTTTGCTCTGGAGCAGGGCTCTGGCTGCAGCGGCAGCAGCTCCATCCCTGCCTCCCTGGGCAGCCTGGGGGGCCAGAGGCCATGCTCCGTGTCCCTGTGGGGGTTGGCCCCCTGCTTCTGCCTGTGAGAGATTTGGGGAGGGCGACTTTGCAAATAGTCAGACCTACAGCCTCTGGGAGCTCTTTTCTGCCCCACTGGGCTCCCCCCAAACCCGAGACCTTCATTTGCAAAATCCCCCCTTATTCTGCAGCCTAGGCAGGGACACTTATGTAAATACCGCTTGAGCAAACATTTTCAAACCAACAGTTTGAAAGCAAACCTTTAATAGATTTAACCCAGCACAACAAGGACAAAAAACTGCTTGCTTTGAGAAAGCTGCCCCCCCAAAGCTGGCAGCTTCTAAGCAGGGTAGGGGGCATCCGTCTGTCTGCAGGGAAGCAGCCTGGCTCTCCACCTGCAACACGATGCTGCCCCCCCACGGCGGGTCGGAGCAGCTGTCAGGACCAGCTGACAGCAGGGCAGTTAGGCTGAGGCTGGTCCCTGGTCCTGGTGCCTCTGTGCCCCCCAGTCTTTCTCCTCCTTAGAGGTACACCCCTGCCCCCAGGGTGAGCCAGGCAGCCTGGTCATTTCACAGACAAGAAACCCCAGCTGGCCCCTTGGCCAGCCCTTTACACACACACACACACACACACACACACACACACGTGCGCGCGCTAAGTGCCTGCACTGGGAACAAAGACAAGAAAACTCCGTTTTAGAAACTGCAGGACAGAAGCTCCTCTAGTGGGGTCCCCTGATAAAGGCTGTTCACCCTGAGTTCCTGGGAACGGAGCCCCCTAAATGGGGCCAGAGGGGAGTGCCTGACTCTAGCCCGGGCTCTATTCATGGGCACACTGGCCCCTCAGCTCCATTCTGGGCGAGGGGACTGCTCATAAGTCCCTGGAGCCTCTGAGTCATAGCCCAGCAGCTGGCTGACCCATGGCTGCAGCCCAGCCTCCACAAAGGGGCCCTGATTTTCCATGACTGACTGGCCCCTTGATGCACCAGGCCCCCCCTTGCTCCTCTTCCCTCCAGGAAGAAGTCTCCCCACCCCGACCGCCCCTCCACTGCACCAGCCTGTTGTCCCAGAGAGGACCTGAGCCAGCCTTTCTGTGCTTGGGAGCTGAGGCGGGTACTTGGCCACTCCAGGTGGCCTGGCCCTTGAGATGGGGAGTTGGCTGCAGGACAACACCCCCCCACCCCGCTGGCCCCACACACTCACCGCAGGCTCTGCTCTGCTTCTCTCCCTCACTGCCTCCCTGTGAGCACAGTGCTCCCCCAGCTGCCTCCCAGCCTCTGCCGTTCAGCCCAGGGCTGGCGATGGGATGGAATGTCTGTGCATCCTTCTCTGACCCCATCCTGCCTCTTCTGCAGCCGGCCCAGGGCTTAGCTCTGCAGGAGCTGCTCAGAGGCCTGGACGTGCAGGCTGCCAACCCGGGCAGGGCGCCGTGCTGCAGCCTCCTGGCCAAGTCCCGGCCTGCCTCTCTCTGCTCGGATGCCTTCTGCAACAGGGAGCTCCGTCTTTCTCAGAGCAGCCCGTTCGGTGGGTTTGTGCACCAAGTGACTTTGCCCCCCCCACCTCCNCCCCCCCCCCCCCCCCCCCCCCCCCCCGTGACCCTGGGCTCTTTGGCAGCCCCCTCACCCCCTCTACACTCAGCTCACTGCAGACAGCAAGCAAAAGTTGATGTTTATGCTCGGTTCTCATTTTTTCGTGTCAGGTAGCTGACCCCCCCCCTTTGACCCGAGGGTCATTTTTGGGGGTCCCTGTCACCTCTCTCCCCCTAGGGGCCATCTACACCTGTCCCTTTAAGCCCCTGGCCCCTGCACATTTGAGTTCGGGACGTCCCGTGACCCTGCTGTACCTCCCGGAGCCCAGGGGAGGGCATGGGTTTTTCTTCTCAGCTCAGCTGCTCATTATCAGCCTGTTGAGCTGTTTCCAAGCTTTTTTGCTTTTTGTGGCCCCCCCTGCTAGTTGCCAAGGAGGAAGACCTCCAAGTAGCCCCTCCCCCACCTTTTTCCTGGGGGCTGCTGGGGGCTGGGCTGGCCATGTTCAGCTTCAGCGGTTGCAGCAGTGGGTTGGGGGCTTCCCAGCTGAGCCCACTGAGCAGGCTGACTCTGCTCTCTGGCGTGAGGTCACCCCGAGTCCCTTTACTCTTCAGAGCTCAACTGGAGACTAAATGAGCTAGGAGTAACCCAGCCACATCAGACACTGCATGACACTGACGTAGGATGCAGGGAGGGATTTATGCATGGAACAAGTGTTAGAGAAAGTGAGGGTTTCTGACCTCTCAGGACCTGCCTCTGAACGTGAACGGGCTGCCCCGTTAGGTGCAGAGACCCCTGGCAGGCTTCCCTTTACCAAAAGCACCAGCCACAGGCCTGCCAAGGCCCAGGAGCTCACAGTGGACTCAACCAGCCTCAAACTAGCAAAAAGACCCCATGCCTGTGGTCACCAGACCAAGTGTTTGCGTTTGAGCACAGCAGCTCGACGCCCGGGGCAGCCACTGGTCCAGCAGCTTTCCCTACTGCCGCTTCCCAGGGGAGTTCAGACAGGGAGGCTGTGGTGAAGAGATGCCCAGAGGGGCTCCTGCACCCCCCTGCCTGTGGGGTACACTCATCCATCCACACACTCGCTTTCCTACCTGCCCCAGGGCCAGTCCCGAGTGTGCGGCTGGACACTGGACACAGGGAGATGCCGGCTGTCGGCTTCCTGTCCTCGAAGCTCAGTCTGTTGGGGAGAGAGAGAGGAGTGAGTCACTGTGCATCCAGGTGATGGGGCTGGCGGCAGCTGAGCTGTGCGTAGCCCCGTCAAGCAGCTGAGCCCTCAGCAGGGCTGTCTGCCCGGGCAGGGCTCACTGGGGCCAGGCCTCCAGGTCCCCACTGCTGGGTGAAGAAACTGAGGCAGGGAAGGGTGAGGTCCCGTACTCACCGTCCCTCAGCTGTGAGAGGCCAGGCCGGGGTGGCACTGGTGTGTCCGAGCTTCAGCACACAGGCTGCCGGAGGCTGCCAGCAAGGCTGTGCTGAGTGCCGGGGGTGTGGGTGGGCAGGGGACGGATTGATTAGCTATAAGCACCTCCCAACGGTGCTTGAGATCCCGGCTCCGCCGTGGCCCAATCCCTTTGAAGGGCAGATTCAAAATTAGGTGGTAGCACCTATGGGCAGAGGCTTATGAAAATGGCATTATTAGCCTGATGCGCCGGGCCTGCCCACTGCGAGCCACTGCGGATGGAAACAGGGGGCGGGGGCTTGTTTGCGTGGACAGTGAGTTGGAGGATGGAGCACACCGGGGGGCCCCCTAGGGCTTTCTCGTGGGGAGGACGGGCTTTGGAAAGAAGGAGGGCTTGATGGCCGAGCCCGGCAGGAGGGGACCTGCTGGAAGCAGCCCCCTGGCTCAGGGAAGGCGAGTGAAACCCGCTCCTGGGGGGCAGGACCCCAACCCCTCCTCTGCCACAGACGGGACCTTGAGCCCCCCTGCACCTGTTTCCCCACCTGTGGGACGGAGATGAAAACCAAACCGCTTGCCAGGCAGCGCTGATCCCACAGCCTCCCGGACTGCCCGCCGGGCTCCCCACCCCACCCAGACACCTGTCAGCTTGTCAGAGAGGATTCAACAGGAGAGCCTTCTGGGGAGCAGGGAGGCTCGGGGAGCGGGAGGAGGGAGAGGTGCAGAGGGGAGAAGGCGGGAGGGAGAGGTGCGACCGGCTTAGCCCAGCCGCAGCCAGCCCGGAGTTGGGCTACTTCGGGTTTGTGCCAACTCACGGTGCGGTGGAATCGGGATCAGCGTCTGATCCTTCACTCACCAGCCAGAGTCTGTGGCGCCCCCAAGTGCCACAAGGGGGCTGCCTGGGCCGCGATTTTTGAACCTGTCAAGTGAGGAGGGGGAGACGGCCGGCGGGTCGGGGCGCCTGGCGTTGAAGTGCGGCAGATGCGCGGAGGCGCCGGCCCGCGGGGGCACGAGCGCGGCCCACCCTCCCCCCTGCTCCCCCCTGCTCCCCCTGCTCCCCCTGCTCCCGGGCGGCTGCGGCGCGCCCCTCCCTCACCCGCCGCCTGCGCTGCAATGCAGCAGGCTGCCGCGGGGTCCGGAGCTGTCCGATGCTCTCCAAAGTGGGGAAGGAAGGCTGCAGACGCGGGCGCGGGCTGGCGGGCACCCGGGAAGCCACGGCAGAGTTGGGGCGGCTGCAGAGTTGGGGCGGCTGCGGAGGGTCCGAGAGGAGGAGAGGTGGAGAGGAGGAGAGGTGGCGTGGTGGTGCAGAGCTCTGGGGGGGATCTGCGGACCCGGGGTCCGCGTGAGTCAGTTGCAGCGAAATGACTGACAGAAGCGGGGTGGGGGCAGACCGGGAAGGGGGGCGAGGACAGCCAGGACCGGGTGGCACAGTTTTAGGGCAAAAGCACCAACTCTGTGTCCCCCGCAGTCTAAACAAACAGACAAACAGAGGAATATATGAAGCATCCAGAGGAAACACCCCCCTGGTGAGGCGGGCGGCTCATCAGGTGGGTCGTGCTGCCTTGGAGAAGGGGCCCAGACCCTCTTAGAGCCAGCAAAGAGGTTTCAGGGGGCCAGGCAGGGGGCAGAGTGTCTGCGGAGAGGCAGAAGGGCCTGGGAGGGGCTGGAAAGTCCGGGGGGAGTGTGGGTGGTCTGAGCCAGCAGGGAAGGGGGTCTAGGACCTAGGGGAGAATGAGGGTGTTGTTTGAGGGGGGCAGGAGGTCCAGGGAGGGGGTTGGGAGGTCTGGAAAGAGCAGGGGGAAGCTGGGGAAGGTAGGGAGAGGGCAGGAGCACCTGGGGGACTTGGGGGGCTCTGAGGGGGGTAGGAGGACCTGGTGGGGGCGGCAGGAGGCTGCTGCCGCTTTCAGTTCTGCACCCTGCGCTTCCCCCAGCCCCCCTGGATGCGGCAGGCCAGTCCCTCTCCCTTTCAGACACGGGTTCCCTGAAAATCAGCTTCTTCATACTCCTGAGATTTCGTTTAGACCCAGGTCTCTCAGCTCATGTAAATGGCTTTTCTCCCCCCACTCCCTCATCTCCCGCACTTTATTTTTACTTGTTTATTTGAAAAAGCTTTAATTAGGAGAAATTGCAAACATCACAAAAGGAGAGAAAATAGCGCATCATTTCCTCACGGTCTCCAGGTTTCCACGTCCCCATCACGCAGATGCAGCCCCACCAGCACCCGCTCCCCTCGCCCCGGTTAACCCCGTCCTTCCCCCTCCACTCCGGACTGTCTGGACAAAAATTGAAGGAAACGATGATTTCCTGTGAGCATTTCAGTACGTGTCTTTAAAAAGGACTCTTCTGTTTGAAATACATAACCACAATGTCATTATCACAGTTAAAAAATTAACAGCATTTCCTTAATGCCCCTCCAGTATCTATTCAGTTTTCAAATATCCCTGATTGACTCATAAATTTCTTTTACAGTTGGCTTATTCAAATCAGGGTCCTAATTCTTTCGTGTACTTTCCAGGGGCGCCGGGGTGACAGAAGGTAAGTGCTGCTACACGTTTAGCAGCTGGAAAACTACCCCCGCATTGAGGAGCAGCCCAACCTCAGTAAATCTCAAATCTCGCTGCAAACAGGGCCAATTCTGGGTCTTTACCAGGGTGACCGAGAGGTGGAGGGAGCAGTATATGAAACCCCCAGCCCTGTCTGATACATAACAGACACTCAGCAAACAGTAGCTGCTGGAATTATTCCTTTTCCCGGAAACCTCTGAAAGGGAGCAGGGCTGGGGAAGGCGAAACAGAGCTGGCTTTCGTCCACAAAACAAAAGCTTCCTGGCAGTCCCGACCCCAGAGTGGTGAAGACAGGACAATACGTGCACCACATCCCAACTAAGGCAGCCGCAGCGGGGGGCTGGGACCTCCTGGCCAGCTTGCACCTCGGTCGCAAGCCCCTCCACACACAAGCCTGCGCTGCGGTCACCCCAGACAGCCTGGCCGGGGGACCCCACAGGTGGCCGGCCCACTAGATGGCACTCTCTGCTGCGAGTCCGGGAAGGACCGCTGCCCCAGTTGCTCTGGCCGCCGCCCAGCCTGGGTGCTGCAGGGGGATGCACACCCCTCAGACGTTGCGGACAATTTCTAAAAAGCATTTCTCAACATGTCATGCAAGATGCGGTGGTTTTCTCTCTGCCCGGCCGCAGAAGCAGAGGGAGTGAACAGTTAATGACCATTTGCTCAGGCTAGGCACCAGTATGCCCACTCTCTTTAAGTCCTCGCCCCACTATGCCTGATTTCCCTTTATTTTGCAGATGAGAGGATGGAGAGGTTAGTGACCTGTCCAAGACTGGCCAGGAAGCAGGACCTGGGACTCCGACCCAGGCTTGTCGGATTCCTGCTCTTCCTGTAGTGGTGGAAGGACGGCTGCCTGCAGCAAGATGGACCAGTGGATAGAGAGATGGCTGGCTGGCTGGTGGCTCTGGTGAGATGGGTGAAATGAATTCAGGAGCAGAGGGTGGATGGATGGATGGATGGATGAGAGAGAACAGTCAGTTTCTCACCAAGGTAGAAGCCTTGCTGTAGCTGCGAAGAGAGACTCTTCTGAGTGGTGCTGCTGTCTGGGGAGCTCCTGCCTCTCCTCTGCCTCCGAGCGGACTGACTGGCTCAGGTGGCTCTGGGACAACAGGTGGGCTGCCAGCTCACAGGGAGCGAGTCCCAGCTGTGGAGCCGGAGCTGTGCAGCAGCAGCTCTCAGTCCTTTTCACACTGCTCTGAGAAGCAGCAGGCTGCCTCCTCGCCACTGGCTGTCCTGGATGACTAAGCCTCGAGCGTAGCTGCTCCGTCCTCCTCTGGCCACTTGGTGCAGTCTTATGTCCCCTAAATCACCACCGCAGCCCTCAGTGGCAGCACTTAGCACCCTCCAGTCAGGTAGAAGGAGGCTGAGGCTTGGGAATGGTAAGTGACTTGCCCAAGGTCATACAGGGGAGCAAATGGAGGACCGGGACTTGAACCCTGGTCCAGTTTACTTGCAAATTCATTTGTTCTTCCCATTTCGCTTTATTTTTGACTTCGATTGAAAAAATTTGCGCTCCTTGGGGTTCACCCACGCCAGACTCCCCCGCCTGGTCCCCCCAGGGAGCTGGGCTGCTTAGGGGCCTAAATTCAAGCCTATTTCTCAAGTAACAACTTCTCTAGTTTATTCTACTTGCGGCTATCAATTGGGCGCGCCTCTGACGCCTCGCCGCGTGCTCCACGGCGTCAGGCTGATTTTCTGGCCGCTCTAGTTGCCACTGACTGTGAAGGGGAGCAGATGCAAAAATGGCCCTAAAACCTGAAGTGGGTGCAAGGAAACGAAAGCCAGAGGGCTGCGGGGCGAACCAGCAGGTGTCCCGGAGACCCGACTTCTGTTGAGCACACACACTTTGACCAGCAGCTCTGAGCTATGCCCCGTTACCCATATACCAGTTCTACTTTCAATCCCAGCTCTGCTATTACTAGTTTTTTGAGTTTAGGCAAAGAATTTAACCTCTGTGCCTCAGTTTCCTCATTTGTAATGTGGATGTACTAAGAGCATTTGGCTAACGGTGCTTCAAGATTAAAAGAGTAAAACATTTAAAGCGCTTCAAACAATGTTTCCCGCGATAAGCACGCAGTGAAAATCTTATAATAATTAAATTTACAAATATGATAGCCCTTTTCATTAAGATGACATTTGTTGTCTCTGACTGATAAGGATCATCATCCACATTTAACAGATGGCTCAGAGTGGGGTATGAGTTTGTTTTGAGTGGAAACACAAATAAAAACTTAAGACTAGAAGATTTCAACTTTAGCTCTAGAAAAAAGTGTCATACAGCAAATAGAAATGCTGTATCAAAGGAAAGGTGGCTCCCTGGAGTAGGGGACACTCCCCTAGAAGATTTCCTTGGGGTGTTGAGAGTTTTGGGGGGTTGGATGGGAGCTGGGAAGAAGGGCAGGTTGAGCAATTCAGATGCTCTTGATTCGCCTTTGTGGCTCCTGCGGACAGCGGACAAGTGTCCTTAGTTCTCATACCAAACTTACCTCCCTGTCTGTCTCTTTGCGGGGAGGACAGAGAGTGTCGGCGAGAAAATAGCTGTGTGGACAGCAGAGTTTCTTTGCAGCAGAGTTTTTGAGGGTGACCAGGGGGAGCAGTTCCGAGGCTCATACTGCATGGGGCATGAGCCCCGGGTGCCACCGCTCCATCCCGGAGGAACGCTGGCACCTCCAGCGGGGTGGTGGGAGTGAGTGCACGTGGTGCCCTGCAGCTGAGAGGAGGGCCCCGGGCTGAGCATCTGCGCTAACTCGTGGGCTTTGCTGCGGGCATCGGTGGCCCAGAGTTCATGCGCATCCCCCGCATCTCTTCCCAGAGCCTGTCCCGTGGTACATCCTGGGGCTGTGCTGCCATTCTGGGCTCACACACTCACACTGTGGGCTGGAGGGGGGGGTCCCTGAGTGTGAGAACTGCCCCTAAACTGAGACCTTGGGCTAAGAGGCCGAGCCAGACGCAAGCCAGACTGGCCGCCTGCAAGCCACTTAACTCTTCCGAGGCTCACCTTCCTCACGTGGGAAATGGAACACGTAACGTTTGCTCCTATGTCACCTGCTCCTTACCCAGAGTCCTCACCAGCAGCTCCTGTTCCACGCAACGGCTTGTTGCCGAGAGCACCGTCTGCTTGTCTCACCCACGAGGATCGGTTAGCTCAGATCTTGCTGGTTTGGTTCCTGGCGGCCAACCCTGGTGCCTCGGCCAGAGCGTGGCCTCAGTGCGTGCTCAAAACTCTTCTGGGGGAGAGGGGAACGAAGGCGATGCTGTAGGACGGAGGCACCCAGAGGACTGCCGGGCACGCAAAGCAGACAGCGTGAAGCCTGCTGCAGAGTCCGCAGCCAATAGCGATGGGCTAATTACGGTGATTATGTCTAATTCACAGGACCGTGCTGAGGCCCAGATGAGATAATGGATGCTGGGCGGGTGCGGGCGCCGTGCTGGGGACAGGAGGTGCAGCGTCCTGACCCTCTGCTCCTTGGAGGGAACTTGTGCTTCGGCTTCATGCTTTTCATTTTCGCACCATCTGGAGGGAGGGCGGCTGCTGGGTTGTTGCCACCTGAGGCCTCTCGAGTGTCAGAGCAAAGGCCGGGGGTCCGATTCTCAGCTGCTGGGGTTTCCAAGCCGCCGGGGGGTGTATTTATGTGTCTGTTTCACTGAGCACACACACGCATAATGTATGCACATTTTCTAATTTGTTTATTTGTGTTTATTTTCGTGTCCCAGAGGGCTCCAGTCCTCGAGCAGGGCTGGTACCAGGCGGTTCCTGGGGCCGGAAGGGAGCTGGCTGTCTGCTGTCAGAAACTCCAGGCTCCTCCGGTTTCTGGAAAATCATTTGAGCATCAGGAATCTCATGGCGCAGATTGTCATGATGAACCGACTCGCAGTTGTCCGGGAAGCAGCCTTTAGCGGGATTTCTGTTTGCCAGGTACTGGCTTAAGTTTGATGCTGTGTCCAAAACCCACAGATCCGACACTGGGCTGCCCGCGGCCCCGCTTGACCCAGCGCCAAGGTCCCGTCTCCCTGACCCCGAGGGGCTGCGGCCCAGCGGCGTGGGCGGCCGAGGCGGGGCTGGGGCCGAGGGGCGCTGGCTTGCGTTGGACCCTCGGGGTGTCGCTGTCCTCGCTCTACAAAGCGCTCAAGTCGGGGCACAAGGCAGAGAGGCCAGGTCACGTCTCTGCAGTTACACAGCTCGTGAGTGCCTGCTGGGGTGGAACCTGGTCTGTCTGTCTGTCTAGCACCACCGCTCGGGCACGGCTGCAGAGGGACCGCAGATTTGGGCGCGGGGCTCAGAGACCCGGGGGGTGGTGCACCAGCGGGCTGATCATGCCATGAGAAATGAGTCCTGTGCTTGGGGGGGGCCGAGGGTCCCGGGAGCTGGTGGGGGAGACTCTCAGGCGCGGGGGAGCGTGAGCCTTTGAGCTGCCGGGCTAGCGGGGTGCGCTGCCTTTGGGGCCCCGCGCGGAGCAGCGCGCTGTGCGTGGCAGAGGGCGGGTGGAGGTGGCACAGGCGCCAGGCGCTGGCTGGCCCTGATGCCCGGTGGGTGTGCGCTCGTCGGACGTGTCCGTCTCATTCTCCCCTCACTCTTTTTCAACTTTCAGCTGAAACCTCCTGCAGAGGTCGTAAGCCCCTGGCCACGAAACATACTGTTCTAAGAATGAAACTTTGCAGATATGAAAGGGAGCGGGGAGAGGGGGCTCGCTGGAGATTTGGGAGTGACTCGAGTGTAGGGCAACGGGCGGGTGAGGGCGGACACGTGCGGCGGCCCTCGTGGTCACTGTCCTGGTCTTGGCCGACGGGGCGGTCAGAGGTGGGCCGGAGGCGAGCCCAGCGCGGCCCCAGCCAACGAGGTGCGGCTCTCCACGACCGAGGGACGCAGGAGAGAGACCAGAGTGGTTTGTGGTTGTTCGTTTTATTATTACACTAAGAACAGGTTAAAGCAGCAGTGTCATGTGTCTCAGACAGAAGAATCCTGGGGATGTCTTCTGGACAAAAGATGTAGCTGCAGCCAGGTCTGCGGACCTAACTTTAGCAAACAATAATGGGGTGTTACGCTCTGGAGCGTGGGCACACTGGGTGCTCCACCCCAAGAAGCTCTCTGTTGGGGGGAGGCAAACAGGTGTAAGGGGCTTAGTGGGTGTCCAGGGAATAGCGAGAAATGAACGAATTCACAACAGAGTGAAAGTGAGCCAAGTGTGGACCCAGGGTGACAGACGTGCTTAAAACCAGGATTGAGAAGAGTCTGTCAACAAACAAACAAACAAACCAAAAAACCCAACCCCAGCAAGTGTGGCTGCTGAAGCTGCGGGCGGGAAGCGTGGGTGTGGGCTGGACGCTGAGTGCAGCTGTGTCTCCTGCACAGCCGAGGACGAATTACACGAGTAAATAAACGCTCAAGTGAAAGAGGGTGGAGAACGAACCGCCAGAGATAATCATTCATAACTTGAATCATGGGTTCAGGTTAATCCACTTAGGTAGAGTTGCGGACTATTTCAAGCAACAAGACAAGGCCGAGCTGTCGGCTCTGGGAATAAGAAGCATTTGGCATGTAAGTGGTGATTTAAGTGCCAGCGGACAGCTCTGCTCTGCCTCAGTGCTGAGCGCATTTGTGTTTATCGTATTGAAAAAATAAGGAAAAACACTTAAAAGGACAGATAAGGAACAATGAGATTATACCTGGGCCGCAAGATTTCTTCTCCAGCTCTGTGGTCTGGGTCTGATACAGACCCAGGCTCGTTCGCTTGTGGGTCTGAAGCTTAGAGAGAGCTGCCTGTAGTACTCATTAGTCTTGCTGATGGGTGGGAACTCATGCATGTGGAATGTAATGATAATTATTAAATTAAAAAGTGTATAGCGAGAGCAGTGATGGCAGTGACGAAACTGGCATGAGCCATTGATAGCCATTAACCCTGTGCCATCACCACGGCCTTAAGAAACACCTCGCTTGTTTCCTCCTTTGTGATCTCTGCCTTGTGTTCCACAGAATGAGGCCCCGGAGTGGGCCCAGCGACACTGGATGAAGATCTGACTGTGGCCTCTGTGGGAAATGAGCCGTGGGCCAATGCGATGTGAGTGATGGGCGGGCCGGGGCGCGGGTGCAGGGTGCGTATGCATTATTAAGCATGAATGGGTGCAAATAAAATAATAAATGACCAAGCACAGACAAATGATGACACTGTCGTGAACCAAGGGACTGAATGTCACTTGGCATAACTGTCACCAGATTGAAGAGTGATGCAGCCAGGCTGTTCCGTGTGTCAGAACAGAGTGAATAAAACTTGTGCACGTGCGGTCTTAATACCCACAACCCGCTCTACACATACGTGCCGTTTTCCATCAGTGGCATTCTTCCTAGCTGTGGGTTGAGTGTTGGGTTCGTGCGTGTCTGTTGACTAATCAGACATAGATGCGGACACAGATGAGACTAGAGAAGGTCAAGGACAGACTCACGAGGCCAAAGCACTGCAACCGGGAGCCGTGGCCACGCAATGAGCAACACTGCAACAAAAATGCCCGTATTCTCGCGCTGTTTGAGCAGTGTGCCACTACTGGTCACTTTGGTTTCATTTACGCCTTTGTATGTTACTGCACCGGTTTGGGCGGTGTAGGCTTCCTGCCTTCAGGTGTGGACACGTAGTTGTCCCGCCACTAAGCCCCACCTCCAGAGCCCGTCGTGCGCCCGCCATAACTAATCCACGTGCTCAGGTTTATGTGGGCGCTTCTCTGCTGGTGCCGTCGGGCTGCTACTTGGTGAGAGGAGCTCCCAGAGCACGGTTTTGGTAAGGTTCGTGGATATTCTTTTATGACTTTTTAAAATGGATAAGTAAACTTTACAAGGGTCAAGGGTAATGTTTTATAAATGGTGGCTGATGAGCTTAATTCTACAAAAGCAATGACCATTAAAAATGACCCAGTGTCCATTTTGAAAATACTTGTTTTCCGTTACAGAAATGGACACAGCACAAGGTATTGAGTCATGTGGTTTTTAGAAGAATTTTTGAAGGTTTGCAAAGGTAAGTGATAGTTAATATTTTCAAATTTTCACCTCAAAAATTGTCCTAGAGTTTTCATTAAGTAAACGAAGGAATGAGTGAATTAGTAGACAAGACCAGAGAGGGCATGTGTGGGCTAAATGAAGGTATTTACTGACCCAGATTTAAGATCACCCAATCCCGTGCATTCAGTGTTCACTTTCAAATGTACTGGTTGGTATTCTTGCTTTTTCATGGTTTTGTCTTGTGGGTTGATTTCACCACTAAAAAGAAAGAAATAATTCCATAAATGCGTAAAATATAAGAAAAGCCAGAAAATAAACTGGTGAGAAAATGAGCCAAGGATTGGAAAACTGCAATGAGCTCAGCGCTCTTCCTCTCCATAAAAAATCACCCTCCTGTCTCATTCCTTTACCAGTTTTTCCGTTGTGTTTTCAGTTTGCCGGTGTTTTCATTGTGCGCGTGCACACAGTTTATTTAAACACCCCTCCATGGGTAAAGAGCCAGACTACTAACTCTTTGAACAAGGACAGCTAGGGAGATGAGAGATAATGTTATGGAGTAAGAGATTTTTTTTAATGATTACTCATTAAAACTTCTTCAGAAATGTCAACTCACACAAAGGAGAATAGTAATGAGTCAAGCATGAAAAGATTTCATGATCAAGAATTTTGATTAATCCAATTTAGTAACTTTAGAAAATGTTCCAGAATATTACTTACGGTTACAGAATATGTTCTATATGCTGGTCCGGTAGAACGCTGCAGTGGTGGGTACTTTGTTCTCCCCACTCTGGTAGCCAGTAGCCACCTGTGGCTATTGAGTACTTGAAATATGGCACGAGGTAGTCAATTTTGAGTTTTACTTAATTATTTCACTTAATTATAGGACTATTTAAATTAACTAGTAGAGTAGTAAAAATAGTAGTATTTAGTAATTAGTAAATAGTAAAAAAAGTATTTGGTAGATAGTAGTAAAATAGTAGTAAAAATAGAAGTAAAAATAAACTAGTAGAGTAGACACAAGCTAAATTTAAAGAGAGTAGCTTGTGTCTACTAGTTGTTTCGGATGTTTGGTTCATTGGTGTTTTGGATATTAAATATGAATAAATAAGGCACAAAATTAATAAAGAGGGTTAATTATGAGCCAGAGATGAGATTGCACCGTGAAACAAAGATTACAAGTAATCCAGTTCTGCACGACTGGGATTTGTTGGTAAAATATCTTTCGCTCATGATAAAACAGACACAGGCTTATTCACTCATTTTATCAATTTTATGTTACTCCTTTGAACCTGCACCCCATAGTTCATGTGACCATTTCTGTAACGTTAAAGAAAGAGCTATGTAGATGGGTGGGAGAAGATCAAAAATATCGTCAGCGTTGTTGCTGGTATGCTGAATAGCAGCTTCGTGGATAGCCAGTACATTGTCACTATATGGTTTACTTCAAAACTAAACCGTAAGTAGTGGCGTCCCTGCGTGGCATAGAGATGGTGATGGGCATGGGCCAACATGAAGCAGTTAGTTCAGGTCACCTCAACTGTGGCCCCTCAATACAAGGTCTTGTTTATGTTTTTGTGTGTGGAACATACAGACAGACAGAACCAGCTGTGAGTGTACACAAAGTGGGTCCACAGCTCACTGTCCCTCACCTTCGAGGCCCCTGTTTTTAAGTCTGGAGCACGCGCTCTCACGTGGGGGCGTGAGGTCACGGAGGTCAGGTGGAACCCAGGAGCACAGGTAAGGCTTTGCCTGACGCGGGGAGGGGGGGTCGTCAAGTTCACCAGTGATCTTGGGGCGTTTTCTTCTTGCGGAGGGTAGAGAAGGGAGAGGGGATATTTGCTTGAAAATGATCTAACCCACCATGTTTCTCCCAATATTTACTCCATGGTCGCCCAGGAGATAGCGCCATTCTCTCCAACAGACGTCCTAGCATCCGTAAGACCAAGCTTCAGCTCCGAGTCTAGAGCCTAAAAGTGTATTTCAGCTTAGGTGTGCTTCTTCTGCTTTCAAAGACGTGTAAACTGAAGGGAAAGGTCATCTCCGCACGTGGTGTCTGTACCGTGCTGGGGCCACTCCCACCTGCAGGCAGAGGACAGAGGGTCTCTGCAGCTCCAGCACCCTGCTGGCAGGAGACAGAAAACCTCCCCGGAGGATCCCCAGCGGCAGAGGGTGGGTGAAGGCAGAGGCGTCAGGAGCTGTCATTCTTGTCAGGGCATCCACTCAACAGCACTTACTGAAGTAGTGGTTAGGAATTATGAATTGATTAAGTCAATAAAAGTGGAGGGTTGCCCAAGGGTCAGTGTAAGGAGCACCGGCCGGGCCATGCTGAGAGCGGGGTCTAAGCCAGAGCTCGTGTTTAACCTGGTATTTCACTGCTAAGTTCATTTTATTTATTTATTTAAAAAAAAGATTTATTTATTTCTGCATACAAGAGCGGGATTACAGACCAGAGGCGTGGGGGCGGGGGTAAGAGGATCCACCAGAGACAGAGTGGGGAGCAGAACAGGCAGATGCAATGAAACACACTGCTGAGGGAGCAGCGGGGAGGCAGGAGAGGTCTGCTGCACCCTGTGGGTCCCCTCCCTGGCCGGGGATCGAGCTCGCGCTGCAGTGGCTGCAGATGTCTCACAGTGCGGTGCTCAACCTGCTGCGCCACCAGGAAGGCCCTAAGTTCATTTTAAAAGTTTGAATATAATGCCGTCTGCTTCTTTTCACGCCTGGTTTCTGTTCTACAGAGCGAATGCATGGAGCTTACGGACCGTCTGTGCTGAGGAGGGCCATCCCCGGGGGCCAGGAGCGTGGAGATGACGTAAGTCACGTAAGTCACACTTGGACTTCTGGCTCTCGGTTCGGGTGTTTTGCCTGTGGATATGGCTGTAGTCCTTACAGAAGACAAACAGCTTTCCACATTCGTAATATCGCAGCGACGAGAGTAAGACAGGAACCAGGGGCTGTGGTGTATCCAGCTCAACACACGTTAAAAAGATACGAAGGCCATTTTCTCTACATCACTTGCATTTTAATATTCCACGTTAATTTTATTAATTTTAAACACTGTGCCATCCCCCCATAAAGACCCATGCTGTTAACTGTTGTGAGGTCAGCGCCCGCAGAGATGGACAGCTAATGTCTGTTCCTTGGTGGGACAAGGTGGTGGGTTCGTACCGATTTGTTGTGTCCTCTTTGAGATACAGGCAATAAAGCACAGGCCAGTGATGGATGTGGGACTGCTACGTGGAAAGCCTGCTGATTTCTCAGTGGCATGACGCAGGGAAGCGTCTGTTATGTTTGTGGAACATTAGCCTGGGGACTTTTGCATCCCTCGTGGGGGCCGCTGGCCACAGGTGGTTGCTGAGCACCCAGAATGTGGCTGGTCTGAATTAAGATGTGATTTATGTGGAAGTACACACTGAATTTAGAAGACTCCGTGTAAGAAAATGTCAAGCTTTCCTGAGTTCTTTGTATTGTTCACATGTTGAAGCGATGGTCTTTTAGATACATCGGGCTAGATAGACTGTATCTTTACAGCGGATTCACCTGTTTCTTCTTACCTTTTAAAAGTAAAGACTAAGAGCACCTCCAAGCGTGTGGGCGCACTGTGTCCGCAGTGGCCGGCCGTGAGAGCAGTGCAGGTGGCACCCAGCAATCTCTCCTTTTACATTTTTCTGACACATGCGTTACTTATTGGATCACTGTTATTATTAGCCAAAATTATCGGATCAATCAATGTACACTGAAACATGAATGAGAGAAATAGTGACAAGCCCACATTAAATATGAAAGTGCAGCAAGATTATTTAAAGTATCTTCATGAAGCATCAACTCTGTAAAATACAAAGTGGCTAATCCCTTTATGTAAGGTGCTCAGGCACAGGCGTGTGGCGATCCTGTTCTCATTGAGTTGGTGACATGTTGCTAGTGCTCACTTGCTTTCTCTTTTTAAAGAAAATTCCTTTATTCCCTGGTGGCCTAGGGGTTAAGTCTCAGGTTATGATCTCTATGGCCTGAGTTCGATTCCCAGCCAGGGAGCTGACCCATAGGGTGCAGCAGACCTCTCCTGTCTCCCCATTGCTCCCCTCAGCAGTGGGTTTCAGGAGATCTACCTGTTCTACTTCCTACTCTGTCTCTGGTGAGTCCTCTCACCCCTGCACCTCTGGCCTGCACCCCAGTTCTTCTATGCAAGAAAGGAAGGAAGGAAGGAAGGGAGGGAGAGAGGGAGGGAGGGAGGGAGGAAGGAAGGAAGGAAGGAAGGAAGGAAGGAAGGAAGGAAGGAAGGAAGGAAGGAAGGAAGGAAGGAAGGAAGGAAGGAAGGAAGGAAGGAAGGAAGGAAGGAAGGAAGGAAGGAAGGAAGGAAGGAAGGAAGGAAGGAAGGAAGGAAGGAAGGAAGGAAAGAAGGAAGGAAGGAAGGAAGGAAGGAAATTGTTTTCATGAACCAGTAATGCATGATTTAAAGTGACTAAGTGGAAGGGGAGCTAATGTGATTCAGGGAGGACAGCAGCATGAACAAAGGTTAATGCATGTGGAGTCCATGCAAAGAAGATCTCAGTTCTGGGAAATGAACCTGTCGTCGGGGTCATGAGGCTTGGGGTGTTGGTTATTTGTTATTATAATGTTACCACCATTGGTCTATAATAGCACTAGCTACTGGAAACTCAGTATAAGTTAACTAGTGAATAAATTATTAAACAAATATACAAATGAATGGGGAAAAAAAGGGCCAGGCATGCAACAGTGGTGATTGTGATCCATCCAGCATGCAAGCATTCCTGACAGTTCTTGGAGCCCTGCAGGTCTTTAGTAGAAAAGTCCTGGGCCTCCCTGGTGGCGCAGTGGGTTAAGCAACACACTATGAAGCAAACCACAGCCGCTGCGGCACGAGTTCGATCCCTGCTGACAGCCAGGGAGGGGACCCACATGGCGCGGCAGACCTCTCCTGCCTCGCCTGCTGCTCCCCTCAGCAGTGTACTTCTGTTGATCTGCCTGTTCTGCTTCCCGCTCTCTGTGGTGAATCCTCTCACCCCCCCACACCTCTGGCCTGTACCCCAGTGCTTGTATGCATAAAAAAAAAAATCTTTAAAAAAAAAAAAGTCCTGACGTCCGTTTCTCAAAGAGGAAAGACGTTTACATAAATAACTGTGTCGGAGCAGACGCATTGAGGTGTCAGGTGGCAGTTTATTAATCTAGTTTATTGTTTGACCCGTTTCTTCGAAACCCACACTATTAGTTATAAGGGGATGGTCAGTTAGATCAAAAGGGGTAAATACTGGACCAGTGAGGAACATAAGTTGTAAAGCAAAAGTTGGGGTGAATTCAGCCTCATTGCCAACCTAGTTGTTTTTAAAGCTCATAGGTAAATTCATACATGCACGTTAGCCAGGCTGTTAATGTATTCATTCTTGCTACGAACGTCTAAAAGATAGATATCGGAATAAATAAATCAATGATTAATCAAATTAAATAACAGAGAAGCAGATAGATAAATACAGAAACTGCTTCATGAATGAGCACTTGTGAAATGTGCCACAAAACAGAACTTTTAGATTCATTCCACTTTCTGTAAGTGAGGTCCATTCAGCAAATATAAAAGAAGATATTTTAGTACACGGTTGTATAGTACTTCATTTTATTTTTTTGCGACTGTTCATTTTGCCAGTCTACCGATGATTAAGATGTAGATTTTTTTCGCTTTACGATGATTATTTTTAAATTGGCGGAGTGCCATTGTTTTACATCCTCATTGATGTTTTCGACAATACAGGATTTCTCCCCTTGGGTGTGACCTCTGTAGCTCTCTCTACCGGCGCACCCCAGCCCTCCACCACAGCCCACTGTGCTCTTCTCCCCCTCCCCACTTTTAACCTGTCGAGAGGGGAAAAAAACACAAGCTGAAATGGAAAGCAGTAAAATAAAATGAGACATTCCTGGGTTTTCATTCTGACATTTTGAAATCTTAGAAACTAAGAAAGCCTAAAGAGCTGAGCCTGGCCACAGGGGCCCGGGCTTTTGCCCAGGAATGTCGGTTGATACAGATGTGTGGTGGTGAGGTTGACCACGGAGAGAGATGGAGGTGAGTGCTGGCACAAATTAGGCCCAAAGCAGAGGTCAGTAATATTCCTAGATCTTGCCTGGATCTGTTGTGATTCATGCTGTTGGTTGTCATTAATAGTCAATCAGTGAATGACGCAATAAGCAAATATTTAAATGAATCAAGTTGCAAGCCGGACCGATAATGAGCACACTGGGTGACTGAAGCAAGCATTTTGAGTCAACCCTGTCACTCACGGTTCAGTGATAAAAACAAACCTAATTAGGCCCGCCCTGGTGGCACAGGGGGTTAAGCAACGCACTATGAAGCAAACCGCAGCCGCTGCAGCACCAGTTCGATCCCTGCTGCCGGCCAGGGCGGGGACTCACATGGCGCGGCAGACGTCTCCTGCCTCGCCTGCTGCTCCCCTCAGCAGTGTGTTTCAGTCAGTCTGCCTGTGCTGCTCCCCACTCTGTCTCTGGTGGATCCTTTCACCCCCTGCACTTCTGGCCTGTACCCCAGTTCTTGCATGCATAAAAAAATAAATCTTTAATAAAAAAAAAACAAACCTAATGACAGCTGTGGCGAGACAGAGCTATAGCTGGAGTAGGGGCTGCAGGCATCTTTCTCTTTGCTCTAGTAGGTCTTAGATGGGCATCCCTTTATTAGTGAATCAGTGCAAATAAATAAAAAAATAAGTAAAGAAAAACGTAGCTGTGAATGAAGACAGAGGGCTGGGCAAGCGCCAGTGAGTCTGGGGAAGGAGAGGCGGCGCTGAGCGCTCCGATGGCTGAGGCCCAGCAGGTGAAGGGTGTGAGAGGCCTCACCTGGACGGTCAGGTATGTTTCAGCACCGGTACACAAGTGTCAATGTCACGTCCAGGTTGAGGATTATTAGTTTTAGTAAAAGGGAAAGAGAGAGTCGATAATCTATTACAGAACTGTCCAGACAGGACTGAGCGTGGACCGGTGTTAAGAGTACACGCGTGATGAAAAGTCAGTCACTCTTACCGTCGTTTTTGTAAAAGACGTTTCTAGAGACGTCAGTGCAGGCATCGAGTCTATGGCAGATTGCAGCGTTAGTGTCTCGTCCGGGGTATGTAGGTGCATGAGCATTCGTGAGACTGAGTGAGGGCAAGAAGGGACTGCTTACGAAGAGGCTACTGGGGACCAGTGAGGAAGACACGCCACTAAGAGACGCTAATTATTAAATCTCCCTTCTGACCCCCCATAAAGAAGCACGCGGTGACCTGTAATAGTGCTTCAGGTCATTTTACGTTTGCTTTGGGAAAATGAAAATACAAGCAAGTTATTTCTTGAATAAGTAAATAACAAAAACTCACAAGGAAGTGTGAAAAGTCCATTATTGATGACAATATCAAGACCCAAGGACATAAGTTTGCTTAATTATAATTAAGGAGGATCCATAAAAAAGATAATTTGTGACCTCTCTGGTGGCACAAGGGGCTGAGCGCCGCACTGTGGAGCTTCCGCAGCCACTGCAGTGCGAGTTCAATCCCCGGCCAGGGAGGGGACCCACAGGGCGCAGCAGACCTCTCCTGCCTCCCCGCTGCTCCTTCAGCAGTGTGTTTCATTGCATCTGCCTGTTCTGCTCCCCACTCTGTCTCTGGTGACTCCTCTCACCCCCTGTGACTCTGGCCTGCACCCCAGCTCCTGCATGCATAAATAAATAAATCTTAAAAAAAGATAATCTGAGTTTTTACCAATGAGGATCAGGTTTAATAAGCAGCATTTGGAACAGACATGGCTCGTAGTTCCTCTATGAGAGTGTAGGTTCAGCAGCTGCCATCGCATGATGACGCTACGTGACACATCAATAAGCAGAGCGGTCAACAAAGAAAAAGCCATTCCTGGGCTACCGATGGGATGTGCTGAAGGCTGGGGCTTGTGATAACCTGGCAGGGCAGGTCCAAGGGCTCTTAAACAGACGAAGTCTACACGCTCGTGAGCTCTCTGAAGTCTGTCTTTTGCTCCAGAGTCCACGTGCTCAGTCTGATCTCTTCATTATCCAGTGATGAAGATCTGGGCTGTCTATTCTCCGGATCAGGAGCAAAGATAAGTACAGGGTTTGTGCTCCTGGCTGGAGGGAGTGGGGCTGTTCTTGTCCAGCAGGAGTTTCAGAGGAAGGACAGGCTCCATGAGCACCGAGTCCAGAGAACGCCCGACTGGGACGTGTGTGGCTGTGCGTGTGGACCACCCTCGGGACAGCCAAGCCACATTTAAGCCAAAGTCGGAGTGTTTGCCATCATTTGCATAGTTCTGTCCTTTTTTTTAGATTTGTTTACTTATGCACATAAGAACTGGGTTGTAGGCCAGAGGTGTGGGGGTGAGAGGACTCCCAGAGACAGAGTGGGGAGCAGAGCAGGTGGATCCACGGAAACCCACTGCTGAGGGGAGCAGCGGGGAGGCAGGAGAGGTCTGCTCGCCCTGTGGTCAGCTCCCTGGCCGGGGCTGGAACTCATGCTGGGGATGGAACTCATGCTGCAGCGGCTGTGGATGCTTCCTAGTGCTGAGACTTAACCCTTGCACCACCAGGAAGGCCCCACTTGCATAGTTTCCTACAGTTCAAGTTGGCTTCTCTGCTGCTCGTTATCTGCGCGGTTAAGTCATTGGGAAGCAGCACCTAGTTGGGGGTCGTCGGGGCTCTAATTGTGGGGTGAGATGGTTGATTCATTGTCCTATTTTTAAAATATGAAGACTTTAATGAACGGTGAGCAGGCGGTGAGCCGTGGCGCATGTGGGATGGACACGAACAAGTTTATTGATGAATCCATCTGTGCAGCTCTGAGGGCCAATTAAAAAGAGATCTCATTTAATAGCTCTGTGGGGTAGAAGCTGTAAACTGCTCTCTGCGATTTTCGAAGTTCTTATTTTTGGGTTTTTGTGATTTACGAGAACTTTTATCAGTGACGTCAAGAATGAAATAATCAATAAAGACCCGTAAGCAACAAATAAAGTATGAATCAGTATATGAAATGTTGTTGAGTTTGGATGAATGACCAAGAATTTCTTTTTCAGTTGTATTGTTTTTAATTCAGGCACTGTTGGTTTGCAGCACTGTGTGGGGTTGAGGGGTATGGGTTCGCACCTCTTCATTATGTGACCACGCCACACCCACCACCAAGCCCCTCGTCGCCAACTCTTCTGCCACAGCCCACTGGGCTCCTCCCCACTTTGCTCCTGGCCCCACCCTCCCCACTGTGGGATTAACCCCTGCACTCTGCGGTGCCTTACAAAGACCCACTTACTCTCCCTCAGGCAACAGGGTTCGGAGTAGAAACTTAGATAGTTGGATATCTGGTTCCTGAGGCTCCGTGGTTCCTGGGTATGGACAGATTTAAGTAAATTAATGAGTGCATGAATAAATCTGTGTGCAAGCAAATGAAGACCGAGAAAGTCGCACATGGATAACTTATGAGAGTGTGTCACGGAACAAGTGTCATGATGATGTCCCACGATAAGATGACCCTGCCCACGAGGACACCGCCGTGGAAGCTCTCGCCTCCTTTGGCGCTCGCAGGGCTCCGACAACGGTGGCCAGGCAGGCTCACCCGGGCACGTGCGTTGGCATGTTAGGCTGGTGGGAAGTTTCTGGTTATTGTTTTAATGAATAAGCAGGAGTGGGGCCAACGGACTGATTCGGTAGTAGGTGTGGGGTGTAATAGACATTTGAAGAGGAGTGAACCTATAATCCTGAATCGTGGAGAGTGTTGTGAACCACATTAACTCAACAAAGACAATTTAATTGCAAAGAGCCCAACACAGAGAGGAGGAAACAGTGCTCACGTAAATCATCCCATAACTATCTAATGAAAGGAATCAAGCGTGAGTTGGTATTATTGCGCTGTGGCACCGGTGGTGATTAGTTGTTCATGGAGTTTCATTTTAAAAACGAACATAAAGAAATAGTCAGGGTTTTCTGTGCTTAATGAGCGTGTGGGCTGTTATGTGTTCTGTAGACTGTCTGGTAATTACACGTTGTCATAAGTTATTGTGTAAATATGTTCGTACCTGTAGCAATTACTTCAACACAGACAAACTGCAGACAATATAGACCATGTACTGAGACTCGTCCTGCTCTACCCTGTTAAGTGCATGTGAGAAAACAATCTAGCACCTTCCTGCTGAAGTGTGCAGAGCTACACAGATAATTTGGTATTTCATGTAGTGGTACTTCAGTTGGAGACCTTATTATATACTTATATATTTACCTTTATGTTTAAAATATATCACAGTGTATAATGTATTAGCTTTATTTTGTATATTTGGTATATTATTATATGTGTAATATATACTTTTAGAAAAATAGATGAGCCAATTATTCTAGCAGTCATTAAAAACAATGAAAGAAGTTTTAAAGACATAACGTAAGATAAAGAGAAGATTATTGGTGAGAATGTGCCATGATATTAGGGTTTAAATCTGTCTAGTTCTGCACAAGTAGATTTCTGGAAAATTTATTAGGCTGTTAACTGAGAACGGGCCACACACAGCCACGCACCTTCTTGAGTTGGATGTTGGAGTCAGTGAGTGATCTTTGCTGAATTTGCTGAAAATTAAGAATAAACTGATAAATAAAAGGAGTGTGTTTTTACACTGGTGATGAGAATTTGACGTGCTCCAGGGTCGTGATGAACCTGGCAGCGCGTAGCTCATGTCCATTCAAAAGCTGCTAACGCAGGCTGTGCAGAATGGACTTTCTATTTAGCACGTGGACACGGCGCAGCCGGCCCACGGGCTCCTGGTGGCGAAGCCCTCGGCCGCCACGGGGGAAGGAGCATAGAGGCCGTGGACCCGCTCCCAGGCAGTTGTGCTCAGCGTGGGGCTTTGTGTGTGGACCTCGGGGAACTGGCTCCTGAAATTGGTGAGCTATACGCATAGACTCAGAGGCTGGAGTAGAGGCGTTGTGGGAACTTGTCCTTAGCCAGGATTCGTGATAAGCCGGGTGATTCCAGGGCCACAAACTACCCCACTGAGTCCGGTTCCTGAAAGGTGTAGACGCCCCTTCCCTGAAAGGTGGAGGCTGTCGACGTGGGGAGGGTGGAGGACCTTGAAGGACGGAAGCTGCAGTGTCCCAGTGGTGAAGGCGCGTGCTGACCCATCCCGCCCAGCCCCCTGCTCACGGTGTAGACAAGGAAACCTCGCAGCAATATGGTGCTGATCCGACCTCGGGGGTGGCCCATGTGTGCTGTGCAGAGAGCAGCATCGACTGCAGACCCTGCTCAATGCTCTGCGGGGCAAGTGCGCAGACTTACTTGGCATCAATCATTCAAGGCTTGTTCTTGGCCTTTGGGGCGGATGGGTATTGATTGCAATATAATTTATGCATGTAAAATGATGCAGGGAAAGGATGTGAATGAGGAAGACAAGAGGTGCTGAGTCGGGGTCCCCGAGTGTCTGATTGAGGGAGTGTGATTAAAGCCTTTGGCTCTGAGGTCGTGATGAGGGATCTGGCTGTTCCTCTCCAGCCAGGGAGCTCGGGGCACTGTGGGCCTGTTCAGAACCTTGTTTCAGGATTTGTGTTCCTCGGGTGTGGCTTTTTAAATGAAATAACGCAGGAAAATAAAGAAATCAAGGTTGACCCCTTTCAACAGGGAGCTGAGAGACATCTACCCAACACTGATTATGCTGTCCTGGTTTGATGGTGGGTCACTGCTTGTTTAATTTATTAATAAAAAGGCAAAGTGTTTGCATAAATAAACAATCGGGACTAAGTAGCCAAGGTTAATCGTGGGCCAGAGATGGGAAGGTGTCCCAAGACAATAGTTATGATTCATTTAACACAGTTACTGCTAATATAGGATACACGAAAATACACTCACAGTTCTTGTCCAGTGAGTTATCATGATAATGGCGACATACTGTAACTAGGAAGCATGATCAGTGAATGAATAGATTGTATTTTGTTTAAAAGATGCAAACCCCATACTGGTGAGGAGGCTTGTTATGAAATCAGGTTAATGGTTGTCTTTTTTTATTCCAATGAATATTTTTAAAAAGTCAAGGTCTTTCTCATTTTGCACAATGTTTGATTACACAGATGCACATTGTAACATTTTGATTCTGGCTTGTTGCTTATTTTGCCATTTTGTCTTTCTTAATATAATGAATAGCTGTGAGCTTATTCCATGAATAACTGGGTGGGAATAATAAATGAGTGACTGCCTACATGGTGCTAAGCAGGGACGTTCTTAAGACTATGCGCAGAAGCATGGGTTGAAGTTTATCTCAGCTGTGCAAGAAGGTTCCGCCAGAGAGGACAATCTAGATGTTTACACGTAAAACAGACATCTTTATAGCAGTCATCGTCCTCACTTATAGGTTAAGTGATAGATCGAAGAGTGTTCTTAAATTAAAATTAAATAGTAAATAAAAAGTCATGATATTCTTTGGCCAGTGAAATGAAGCAAATGTTACGTCTTATCTAGCGCCCTACAATTAGTATCTGTTAGACATAAAGCTACTTTTTACTTCAGAAATAATTAACTTATCATAACTGATTTAATAACATCTAATAATGCGGATTTTTGACTGATAACTCTGTTTGATAGGTGTAAAGACTGAGGAGAGTAACCAAAGTTTATGCTCTTAGATAAGGAAATTTGTTCATGGGCATTCACAGAACTATTTTAGAGTAATAATTAGCTACATACAATTATAAAATTCAAGAATGCTCTATATCATACTACCAGTGATGAGAATAGGTCCTGAGCCAGAGATAACGATGCTTAATTTAATTCTGCACAACTGATGATTCCTATAAAAAGATGGAAGTTGTTTTATATATTGTCAGAGATGTTTGTTATTTCTCCTCTTGAATGTCAGTTGGTTCCAACATTTTTTCCTTCAAAAGATCTTTCATTGATATCGACATATTGTTACAAGAGAGTGAAGGAATATGTGTATATGTAAATTGATTGTTTAAAATAAATGCAACCTAGGGCCAAAGAATAACATATGTTATGAACCGAAGAGAATAATGACTTCTTCTTATACCCAAATGTTGTCCAGATAGAGAAACAGAACTCCAGGTCCTTTTGCTTTGGGTCAGGCACACATAGGAATTTCCATGGAAAAGTTCTTTAGAAAAATGGGTAGATAATTTATTTCATGCTGAATTATATATGTGAATAAAGTAAATGAATCATTAGAGATATAAATCAGAAAAATTCATGCATAGTTGGTGAAAATATGCCATAAAACAAAGATCTACATTTATCCAATTTTGCACAAGTGAGGTCCATTAAAAGCAATCACTGGACTGTTAAATTTATGAATAGGGCATGTGTAGACAGATATTTATGAGAGATAATGGTATTATCTTAGGTTGGTGCTCGTTACATTATTTAAAATAAAAATTAAGTAAGTCAATAAATAAAAAATGCCATTCTTGGGCAATGATGAGATTATGAAATGACCTGAGCTTGTGATTAATACTGCAAGACCGATTTCCATTAAAAAACATCTAACTCTGCCTGTCCATCTTTCTTTAGAAAGTCTGCATCTTACTTCACCAAGTGAACACATCACAGCTGATTTAATCATTTTCTAATGTGAAAGATCATGACTTTTGTACTCTCTGGGTAAGGAGAGGAGAGATTGATGTAAGTAATAGTTACAGTTTATGTTCTTGGGTTGGGAGGTTGGTTTGTGGCGGTTGTTTGAGTTTTTCAAAGTAATAGATGGATATTAGGTACTAGATGTTAGCATAGTAATAAATAAAACCAATAGCACCAATTTATGATTAGTTTGATTCAGTACTGCTGAATAATCTACTAAAATGATGCGAGGTGGTATTACGTTCATTTTCAAATTGTATTTTATTTTTCACTGTAAGTCATTTAAGTGCATTAAGTGCACTGATGAAGACTTGGGCTAGGAAGTCCCTGAGGAAGAGCACGTAGGAAGGAGGAGGCTCTAACTACGCAGTATAAGGTGAGTGGACCTTGCCGTTCCCTGCCCCATCTTCAAAAAGGCCCAAGCATGGGTCCGTAGCACTGATGTAAAACAAGGCCCTTCATTAAAAAAATTTGCGTGTGCAAAGCGTCGATCTATATTTATATGTATACTTACAGATCGCAAAAACAACCTTGTCTATTAGTAATGTGGGGATGGGTTATCGACAGCTATTATTAATATTCAAGGATGCGCTTGGGTTTTTTGATTCATGAAGATGGATTGTGTTATCACTAGTGAGTCAGTGTGTACAGGAATAAGCAATGGATGCATAAAGGGCTGAAAAGATGACCAGTGTGGGTCCGCGGTGGGTACTCTAAGGGGCGGGAATCAAAGGTTTGTGCTGACTTCGCAGGCTAGTACTCGGAGGGTCACTAGGAAAAGGAATCTAGTTGCTTCTCTGTGGGGCAGGTACCATAGCAGAGTTAGGAGCAGTCAAGGGTCTGGCTCTGAGCAGTCTATGGATTTGCTCTAATACCTTAGAGGGGGGCTGCAAATACAAAGACCATGCATGGTGACCAGTGTGTGTTTCTCCAGTGACAAGATGACTTATCGGTCACGTTAGCTCTTGAAGACTGCGTTTGTCTTCAAGACATAAATGGGTGGAATCTTTCGACGGTTTTCCATAACACCTCTTCAGTCCCCATGAGTTCATGTTGTCCCTATAGATTGGGGGTGGGTGACTGGTTGTAGGTCTTATTTAGAAAAGGGGCAAGTAATTTACTTGGATCAGAATTGTTCGGGTCGTCGCCTGATAGAGGGAAGGCCAAGCACGGAGTAACGCTGAGCATACGGCAGTAGGTAAGACTGGACCATGCTTTCAAGTGGCCGGCTGGTCCTTAACTGCGGACTCTGTGGACAGAGACTGACAGGCAGGGGTCAGCGCTCGCTCTTCTGTCGATGGCTTCAGACGATTCTTTCCTTCACTCTGGCATGTTGTCAGAGCGAAGCAAGCAGTTCATATTTCAGTCAATACTTTTAAGACAGTCAATCATTAAAACCCGGGGCAGTGGGGAGCAGGTGTCATGAAGCGAGGGTGATGACCGCCAGCTTTATGGGCGAGGGGAAGGCGAGCTGCCCTTACCGCTGGGGGCGGCAGTTGCATGAAATGTGCTCTGATTGACGTGCGGCTTTGGCGTTTTCCTCAAAAGATGAATTTATGGCCAAATTCTCCTTTTTGTAATTAAGAGAGAAACACGAGTGAGTGACTCGAGCGTACAGTGCCAGTACGCTCCTGGCACTGTCAGCACAGATGGGATGTGGTTTCGTGAGAGGGGTGATGGGGCCGTGCTCTGGTCGGGCCCTGCAGGGACGGACGGTGGGGCCAGCACGTTTGCTGCTCTCGTGCTGTGGTGGGTTTAGCAGTGCTCACCACGTTGGTTGAAAGTTAAGTAGGAAATAAGTCAGCACGTAAAGTGTAGCGTTAGTCTCAAGCGGTGGGTAGAGGGATGTCACAGGAACCAAGACTTAGGGCTAGTCGAGCATCTCACGACTCCAGTTCGTTAAGAAGAGACAAGTGGATCCTTTCTTTATAAAATGTGCATTTTACGCCACAGAATGAAAACAACATGGCTGACTGAGTTACTGGATAGTGAAAAATTTTAGTTTTTACGTTTGTGGATGCGGAGCCTAGAGATTGTTGTAGACAATAGTCAGACTAAGTCTTTGATTTAGGTGGTTTGTTCACCACAAAATTATATCATGGGGGTAAACGACTAATTGTTTAAGTGAAATCAAAGGCTGTCATACAAGGACTGATAATTAAATTCCTCTTTACTATTATTTTTAAAAAAGATTTATTTATGTATGCATACAAGAACTTGGGTACAGGCCAGTGATGTGTGGGGTGGGGGTGAGAGGATTCACCAGAGACAGAGCGGGGAGCAGAACAGGCAGATCCACTGAAATCACTGCTGAGGGGAGCAGCGGGGAGACAGGAGAGGTCTGTTGCACCTGTGGGTCAGCTCCCTGGTCAGGGATCGAACTTCGCTGCAGTGGCTGGCCATAGCTTGATAGTGCTGTGATTTAACCTCCTGTGCCACCAGGAAGGTCCTAAAATTACTTTTTATATTAAATAAATTTAATAGACTTTAAAAATACACTTTTCATTTGAAATTAATCCAATTCAGTGCATTGGATGAATTCAGCCCTATTAAAAATGCTGGAGGGCTTTTATTCATCTTTGAAGTATATTTAATATTTTATTTTGTACCATGATTGATTAACTTCCTTCCGTGATTCAGGCCTAGGCCAATAACTCTTAAATGGGGCTGCAGACCGGAAGAAGAAGGGTCCGTGTTCTCACTAGAGACTTGGCGGTGGCCAAGGTTGACTGTCTTGGTTAGCTAGTGCTGTGTACAAATCACCCTACAAATTAGTGACTTCAAACAGCCACTAACATGTGTTATCTGTCACAGTTTCTGTGTGCCAGGGTCTAGCAGAGACTTAGTGGCCACTTGGTCATAGGTTGTAGCCAGACTAGTGGATGGAGCTGGAGTCAGCAGGAGCCTGCATGTCGCTGGCGGGAAGAGGGGGCGTGTGTCCATGGCTGCGTCCTATGACTGGGAAGTGGGTGCTGACTGTTGGGGTGGGGGGAGCACAGTTCCTCCTCCTGCGTGAGTGTCTCCTCAGGCCTGCTTGAGCATCCTTACAACATGGCGGCTGCCTTCTCCCAGAGCATACATTTCAGGAGAGAGAAGGGGAGATTCTCAGTATACGGCAGCCTGGGCTGAGCAGTCATACATGTGTTACCTCCACGGTGGTTCACAGGTCATCTGGCCGGGTCAGGTGTAGCTACAAAGAGACTGAGAGGTTGTGTGTACCAGGAGTCACGGATCGTTGTGCGCAGCTTGGAGGTACCTTGTGTCTTCTTTGAAACATGGACAGTTTAGTTCCAGAGGGACATGCATGGACAAAGTGTGGATATGGAATTGATGTGAAGCTAGTAAGTGGATCATCAACGGAGTTTCATTCTAAAACAATATGTGCTCTCTTAGTTGAAGGGAATTACTAAGGAGAATAAGCAAAAGTGTGATTGAGTGCATGAAAGTGCCAAGTATGGACCAATGATGAGTATTCTGGGGTCTCTGAATCAATGGTTTTGATTAAACCCCGTGACTCTGAGGTCAGAGATGGAGTTCATGCCATACCACTACCAGTGCCCCACTCATTGGTGGGCTCACTCACTAGTGGGAAGGAGCTTACGATAGAAGTTAGTAATATCGGGCCTCCCCTGGTGGCACAGTGGGTTAAGCAACGCACTACGAAGCAGACCGCAGCCACTGCAGCATGAGTTCGATCCCCGCTGCCGGCCAGGGGGGGTACCCACATGGTGTGGCAGACCTCTCCTGCTGTGCCCGCTGCTCCCCTCAGCAGTGTACTTCTGTTGATCTGCCTGTTCTGCTCCCCGCTCTCTGTGGTGAATCCTCTCACCCCCCTACACCTCTGGCCTGTGCCCCAGTGCTTGTATGCATAAATAAATAAATCTTTAAAAAAAAAAAAAAGAAGTTAGTAATATCAGTATTTTGTTGTTAAACCATTACGGTTCTTAGGTGTAGATTGAATTACTCTAAATGAATTAACGAATGAATAAATAAGAGAAGATAAGAAGAGCTGTATGTGACTTAGCTGTGATACGGTGTAATGTCTTTATTATGATTACTACATTTCTGAAGCACTCAGTTCTAACATAAATCGATTCAATTTGGTACTGATTCAGGTAAGGAGTTTGTAGAGATAAGTACCTAGAAATCCATGTTACTCTTCTGCACTGAAAACAAACCTGATCTAGTTGGTAGTGCTGGGAGTAAGAACTCATGAACAGCTGTGGACATCAGCTTTCCCGTCCAGTTTGTACGCTCGTGGATGTTGATGATGTAATAAATGACTGATGAATATATTAATCTTTCAACCAGTGTTGAGGAGGGGAAGTAGGGTTTGTCAGTCTTATGCTCTTGACCTTTGAGGCTGGATGGCATCTAGTGGTTGGGAGACTGTCTTGAAGTCGTAGGTGTCTAGTGAGGTCCCTGGTTCCTCGCTGGGTGCCAGTGCGGATCCCCTGTCCTTGCTGAGATGATCAAAAGCGTCTCTGGACATTGACAACATGACCCCATTGCTGACGCCAGGGATGAGGCCAAGCTCATCCCCGCGAAGGAGGGTGGCTGGGCTGTGCTGCTGTTCACGTGTGCTTCTCAAGGAAGGCAAGAGCAAACCAGGTTCTTTCCACTTTAAGTTAAGGTCACATCTGTAGTCCCCACTTGGGTTGTTGATAGGTGGATCGTATTGTGTTTTCTTGGAGAAAATCAATAGACTTTCAAATTTTCATATGGACAAATGCATAGACTAACAAATGAACGATTCTTAAATACGGGGAGCAGGGTCTGGCGTGGACTTTCACTGAAGATGGGTCTGGAAAGTATTTAAATGTATCCAGTTCTGTACAAGTGGCATCCATAATTAGGAAAACATTTTAGATTCTCACCTGCCATGTGGGAGGAGAGTACATACAGGGGTGCTTATAATTGTCACCTCTTATTCTTGTACTAGGTATTAGAAAATTAGTGAATAACAGGTAAGTCGGTGTGTTACGGGCTGGTCATTGGCTCACTGATTAGAATGAGAGTTCAGTATAGGCCAATTAATATCCCATCAGACTTCTAAACATAGACTGTTATATATATATTTTAGTTCTATGCTTTCACTCCACACAAATGGGGTAATCCACATGACTTCATTATTCTCCGTTGGTGGAAATCTTGGCTGTCATTTCTGTGAATAAAAGGTCTTGAAGCATTTAAGTAATTGTCAAAATTCAGTTCTTGATTTGGTGTGCTTGTTTCATTATTTCAGAGAAATACGTGGGTACGGAATTAAACTAAATGGAAGATAAATAAGCAGCATGCATTGACCACTGATAGGAATGTATTATGAGCAACACCAAAATTAGACTATTCCAATTAAACACAAGTGAGGCTACTAAGGAAAATAAGATGATGGACATTCCCATTACTCAGAGTCTGTTGTTCCATTTTTTAAGATTTTACCATCTTTTTTGCATGGACACCATGCTACATAATAAATTGTGAGTTTTGGGTATTCATCACCAAGAGTTCAGTTTCTATATCTCATTAAGTTCACTGCTGTCAGCCCAGATCGCTCCATCACCACCCAGTTGTCTCTTTTCTGCACTCACTTGCCCCCTCCATTTTATTTTTTGCCATATTTTTCGCCACTTACTTTGGTTTCCTCTAGTAACCTAGGCTTTTGTCTCTTTATGGGGAGCAATGAGAAGATGGGTGACATTGTCGGTGTTACTGCTGTGGGAGTGAGATGGTGGGAAACAGTACTTATTGTATAAAATATGGACAACTTAAAGAAGAGTGAGCACCAATCGGTGACAGGTATAGGACTTCTAGGAAGCAAGGAAATTAGTCCGTGAATGTGACATTGAGATTCATCTGTTGACCTTAGCTATGCCCAGGTTGTAATTAATGGGGTTTGGGGGAGTTCCTGTATTCATTTTGTTATTGCTTATGAACCACTGAATGCATCAGTAAACAAAGGAACAAATGAATCAAGACGAGGGCACCAAGCTGAGAGCAAGGATGAGTGACCTGCTGTGTCCGAATCGAGAACTCTGTTAAGCCCTGTAACTCTGCAATCCACTAAAAGAAGAAAATTACCCTATTACCTCGGTGGGAAATGAGCTTGTAGCAGAAATTAGGTGGACTCAGGCCAGTTCTTGGTCTGTTGAGGTTCTTGAGTATAGGTTTTTTTTGTAGGTAAATTGGTGGTCGAGCGAAAAAATATGTCAATGAAGGAAGACAAAGGGACCCTTGATTGACCCAATTATGAGAATATGCAGTAGAATAAAGAACAGGGCTGGAAGTTCTGAGTTTCAGCAAAATAAGTAGGTCAAGGTCCTCGCTATTGATGGGTGGCCGATTGATTTATATTTTAGCGCTGCTTCCTTTTAAAAAAGGCTGCGTTCGGGCCTCCCCGGTGGCGCAGTGGGTTAAGCAACACACTATGAAGCAGACCGCAGCCACTGAGGCACGAGTTCAATCCCTGCTGCCGGCCAGGGAGGGGACCCACATGGCGCGGCAGACCTCTCCTGCTGTGCCCGCTGCTCCCCTCAGCAGTGTACTTCCATTGATCTGCCTGTTCTGCTCCCGCTCTCTGTGGTGAATCCTCTCACCCCCCACACCTCTGGCCTGTACCCCAGTGCTTGTACGCATAAATAAATAAATCTTTAAAAAAAAATAAAAAAAATAAAAAAGGCTGCGTTCAAGAGTAGTTTTAGGTTCATGGCAAAGTGGAGTGGAAGGTACTGGGGAAGGTACCGTGCCCCTGCCCCACAGCACAGCCTCCCCCACTGTCAGCAGCACCCTGCCAGCGCTCAGGGCCCAGAGACCACAGTTTCCGGCAGGGTTCACTCGTGGTTGTAAATTCAGTGACTTTTCACTGGTGTGTAATGACTCGTACCCACCCTTGTGCGGTCATCCAGCGTATTTCACTCCGTTAACACCCCTCCATGCCCCGCCTGCTCACCTCTCCCGGCCTCTGACCTCTGGCCACCATTGGTCTCTCCTCTACCTGCATAGCTTGGTCTTCTCTAAAATGTCATGCAGCTGGAATTCGCACGTAGCCTTTCCTGTTGGCTTCTCTCGCTTAATATCTGCGTGCAGGTTTCCTGTGCCTTGTCGTGGCCCGATCGCTCATCCCATTATGTGGCTGGACGCCACTCATTGAACTTGCATTTGTCTTCATCGCTTCCAGATTTGGCAGTTCTAAATAAAGCCACGATAATCTCTCACATGCAAGCTATGATATTGGGCCTAAGTTTTCACCTCCTTTGGGTAAATATCAAGGCGTGCAGTTGCTGGACCATACGGCGAGAATATGCTTAGTTTTGTAAGAAACTGCCAAACTGTCTTCCAGGGTGAGGTGCCATCTTTCACGCCCACAGTGAATCAGAACCATCATGACACGTTTATGGCATGTGGTGTCGTACTGGGTTTTGGTCATCTCATAGGTGCGTGGTGATGTCTGAGTGTGGTTTCAATTTGTGTTTTCCTGATGGCAGATGATGTGGAGCATCTTCTCATGACTTAATTTGCCATCTGTACCTACTTCGTTGTGGTGTCTTTCCAGGCTGTTGGCTTATTTTTTAACCAGTTTGCTTTCTTGGTTTTTAAGGGTGTTTTGGACAGGAGTCCTTTGTCAGATACGTCTTTTGCAAACATTTTCTTCCAGCGTGACTTGTATTTTGTTCTTTTGGCAGTTTCTTCACAGGGCAGAAACTTAATTTTCATCAAGTCCAGCTTTTTAATTATTTATTTCATGGGTTGAGGTTTTGGTTTTGTATTTGCAAAGTCCGTGCCAAGCCCAGGGTTTATCTAGTTCTAGAAAACTTCTAGGAGTTTTCTGGTTTCACATTTTGCTTTCCAGCCTTTGATTTTTTTTGAGTTACTTTTTATGATGTGTATAAATCCTGTGCTTATTTCTTTTCTTGCCTGTGGGTGTCCAATTACAGCACCATTTATTCATTCATTTATTTCTACTCAGAATTGTTTTAATAGTTTTCAGGGAGTATGTCAGAGTAAATACACTTTGGTAAGATTTTCAGTTAAAAGCAAAATCAAAGAGTGATTTTGTATGTATGAACATACAGTTTATATGAATGACAGACATGCTGTATATTTGAGCTAGTTCGTTATGATTTTACACTGTCTCTAGCACCATTTACTGAAGACACCATCTTCACTCGATTGTGTTACCTTTGGTCCTTTATCAGTTGACTCTCTTTATGTGGTCCTCTATTCATGGGCTCTTTATTCTGTTCTATGAATGTGTTTGACTGTTCTTTTACCAGTACCACACTGTTTCAGTTACCTTAGGGATTTAGCCTGGCATTACATTGAATCTATAGATTAGGTTGATGAGAACTGATGTCTGTCGATATTGAGTCTTTCTGTCCATGAACATGGGCTATCTCTCCATTGATTAAATTCTTTGATTATTTTTATCACAATTTTGTAGTTGTCCTTATACAGTTCATATTTCTGTTTGGTTAGATTTATACGTAAAAATTTCATTTTCGAGGTGCTGATGTAAATGGTATTCTATTTGTTCATTGCTGGTGTATAGAAAGTTGACTTTTATAAATTAACATTAAATCCTGCAACCTTGCTGTAATTGCTTATTAGTTCCATGAGTATATTTTTGTCAATTCTTATGCATTTTCTACATAGATGTCCATGTAATCTGTAAACAAAGATTTATTTCTTCTCTCTCACACACACAAAAATTACTGTTTATTTCCTTTTTTAAAAGGTTTTTAAAAACCTTAATGCTTTATCTATAATTTCCAGTATACTGTTAAGAAGAAATGGTGGTGAGAGGAAACATCTTGGACTTGCTCCTCATTTTCATAGGAAATCTTCTAATTTTTCGTCATTAAGTAGGATGTTAGCTATAGGGTTTTGTAGATATTCATCAAATTGAGGAAATTGACCGCATTGCAGAAACTCTCACTACTGAGCGTTTTATCATGATTGGGTGTTTTATTTTGTCATCTGCTTTTCCTGCATCTGTTGATATTGACATGATCATGTGAATTTCTTCCTTAGTTCTTTCATCTGATAGATTATACTGATACGCTTTTTAGTGCTGAACCAGCCTTGCAAGCTTGGGATAAATTCTAGTTGGGCACAGTGAATTCTTTTTATATATTGTTGGATATGGCATATTTTATTGAAGATGTTTACTTTTTGTTCATGAGAGCTATGTTCTCTCACTTTCTTTCCATGTCATGTCTTTATCTGATCTTGGCATTAGCATAATTGTGGGCTTTTAGAATAGTTAGGAAATGTTTCTTCTGCTTCTATCATCTGGAATTGTAGAGAGTTGGATTGTAGAGAGTTGGTGTAAGTTCTTCCTTAAATATTTCACGGTTTCACCTGTGATCTGGTATCTCCATCCTGGAAGTTATTAATTTTTGAATCAATTTCACTCGTTATTTATCTCTTGTATGAGTTTTGGCAATTGTGTCTTGTAAGGAGTCGGTTCATTTCATCTCCGTTATCAAATTTGTTCATAGTCTTCTTTGATTCTCCTTGTATTGCTTATGGCATCTTCAATGGAAGAAGATTGCTTTCACTTTTTACTAGCAAGCTGTGCCTTCTCTCTTTTTTCTTCTGTTGACTACAAGCTTATTGATTTTCTTGCTCTTTTCAAAGAATAAGCTATGGGTTTCATTGGCTTTTTTTCTTCTTGATTATGTCTTGTTTTCAATGTCATTGATTGTTTCTTTAATTTTTATTATTTCTATTCTTCTTGCCTTGCATTTCTTTTTTTTTTTTGTTAAAATAGTGAACTTTACTGAAGATACTTTCATAAGTTTCTTTGTTAAGCAACTCTCAAATCTCTTCTTTTTGTTCTTAAAATATGCAAATTATAAGTGGTGAATGATATGAAATAATTCATTGCATTAATTCAGTTCTCAATTATGTTTATTGAGGTAAGATGTTTTGCATCATGCATCTGGGGATTATAGGTTTAAACTTCTACAAATGTATATTTTCACATGATGCCCACCTTATTCTATAGTTAACTTAAATTACTGATTTTTACATCTTTTTTTCTTTTCTTCAAATAAGAATTGGAGGCATTTTAGGTATACAACATGATAAGTGAGTACTACACTCTAGCTGATTAACATACCCATATTCTCACTCAGTTATCAAGTTTTTACTTAGTTGTCTGTGATAAGCGTGCCCCAAATCACATTTCGTAGCAAATTTCCAGATTATTATTGTTAGTGTAGATTCTGCACAGTAGGTCTCTAGATTCACACATCCCATATAACTGGCTCTTTGTGCTTCGGGCAACACCTGCCTGTTCCCCCAACTCCCCACTTCTGGCAACCACTCTTTTTGTCTCTCTGCTTCTGTGAATTCAGTTTTTTAGGGTTCCACATATACGTGAGGTCATGCAGTACTTTTCTTTCCATGTCCCTCTGATTTCATTTAGTGTAATGTCCTCCAGAATCATCCATATTGTTGCAAATGATCAGATCGTCACTCTTGAGGCTGAATAACATTTGGCTGAGTTGTCTTTCTCCAGTCCTCTATTAACGAACACTCAGGTCTTCTCTCTCAATCTGTCTACTCAGTGCTACCTGAGACATTTAACGAAGGGATACTTGATCAAGTACATATCTCATTGACTCGGAAGCAGTCAAGGACACATGTTGACGGTGTGTCATATGGGAAATGTTAGGGTTGTCTGCTGTGTTTGTTAAATTTTATTAACAACTCAAAAATGACCTAGTCAGTTATTTCTGTGACTAATAAATTGCTCAGGATTATTTAGTTTTGCTAGGATTTATTTCTAGTGTCTTTAACTTTCACAGACATTGATATTTTGCTGTCATTGAGTAAGTAAAACCCCATCTTAATTATTTAAAATAAGACAAAACACTGATCAGAGAGGGCCACGTCTAATGAGACGACAATAGGTGTTAGTCTGGGTTTTCACTGCTGATATTTATAGGAAGAAAAATTCCTAGCTTACTCCCATTTTAGATAAGGTGCATGTAGGTGATTGTATCTAATAGTATTTTTGACTTGGATTGCTAGCTGGTTTACCATTAGACTTTCTTTATTAGTAAACATATGGTCAAATAAATTAAACAAATAAATAAATTAAATTAACAAATTGTTGAATGGGTAAATGAATAACATAGAATCAACTTTGAGTTGTCATTGAGAATGTGAAATGAGGGTTTAAATACCCAATCTGTAAGAGAAAGATCCATTAAAATAATCTGTTATTCAGTTAAAACATGAAAATGTATTTAATAGATACTTAAAAAATCATTTATTTATTTAGTTAGTTATTTTTCTTAAAATGGTTACTTTCTTTTCTTGGTGTAGTTCCCTTAAAATTTCCACCACCCATTCACCTGTGCACATTCACCATGGTCTCTTGTGCTCCTCCCGCCCCTGCCCTCATCCCAGTCCCTCCCTTCTCCCTCCATAATGAACAGACATTATTTTTACCTTATGTGGTAGATTGAACAGTGGCTACTATATTATTTAAAAGTACAAGTAAAATATTGGACAGGTTGAAAGGGACTGTGGTCTTTTATTACCAGTTAATTTCTGTCTAGTTTGTTCCATCTTATAACAAACACACATTACCAGTCTGGGTTAATTCTGCTCTCTCCTCTGCAGAATGACCACAGAGCCGTGGGCTCATACATTATCTAAGAAAAAAAAATCGTGACACTTAGCTCTGTGGGTAAAGAACACAGAGACAAATGTAAGTAAGACTCGAAGTTCCCATCCTGGGCTGGGAGGTTTTGTTCTGGAGCTTTTAGTGGTGCTTGAAAAGCATCATTGTCTATGTGAGGAAAAGGAAGCCCCAAGTGTGGACCAGTGATGGGAACATGTTAGAACTCAAATTGACACTCAGTCTAATTGGGCACCACTGACATTCTTTAAAAACACAGTGGTCACCTCATTCGTTTTCTGAAACAGTTTCTGCAGACTGCAGACTCGCCTGTCCTGGCAGAGTCCGGCTGGTAACTGCGGCAGCCTGTAAGATAGTGAGACGCTGTGCGTTAAAGATGGTGGTCTCAGCACTTTCCCGTCCACCAACCCTAAATCATCAGCAGAAGGACCAGTGGTGTACGTGGATTTGACGGGACGTGGCTACTTACTGATCATATGTTCTCGGAGGTCCATTTTCAAAGGAGATCTGGTCTGTTTTCTCTCTGGGAAAGAGTCACTAGTCAGAAGGCCTCCTTCCTGGAATTCCATGATCCAGGGGCTAGATAAATAAGTGAAGACGTGAGGGAAGACAAGTGTGCCTGGGCCAATGATGAGTACCATGGGGTATCTGAAACCGGAGTTTTGATTAAACCCATATGTAACTCTGAGGTCCATTTAAAAGAGACACGTTATTCCCTCTGTGGGAAATGAGTCTGTGGTCATTTGTGCTTTTGTGGTTCTTGAGCTGAACTGTATTTTTAGTACATAATCAACCCACAAATTTAAATGCATCCATGAATGAATAAAAGAGGGGGAGAAATCATGCACCTGTTTTTCAGGAATATAATGAAGCATGGATTATTATTAAAGTATGACAGAGATTAAAAATCCCAATAAGTTCATAACCAAGGTTCTTGCTACTCTGGAGGGAGTGTATAGCCATTTGTACATAACAGTCTCGAGTTTCTGTGCTGTGTTGGTGGTGGCTGCTGACTGTTTTATGAAGGAAATGAAACACCTTTACTCATATAAATAGTTTGTCCAATAGCCATATAATCCAGATTTCCAGAGACTGACGATGAGAAAATATTTTTATTATGTTTATTGAGGCAGCACTGGTTTACAATACTATATGTTTCAGGGGTACAGATGTATGTTAACACATCACGCCTACACCAAAGCCCCCATAATGTCCCACTCCAGTCCATTGGGCCTCCTCCCCACTTTGCATGTACTCACCTGCCCTCCCTCCCCTTTTGGTAGCCTCAGGCTGGCAATCAGATTTTAAGGGTTTGTTTTAGTTTATTATTGGCTGTTCCTTTGCTTTGTTGTTTTATCTTTGACATAGGAGTAAAATCATCTGGTGTTTGTCTTTGTCCTCTTGACTTATTTTGCTTAGTAGAAACCTTTCAGTTTAATCCATGTTGTTGCAAATGGCAAGATTTCATCTTTTTCTTTTTGATCACTGAGTAATATTTCACTGTGTGTATATACCACATTTTCTTTATCATCTCATTGTTCGGCATTTAGCTTGTTTATTGTAAACAGTGCTGCAGTGAACACAGGGGTGATGTGCCCCTCTGAATTAGTGTCTTGGCAATCTTTGAATAAGTACCTAGCACTGGACTCGCTGGATTATATGATAGATGCACTTTTGAGATTTTGAAAAGAAACATGATGAGACTATTTAAATCCAGTATTTTTTTTTCCTGATTCTTATTAAAACAATAAAAAGAAGTAAATGTGTTGTTGACAGTAATGACTACGGATAGACAAAAGTTTTGCCCACAGTTCTTGTCCAGTGTATACTATAATTTTTGTATAATTTCATTGTATACTGAAATTCGTGTATAAGATAGAAAGGTATAACTTTCTATATGAATGTGCTTTTTAAAAGTCAGCCAGCCATGGACCAATCAGGAAGATATGTTTGCAGGTAGAGCTATTGATTCATCTTGTTTTCCAACAACAGATACTCTGTGAAAAATTCTAGACTCTTGTGTTTTTTGAAAGGTGCACCTGGACATTTCTAAGTACAGTAATTTGGTTCCAGGTTAGTGTTTATCCATTTTGAGGTTTCTTGGAAAAAGGAGGACATGGTATTATTAGTCCCAGAATAATAAAATAAATCAGTGAGTGAATCTCTAAAGTGCATATGGTGGAGGATGGATGAGCTTGTACCACGAAACAAATTTAATATGTCCAGTTTTGCACAAATAGTCCAATAAAGAATGCTGGGCTATCATTTTTCTTGTTGGCACTCCCTCTGAAGCAGCAACTTGAGTCAGCTCTCTCTGTTACAGGTTTTGTTTCATGTAGAGCAGTGACTGCAATAGCGCTCACATTATTTAGTGTATTTTAAGAAAAGTGTGTGATTCTTGGGAAAATGACCAGGATGTAATATGAACTAGGGCTTATGAGTCATCCAGCCCTGGACAAAGGTCAGTGTTGAAAGGAATTCTGTCTTCAGTGCTTTTAAACACAAGCTTTTACCCCCTTTATAGACCGAGCATCACACCTCTGGCTTAATCCTTTGCTAATTATGAAGACCTTGGCCGTGACTTCTGGGATGAAGGAGTCTACGAATGCTGGAAGTGAACGTCTTCATTGGTTATTTTAATAAACTAGTTAAACAGTCATGCAGGTAAGGACGCCGACCACGAGCCTCTGACCAGAATGCGCCACGAGGCCACATCTGTGGGGGGGGTCACCCCCCCCCGCCGGAGACCACGACACACGTTTCCAGAGCGGGTCACTTCCTGTTTCATGTTTCTTCGCTTCATCCCTCCCTTCGTTGGTAAAGGTCAGAGCTGTTAACTGGAGGCCGGAGGCACTGGGAAGATGACAGGTGTCAGGTGTGTCAGTTGCGGGCTAGGATGGTCTGTAGTTGTCAGGGACAACACTCAGACACGAGCGATGTGACACTGAGAGAAGAGCAGGTGGGAGCCACGCACAAGTGCGGGGCCGAGAGAAAGCCCGGGGGCTGGTCAGGACTGGCGTGGGAAAGGGAGATTCGTCTGCGGAGAGGGACTAGGTCTGCGTGCTCTCCGTGGGCGGGCCAGGGAAGAGCCCTGGTTCCGCGTAAGGCTTTTGTGCCCGGTGCTGTGTCTTAAAGGTATTGGTTGTGTCGCGTGGTGCGTGAGTTTATGAGTGAATGAGCGAGTGAGTTCAGGAAGGCAGAGGTGAACAAAGAAATCGGGGGCCATGCTGGGGTCGATAGGGAGTGTGGGTGGAGTAGCTGAGCCGGCACCTTGTTAGGCCCTCCGTGTAGCGCGGTCCAGGACGGGAAGAACCTGTCACAGTTCTCTGTAGAGATCTGTTAATCGGACAAGTTAGGAAAATTCAATAAACTTGTTCCTGGGCTCTCGCGGTTCATGTATATAGATTATATTCTTTCAAGTGAATCAATGTATGAATAAATAAAGGCATATGTAAGAAACAGACAAAGAGATCTGTGCATGGAACAGGCACTAGAACGTAACAAACACAACTGATATTAATACGAGTCTCCAGTAGAACAGGCAGGTTGAGTAATTTTTTTTCATATGCAACACATTATTATCTATGGTTGTGAAACATTGTTTTGAGTTTTTGTACTTTGTGGGGTTTTTTTAATTAAAAAAGGGAAAGTGTTTGGATTAGTCAGTGATACATTAAATCACCATCTACTTAATAGATGTTTCTATGGGTAGATATTTGTAATCATTATAGCTCTTATCCTTGGATTAGGTGGTAGACTTAATTGTGTTTATTATTTTATTTTTCTAACTTATGTTTATGGAAGTAAAGTAGGTCTCCATTTTTGTGTCTCCTCCAGGGATTAAAGGTTCAAACCCCTATAAATGATTATGATTTTATTTTTGAGAATTTTAAGTAGGATTAATAAAAAGTTGTACTTTTGAGCCAAGGATTATTGCTATCTAGTTCTGCCTGACTAGCAAGCACTGGAAAATTGAAATTTAATCTCTATCTGCTTTTTTCTCTCCAGAGTGAACACGGGCAACTGATCTAATCATTTAATAAAGAATTGTTATGAGCAAGAACAGAAAAAATAATATAAGTAAGTCCCTTAGTTCACCTGCTTTGGACAGTTTGTTCTTCAGGTACTATCTGGAGAATTTCTGAGTAACCGTTGAACTACGTTTCCGGTGTCCGTGTTCCATGCGCGTGTCCTGTGACCTTGAAATAAACGACACACTCCAAGTTCGGACAATGATGGTGGGAATGCTTAATACCCCCATATTATATTTAATGTAAATCACAGGCTACTTTAAAAGAGGATGTAAATTGGTTAATTTATCCTCTGAACAGTTTAAAATTATTCTTTATTTTCTGTCATGTTTTAATTAACAGGGGCCCAAGAGAGGTAGGGTTGGCCAAGTCCTTGGTCACGGAGGGAGGACCGAAGGCAGTAATGTCATTACCTTGCATTGAACCACCTTTGACACAGGTGAATTGAATAAAGTGGGCCCCGCCGGAAACGCAGCTGACTGTGGGTTGGGCCAAAGCTGGGGTGGGGCCTAAGACACAGAGCTGACAGTCCAAATGCAGGTTGTGAGCAGTACACAAAGGCGCAAAAGGCCAGCGTCATGTCTGTGGAACTTTGTGTTTGTACAATCACATTGAGAACCAGTAAATGAATCAGTGAGGGGGAAAAAATGTTAGCAGTAGACCAGTGATGGATGTCGTGGGGTTTCTGAAACAAGGATTTTGATTAAACCCGCCTGCAACTCTGTAGTCCATGACAAAGAGACCCCTCATTTGCAGCAAATGAACCTCTAGTACCTTATTCTTGGACTTTTATAACTTGGGGTAGGAATTGCATTAACATAATAACATTAGACACAAGTAGAGGGATAGATAAGTGAACACTGCAAAATATCTTACTCTGCTTTTAAGACAGAAACATTGACTATTATTAAAACAATTCTGAGATCTTCGTGCCCATGAATTAATGAAGTCCCACCAGGTTAGCTGAAGCTCTTACCACTTTGGTTAGGAGCATAGAGTCACGTGCACCTGAGCGTCCGAGTTTCTGTTTTGCGGTGAGGCACATTGCCAATTCAGTCATTCAGTGAAGGCAAAGGAAATACGTGCATATAAATCACAGATTGAATAACTGCGGTTGAGAGGGGGAGCATGGCGAAGACGAGACCATTTGATACAAGCAGGCGTAGCATTAGTGCAATCTCTACGCAGCTTTATGTAAGCATAATAAGCACTAGAGGGACCATTTTGCGGTTATTTTGGGTAATGACATAGGACGAATGCAGATCCAGGGCACTGGTCTAATGTGGCAGGCTGAAACTGAAGTGAGCGGATATATACTTCCATACATCAATCAGTTTTTCTAAAATGCCAGCGAACAATGCATCGCCGGAAAACATACGTTTGGACATAAATATCATGATCACCCCATTTTGCTCTGCATCTGTCCATAAGAAGACAGCTTCTGGACTTTCTAATGGTGTAGCTAGGCACTTCTAAGTAAAAATCAAATACAATGTTGAAACCTATGTTAACGCAACTGAAAAAAAAAAGGAAAAAAATAGTGTTTTGGTTCTCGTCTACACTTCTTAGAGTTCTCCTAGAAAAATGAAGAAATGGTCTCATTAGCTTATAAGTCATTAAATCAATGAGCCTGTGAGTTAATAAATATATACAGCACTTAAACTTGGACCCCTGGGGAGACGGTGCCATGAATTCATTGTCCGTGTACCCACATCCGCATCATAACTCAACACAAAAGATGGTCTTGTATTTGCCCTGCATGGTTAACAAGGACATAGGGATATTCCTAATAATTGTAGCTATTTTCCTGCTGTTTACTGTTAGCTTCAGTAGTTCTCATTATATTATTTAAACCAAAAACTGCGCAGATTGATAAATATAGAGTCTCTAAATGTTGAGAGCAGGATGTAACTGATGGTGGTTCATTGAAGATGCTAAATGTACTCTGATTTGCTTTTTCCTCCTCAGAATGTGCAATATAAGATTTTACTATTACTTCATGGTGGAAATCTGGCCTTTTTCTTCTTCACGGAGTGGGAAGAGAGATCACCGTAAGTGATTGTCAAGATCCGTGTTGCTTTGGGGTCGGTCTGGGTATTCGCTGGGTTGTTTTGCAGCAATGAATCATTATAGACATAAGCAGCTCAAGGTGGTCATGCACTGGGTGGGGATGGAAGTGTGTTACGAATTCAGAAGCCTGGTCAATCCATTCCATCTTGCCCGAACTCATTTGGGGAACATTTTAATATCCCATTAATATTTTTTTTTACCACAGTGGATTTAAACACTTCCTTCAGTTCTTGTTATAGATTGAGTTCACTGAGGGGGGGACATAAGAAAATGGGAAACTTTATTTTTTTCCTTAGTTGTGATACAAAATGGTAGCTCATTGTACCATCTTTAAAATACAGGTGTTAAAGAGGTTCAGGTGTGAACCGTTGACTGATTGGCATTGATATGATGTCTGCAAGGACATGCACTAATTCACATTTGCTGTGCTGAGGTGCCTTGTACAAAAAGAGCCAGCTTTGGGAGAAGTGAATTTTCACAGATGTACTCTTCAAGAATCTTACTTTTATTTTCCTCATTGTTACACACTGATTGCATTATTAGTAGCGAATCAAGGAATAAACCCAAAACAATCTATCAAGCGAAGGCCCAGAATACACGTAACACCAACCGATGATTATGTGTGGGGCATCTGCCTGAAATGCATTGGCTAGATCCCGTCTGCAGCTCTGAGGCCCACTGCATCTGCGAGCAGTTTGCTGGCAGAAGTTAGAACTTCAAAGGCTATCACCTTGATCTGTTGTCGGTCATGAATGTGGGTTGCATTAGGGTAAATCAGCCGGTGCACGAGGAAAGTGGAAGTAGAGAGGAGGGCGGTCATGGAAGGAAGCAAGGATTAGAGAGCTGTCACTGCATTTCTGGAATTTCAAGCTGAAATGAAGTCACTGAGACTGATAAAATAAATACAGTAAATGACAATATAACAAGTCATGATGAATACATAAAATTTTAGTAAATGATAAATGAACGTAAAAAATAAAATACAAATGATTGAGTAGGAGCAGATCTTAGTATGGACCCTGAAAATGTTGACTAGAATAGGTACGAATCCTCTTATGTTAAGTGATTTTTACTGAAATAGAAAAATAGGAAAGAATTTTATGAACGACCTTTAAAGTGACTCATGACTGGGTCAGCGTTAGTGTCACCAAGCCTTCGTGTGCGGTGTTTCCAGGGCTCGCCAATACTGGTGCTGTTGAGTGAAAGGTGATTGAACATCTCATCCGTGATTTAGAGGAGAGTCAGTCACGTGCAGAGGAGCATGTGGGTCACGTGAAGAAGCGTGGCGAATCCCGTGCTACCTTTTGGCAGTGCTACCTTTTGCACTCAAATCACATCAAGGCCCTTCTTTTTTTTTTTTTTTAAAGATTTATTTACTTATGCACACAAGCACTGGGGCACAGGCCAGAGGTGTGGGGGGAAGTGAGAGGATTCACCACAGAGAGTGGGGAGCAGAACAGGCAGATCAACAGAAGCACACTGGTGAGGGGAGCAGCGGGCACAGCAGGAGAGGTCTGCCGCACCATGTGGGTCCCCTCCCTGGCTGGCAGCAGGGATTGAACTCGTGCTGCAGTGGCTGCGGTTTGCTTCATAGTGCATTGCTTAACCCACTGCGCCACCAGGGAGACCCACATCAAGGCCCTTCTTTAGGAGGTATCCTGTGACCCCCATCTATAAACGCATCTTGATATTAAACACAAACACATCTTGATTAACATTAAAGTCAAATTAATAGAAACTAAAAATTCAGTTCCTCATTGGCACGAATGACACTTTCTGTCCTGTGTGGCCCGTGGCTACTCTACCATGATGGGCAGTGCTCTAAGGGAGCATTTGCACCTCTGCATTAAGTTCTGTGAGCTTAGTACTGAGACAGAAGATTGCATGGACAATTATTGAGTTTTAGGTAGCAGGAGGCGCTACCATTTAGTGTTTTCTTTAGAAAAAAAGGAGGAGATAATGAAATGATCTCCAGAACATTAAATCACGAATAAATTAATTAATCAATAAATACTTGTATTAAAGTACAGTGTCGTATTGATCAGATTCTGTTGTAAAGCAAGAATTTAAATTCATCCTATTTTGTAATAGGTTTCCCTATTGAAAAGCTGTCTGGCTTTTTGCTATTTGACAGGGGTATGTAGACAGATATTAATAATACTTAGAGATCTTCTGTTGGTGGAGATTAAAAGGTCCTCATTATTTTAGTCACTCTAAAAATTGAGTAGGTCAGTAAAGAAAATGCACACAAACCAATGTTTATGGATCTAGTAACGAATCACTTCTATTCAAACTTCTATTTAAATTTACACTTTCTTTCTTTTTTTTAAATCTACGTTACCTCTGGAGTGAGGACATCCCAGCGGGTGTTGTGCGATCGCGGCTCTTGAAGACCGTAGCTGTTGCTTCTGCCACAGGAGACGGTGCAAGCAGCCACGCCTCTGATCTGGTTAGTGTGGTTTGTCCACGCATTGTCACTGAAGTAGTCCAATGGAACCAAAGGCTAGATCCATCCCCCAAAGAAACTCCAGGACACCAGTGCAGGCCAGTAACGAGAGGAATTGTGGGTAGAGCAGAAGTCACTCACTTCGGCAAAACTGAGATTCCCTCTTCTGTAAGATGGAAAGCATTTGGTTGATCCTTAGAAGTGGTTGCTACTCCGTGTTATTTCTACACCACAACTGTCTTAAGCCTTCCCTTATTGGTGGAAATCCAGGCTACTAATTGTTTAGAGCAGCACTTAGAAGGGAGGACATGCAGTTTACGATCAAGTTGTAGGATGCCATTGTGATATTGTTTTTTCATTATGCCATGTTTGAAATCGGCCAAGCTAATTGAACATGGTCTAATTATAGACCAGTTTTGGATCGAGAGTTAGGTTTATACTGACATCTGTCTAGTCTCAAAGTTCTGTGAAAAATGAGTTTAGAGACAAATTATGGTTAAATCAAGGCTCATATTTTTGGGAGTTTATGATTCATGAGAAAATGAAGGTTCACATGAAAGAAGAGAAGAAAAGTGTGTCAAGACTGGGCCGATGATGAGATTGGAGGGTGTCTGAATCAAACATTTTGATTAATGCCATCTTTAACTCTGAGGTCCAGTATTTAAGACTGGTCTCCTTTTTTCCTCTATGGACATGAACTATTAGCCAAAGTTCAGATTACTCTAGGTCTTTTTATCGTGGGTGTACACACTGAGAGATTAATTGAAGTGCTCATTTTATCTTCTGAAATTAATAGTTGCATCAAGAAATAAAAAGGACCACTATTCCAGGCACAGTGGAAAAATGGGACCTGAATTAGCTTTATGATTAACTCAGCACCACACAATAATGTCCTTTAGATCAGTCTAGTTCTGGGTGTTTATTGTTCTGAATATTTCATTTAACTCCACAGAATGAAGGATGTAACTGATTTAATCCATCTCTGTTGGTGAAGATCTTGGCGTTACCTGTGTAGGTAAGGATCCTAATGGCTAAAGTAAATAATAGTTAAGAGATCTTGTCAGTTGGGGTTGACTGTCTTTATTACTAGTCACTGAATTACATTACATACAACTCATCATGTAGACCAATGGTGTGAATATATTATGAAACAGACTGGCTAATCCAATTCAGTATGGTTGTGGTTAAAAATAAAATGGAAGACATCTAATTCCGCTTCAAAGCTGATTAATAATCCATCTTATTTTTACACTGCATTACACTGCTTGTTTAATTTTCAACATTTATCCATTAGCAAAACCTATGACTGCATGGTCCAAAGTGGTGAATCCTACCCCACTGGTGGTTCCTTAGCTGTGAACTTTTCATTATAATTAAATATAGAATGGTATTTGTAGAATTAATTGAATTGATAGTTACAGATAATTGATTAACTATCTATAATTAATAAATAATAAAAATAAATAATTACAGCTCATGAATATTAAGTTCAGGTCTTCAGGGCCACGTTTCGCAGAGTCGCTGCATGTGGCCAGCGTGTGGGCCAGTGCCCAGCGCGCACACGTGGTGGACAGCTGCTGGCAGACAGCCCCTTGCAGAGGGAGGGACGCCGCTGTGGTCGGGGTGTATGACGCGGGGTGTTCTATGATCCCCGATCCATGGAGGGCCTGAGGGCCACTGCCCAAAGATTTGGCTGATTGAGGAAAGGCCCAGTTGGTACATGCAGCAAGCCTCTCGCACATCTTGGTCAGAGCCGAAGCTCTTTGGGGTCTTGGCTTTTGTCGTGGACACTCACTTGAGCCTGCTGGTGGGTCGGTGAGCGCGTCAATGACCAGATGCAGAAGGGAAGAGAAAGACGCTTCGTCTGGATCGATGATGAGTACCCTGGGGTGTCTGAAATCAAGGATTTTGATTAAACCCTGTAACTCTGAGGTCCATTACGCAAAAGGTCCTGTCTGTTTCCTCGATGGAAAATGAGCTTACTGCAGGAGTTAAAACTATTCAGGAGTTTGTTCTGGAGCTTCTGAGTATTGTGTTATTTTCAGTAAGTCAAAGCATGAATAAATAAAGAAATGTATAAATGAACGAAGATAAAATAGGTCACTCTTGGTCCAGATATGAGAGTATGTAATGTAATATAGGTAATCTAGAAATCATTGTTAATATGTTTCTGAAGCTCTGAGTTCCAGTAAAATAAATTGATTAAAGTTGACCCTTTTGGTTAAAGAGCATTAAGATAAACGAATATAGGAGACTGTGTTGTTTTTCTGGGTTGGGTGGTTGTTTTTTTGTTTTGTTAAGAAAAGGGCAAAACATTTTCTTAAATTCAATTATTGATTAAATAACTACATAATTGAGAGAGGGTTTACAGATGAACTTCTGCTGAGGGTATGTCACATGACCAGTTACGATTAATGCGGTCATCTCCACTTTCAAAAATCTGTTATTGAAGTGAAATTGCATTATTCACTGTTTTCTAATAAAAAATGAGAACAAATTATCTTTTAATCTGTGCCTCATTAGCATCTGGACAGGCATTAATATTGTCCCGATTCTGAGGAATCATGAATAGCCAGTGGTGGTGTTATTGTAAATGTGTACAGGAATAAGTTCATATGAATCAATGACTTGAAAGAAGGCAAAACATCACCTGCCATGAAACAGCAGCATGATTAATCCAGTTCAGCACAGTGTTCTCCAGATAAAGAAAACAGATCTGGGATTTTGCATTTTTGGAATGGAGAATATACTTAGATAGGATTTTTCTTTCTGATTTGGTGCAATCTCTTTTAAAAATGGAAGACAAATTGTTACAGGGCAGGGAGAGGGGCACCCCAGAACTTTTAAACTTGCTTTTTAAAAATGGGTTTTGCCATCTGCCCCATTAAGACAAACATATAAGGCCTTTAGTGGAAAGGAAATTTAATACAATTGGGGGAACAATACAGAAAGGACAAAGAACATAGTTACTAAGTTAAGCATCTAAAGTTACCCATTTCTTTTGAGGGTAAAAGTCCAGCTAAATAGGGTTGGCCCAAAGCAAGTCCCAAAAGCCAGCTACATAGTAGAGACCTATAGAAAAGGGTCAGAAAGACTCAGATAAATCCAGGAGGAAAAGAGTAAATTTAAATTAAGATGAAAGCTCCCATTGTTAACTTTTCCACGGGTCTCTTACCCACATCTGTTTTAGGTAGTCTAAGACTAGAAAGCAAGCACAGTTTTTCACATGTCCCTCTGCTCCACGTGCCTCCTCCACCCCTCCTTGCTGCTCTCCATCCTGCCTCCTTCTTCCCTTCATTCATCCTCTTCCTCCTCTTTTTCCTTGTATTTTTTTTTTAATCCCTGTTTAGCTTCACCTACTTAGGGCGGGACTGGGATTTTGGAACTTCCCCTTTTTCTGGGGACCACCCTGTTACAAAATGACTCTGTGTGGAACTATATATACATATGGCAAATATGGATAAGTGATGAAAATGTGCTTAAATCAAAGCTGCACATTAACCTAAATCTTTCCAAGCAAGATGCGTCCCCTAGTCAGGAGCATGTGAGCAGACATGTGGAATAGCCACGGTTGTGGCTCTACTCCCATGTCAATTACATCAGTTAAATTTAACACTTCAATCAAACAATCCATCGATCAATCGAGATGTCACTCAAAGTTTTAATATAGGGCAGGCACCAAGGTTTTCCTAATTTTTTATTGACTTGAACGTGATTTAAAAAATCTGCATCTACTGTTCTGATCTAGTGTTTATATTCGCTCTGTACTTCGCAGAAGGGATGCACATCGATTCAATTAAGGAGTGTAGAAACTTCTGTAAGTAACAAAGTAATTGCTTCTGGTTTGGTGGTTTGTCATGGGTGTTAGCTCTATTATTGGAACAGAATAAATGACTACGTATACAAATAAAATGAATGAAGGTGACATGTAGGTCAACTCAGCACATCTGTGGTCCATTAAGGAGAAAAAAACAAGGCCATTTTATTCATTTTCACACTTAATTATTCAATTGATTAACTTATTAATGTAAAATATGATATTCAATTTTAATTTTGGTCACAGCTGATGTAAATTTCCCTCTATAAAGTCATAGTTTAGTCACATTCAAAGAGGAAAGTGGGGTTAAATGAAGTTTGCATCCTTTAATCTATCTAGGAAATAATACAGTCAATTCTTGAAAGAATTCTGGAACCCTGAGGTCCAAGAGTGAGAAATCTAGGCTATCCCTTCTACTGGAAATGACCCTGTGGACAGATGTTAGGTGTATTTAAAGATCTTGCACTTTTACTATGAATGCTTGGTTTTAATTTCAGATTTGTAGATGGATTCATGCTAGAAGCAGAAACAAATATATGAATCAATAAATACAAAAGGTGGAACATTGATAAACTATATGTGGTAAGGCAGGGAAATCTATAATATTACATTTTTTTAGATTATTTTATTTATTTATGTGTATAAGAACTGGGGTACAGGCCAGAGGTGCAGGGGGTGAGAGGACTCACTAGAGACAGAATGTGGAGCACAACAGGTTGATGCACTGAAACCCACTGCTGAGGGGAGCAGCGGGGAGACAGGAGAGGTCTGCTGCGCCCTGTGGGTCAGCTCCCTGGCCGGGGATCGAACTCAGGCCACAGTATATCACCAGGGAGGCCCGAAACCTATAATATTAATTGGAATCACTGAAGTCCATTCAGAAATGCGTGTCACCTCACTACTAGGAGCTTACAGATAATGATCGTAATAGCTATAGATCAATCTCACGGATGAAGAAAAGTAGGTAAATATCAAGAAAAGCTAATAAATAATGAGTGAGTGAATGGAAAGTGAAAGCAAAATGGGTTGAAGAGAATGACTTACGTTACAGCCGTCTCCTGGCCCTGCACTCCTCAGCGTGGACGCGCCTGAGCGGACCTCAACGTGCCGGGCCAGGAGCTCTGAGGGCGCTCGTTGCCGTGCAGCGGACACGCTGGCGAGTAAGAGCTGTAGCTCCTCTTTGCGCTCACCTCTTCAAGCAGCTACATGCCCTGCGTCAATAGAAGTGTTTCACAGAAGCAGAGGAAGCCGCTCGTGACCCCAGGTCTGCGCGCTGGTGTGTGAAACGTTAGGGCAACTGATAGTGACCTACCGAAGTGGCAGATGACCAGCCAGGTTGATGCAGGGCTCTTAGAGACCCTTGTTCTTGTTTTCCAGAATTCGTAGGTGTTCGTTTTGTTATTGCCAGCGAATTGGTAAATTATAGTAAACAAATGTCGGTATAATTGGTGAAGAACAGGCTCCTGTTTGGGTCGATGTGACGACTGTGCGTGTGGTCCGCGGTCGTGAGCCATGCGTGGCTGGAGCTCTGAGGTCTGCGCAGAAGAAAGCCCGGCTTGCCTCCTCCCCACGTGGACATGACCATACAGGCGCCTGTCGGGCTGTGCGAGGCCGGCGCTCTGGTCTGTCCACAGGTCCCGGTTCTCGTACTGTAACTGGACACAGGGAAATAGAAAAAGACTCAAGGAGCAAATATAATAAATATGGATGAGAGGCCCACTGTCTAATTATGGAAATGTCTTGCGAAATAAGGGACTCTGAGCATACGTAAAAAAATATTAGTTAATTAAGGAAGTCATGGTTCCAAGGCGTTACTTCTTCGACTAATGATTATATAAAGAGTGTAAATAATCATCACTGTGCCTGTACTGGCTCAGTTCATTTTCTCAAGTCAAATGTCAGTAAATGTTATCTCTAAATAATAGCTTAATGATCTACTTACTGAAAGGTGAAATGCGAGTTTTAATGATGATAACGTCTCAGTTTTTTTCATCTCTTCTGTTTCGTACGCCTCAGATCAGGCCTTCCCCAAGCTGACCTAAGCATCTGCCTTGGTTCCAAGCTCTTTTGAAGACGGAGACAAAGGTGAGGTAATAACCATAGTTCATTTCTTCTATATGGTGGTTTGTTTAGAATGTTAATGGCAGTATTAAAAATAAGTAAATATAGAGTAAAAGGGCCAGCCTGGGCTCCATAATAAATATAGAGTTGAATTTAAACATTATATTTGCTGAACAACACTTGTAACAATGCAGATGACTGATGAAATGTTTTCAACAAGGCATTGATTCTGTAGATGGGCGTAGAGTTACTTAAGGGGCTTGTTTTCAAGTGTTTTTGTTTTAGAGATGTTTTGTAGGTATTGGTTTATTGATAACTTAGTCAGGAAAGAGACAGAGAAGTGCGTGAGGAAGAGTCTGGCTTGGACCGGGGATGATGGTGGATGCACGTGAGCCACGGATGATGAATACTTCGTGTCGGGAACTCTGAGGTCCAAGGCAATAAGAATTCCAGTCCATTTCCTTTTTTGGAATTGGCTGCATTGCCAGATGTTAGTACAATTCAAAGGATATGTTGTTATTTGTTGTGTTTGTGGGTTTTGATCCTATTCGTATTGATAAAAAATCAATACGTAATTATGTACAAGGGGAGAACTGTAAACTATGAACATTGATACCCAGCGGCTGGATGAGCTGAAGGCAGGAAGCCTAACATGTGCAAATAAGGTCTGAGAGCTCTGTCTCCTCTGCTTTGTACTGCTCAGCATGGGCGTGCCCAGCGTGGTCTGGTTTCTGCACGTGACCGGCGTGGTGAAACCAATGTGAGTAACAAAGTCTTGTCTTGTTTGAATGATGCTAAGGAATACGGACACTCTGTTTAAAAATGTGTGAAATATAATCGGTGAACACCAACTATGACATGCGCATACATGTAGAATTTATGGCGTATCATAGTGATTAATGCAGGTATGAAATCTTAAGGGTGAATCACAAAACAGATGCATAGATGTGCTGATCCCGCAGAGAGAAGTAGGAATTCCAAGACTCTTGTTCCTGATCGTTTTTTGTAGTTCGTAGGTTTTATTTAAGTTTTGTTAAGCATTAATGACTACATTCACAAGGAAGTACAGCTGAGAATGGGAAACGGATCCTGACCCGGACCAGTGATGACAACAGATGCGTGTGCGTCTGGTCAGTGAATACCTGGTGTGGAACCCTGAGGTCCAGCACAGTGAGGAGTCTAGTCCCTCCTCCCCTGGAAATGACCGCTGGACAGACATTAGGAATATACAGAGACCTTGCTCTTTTTATTTTGGATTCATGAATTTGACATTATTACCAAAAGTAGATCAGTGACAGAACCATTAAACAGATGTGTAAATTAGTGTGAAGTGGTGGAGCATTGCATACTTGTACAATTATTCTATATGTGTACATATATTCTTAATATTAATTATAATTCATAAAAATTATAAACACTGATTCCTATTACTGAATAACTGAATCAGGTGTTTCCCTCTTTTTGTTTTTGTTTTACCTTTTTTACATAATGATATACACTAATAAATAATAGTCTATTGTTTCTTGTCAGAGCAAGTTGTTCATTTTGTTGAGAGATTACATATGATGAAAATTAATACCTATCTAAATGACTGAATAAATTCACTAATTAATATCAAGATTCAGTGGACAGAGGTCCAGCTTTTTTGACGCATCTTCTCTGCTCTCTGCTCTGTGCTCTCTGCTCCTCAGCACGGGTGGCCTGGAGCTGACTTCAGGATTCTCCCGTGGTCACAGATGTCTGGTTGACTCTGTCTTGGCGCATAGAAGGAAATGTGAGTTATTCCAAGCACACACTGCTTTGGAAAAATTTGAAGTACAGTCCAAGAAAGTCAACCAAGTTTCATCTATAAATGTGGACTTGACATGTAGCTTTATATCGATTAGTCCTTAAATGAATCTTTGAGGGTGGTTAACGAGAGAGAGTGAGTCTATGTAGCAGTGGTTCTATAGATGGAGCTAGGACAACTCCAGGCCTACGCAGTGGGTTTTTGTGCTTCTCAGGTATCTATTTTATTAGATCACATACATCAGAGAGAAAGGAAGACAAATGGTTCAAACCTGGGTCCTTAGTGACTGCTTGGCATATGAGTCACCGTGGTGAGTATGTCTGCAACTCAGAGAGTTCAGAATAAAAAGAAACCTGGTTTATTGCTTCTGTTGGAAATGTTTTCATAGACAGATTTAAAATCGTACAAGGATATTGTTCTGGCTTCTTTGTATTGATAGATTGTGATTTTATTATAATTAAGAAAATACGCAAAGAATCAAAATACGTATTAAAAAATAAAGATGAAGAGGGTGAATTATGTAGAAAATTCACTAATGATGTCCAATTGTGAAAAAAAACAAGTTAAGTCAAGAGACAGTATTAATGAATATTGAACCACTAAGACAGTTTAGAAATAAATCACTCATGGAAGTTACCTCCAGCTAAGGGTATTATAGATATAATATGAATAACAACCGAGATTCTTCTGATTGAGTGCAAAGTTCAGTGTTGTCTGTTTCTGTTAAGAAAAAATAAAATCCACAGTAATCTAAATTAAGATATAACAATCACTGAATAATGAAATGTAGATCCAAGGGTTAATAGCGAAACTCTCAATCACGTGGTCATCTGTTTTGTTCCCTGTTTTTAAGAATGGACGCACTCACCTCGTGCCACGGCCCACTGTCTCCGTATTTGCCTGTAGCGCATGGAAACCAACGTGAGTTATAGTCAACGTTCTTATCTTACCTCGTGTGGTTTATCATAGGGCATGCTGTACTAGTGTCAGATAGGTGTTCAATATAAGAAAAAGACCACCCACTGTCCAGTGATTAAATCGGACACGTGTGAAGCACTATGTTGATTGATCTTTCTTTGCAGTAGTGAGGATGATTAATCCACATGATATATTCAATTAGCTAATGTTTCCAAAAAGTGATAGAAGTCTTAAAGGGTCTTGTGATTCTTCGATATTTATTCAGTTCCTCTTATGAAATGGATGGATTATTGTGGAAACAAGTGTAGGTGAGAAGGAGAAAGGCCCGCGCCTGGACCAGTGATGACAGCTTATGGCAAACGAGTCTTCTACGATGATTGCTGTGTCTGGAAGTCTGAGGTCCAACTCCAAGCCACCTGCTCTAGCTCCTCTCTGCAAGTGACCCTTTAGAAGGGTGTTAGGAATCTTCTTGTAAATTTGGAGTCAGAGATTTCTATATCAGTAACATAAACAGATCAATGAAAGAATCGATAACCACACGCGTACATAAACAACAGAGGCAGAATCCTCTGATCCGTGACTGTCTGTCACGAGGCCAGAAATCCTATTAATACAGCCCGAAGAAACCACGGCACGTGAAGAAATGCAAGGGTGTTCCCTCTTGTCTAAGGGTCACATCCTCTATTGACTCATATTGGTATGTGCGGGTACATGCTGAAAATGAATAATTACTACCGAGCCTGAGTACATGAAGTGAGGACAACGGGACCTAGTTTGAGGCGATCTCAAGTGTGTAAAACGCTGCTCTGCTCCACTTCTCAGAATGGATGCCCTCGCTGACTCCTGCGTCCCGTGGGCTGACTGCTTTGCCTCCCGTTCCTGCGGTCTGCGGTTCTCTCTTGCCCAGGGAGCATAGAAACGAATGTGAGTAATCATTGCGTGTCTTTGTTGGAGAGTTTTCAAGTGTTCACTGTGACCCTCCGTGAATGCTAAGTATAGGATGGGTCCTATACATTTTTAATCCTTCTGTTAACATTGATGGTAATTAGTGGGCTACATCAGTGTGGCAGGTGATACGAAAGGCTGATGTGGAATATGTACTGCCCTGTTCTCAGGCTTTTGTGAATCATACAACTAAAAAATATTAGTAGCGATCTAGCGAATTCTTCACCGAAGTTAGTGCCAGAGAATGACACACAGGTGACTCGTTCGTGGACTGGTGATGACAGGTGGTGGCGCGTGAGTCGTGCGTGATGAACATACATGTGTCTGAAACTCTGGGGTCCAACGAAAAATGAAAGTCACTCCAATCACAGGCGGAAGAAAATAAAAGGAGAATTTATGATTTATAAATGTCTATAAATTATGATTTACAGTAAAAAATGGCAGAAAGACTCAATGAGTAAACAGCAGAGATCTGACAACTAGGGCGTAGCATTCCCACCCCTACTTTATATGGGGAGGCACAAAAAACTGTTGATTTAATTTACAGTAGGGGGGCCTCCCTGGTGGCGCAGTGGGTTAAGCAGCACACTATGAAGCAAACCGCAGCCCCTGCAGCATGAGTTCGATCCCTGCCGCCGGTCAGGAGGGGGACCCACATGGTGCAGCAGACCTCTCCTGCTGTGCCCGCTGCTCCCCTCAGCAGTGTACTTCAGTTGATCTGCCTGTTCTGCTCCCCGCTCTCTGTGGTGAATCCTCTCACCCCCCACACTTCTGACCTGTACCCCAGTGCTTGTATGCATAAATAAATAAATCTTAAAAAAAAAATTTACAGTAGGGACGTTCTTTAAGAAATGTAAATTGTTTAAGTGTTTTATCTCTTGGCGGAGAGTGACATAGAATCGGAATTCTTACTCTGTGTTTGCGCCAGCTTTGAGTTGTTGGCTTTCGGAGAGGCGAATGAGAAATACCGCTCCAGTTTTCACTGTCGCTGGAGGGCTGGGCCACTGAGTCGGGAGAGGGCCTCGAGCCCCTCGCCACCTGCTCTGTCTTGTGTTCACCAGAATGGCGCCCCCGACTGACTGAAGCATTTGTGGGAGCTCCATGCACGCCCAGCGTCTGACAGCTTGGAGACCACAGTGAGTAAGCGGTTCTTCTCTGTGGGCCTGGTTTGTAAAGGATGTCAAGTATAATGTGAAAAAGTATGAAGTGGGTTGACGTGACGCATAGTGCTGAGGAATCGATATTTGCCGCAGTGTGGCTGGTTAATGAAGAGGCGAGTGATTCCATAGAGAGGTGTAAGGGACACTTGATGATCTTGGCCTTGAGATTTTTGACTAGTAATAATGGATTAAAAATTAGTCAGCAAAAAAGAAATACACAGGTGAGAATGAACAGAGTGTCCCAAGCCAGGACCAGCGATGACGGCTGTGACCTGAGGGTCAGCTTGATGAGTGGCCCGTGCCTGGACGCAGGCCTGGCACAGGAAATGCCACCCATTCCTTCTGGGACGTGCCCCTGTGACCCTGTTAGCTTCCAAGGACCTTGTTCTTACTCTTTGTGTTCATGAATTTGTGAAAATATGATTATAAATGCAGCTATGGCAAAATAGATGAACATATACTTGAAAACAGACGGAGAGGATTTAATATTCATGATTGTGAACACCTGAAAGATGTTTATCATCTCTTATTAGAGAAATGCAAATCAGAATCACACTGAGCTGTCACCTGTCTCACACCTGTGAGAAGGCTGCCACCCAGAGAACTAGGAGCAACAAGTGTCTCAGTCTTGTCCTGCTCTTCTTTGCTTTGTGCTTTGCAGAGAAAACACCTGCGCAGATGCCCACACCTGTCACGCCAGGCTTACCCTGGGTGCCCCTGTGATCAGAAGCTTTGTGTCCAGTGTAAGTGACACTCGGAGGTCTAGTCCTGGTTGGGTGGTTGTTTGGGGTGTGACTGTAATAACGTTACAAGCGTGAAATAGAAGATAAATGACTGACTCTATAGTCCAGTGGCTGATCGATCTTTCTTCACAAGGAAGATGATTAATCCAAGAGGTATATGCAATTAGTTGAAATGATTCTGAAGATAAATGACAGGGATACTGAGGCTCTTGTTCAGAATTTTTGTGTTACGACTTCATAGCCGATCATTTTGTTATTACTAGTGGATCAGTGAATTAACACGTAAGCAAATGCAACTGAGGATGACCCGTGACATGTAACTGAGGATGACCACGCCTGGACCAGTGATGACAGCTTATGGCAAACGAGTCTTCTACGATGATTGCTATGTGTCTGGAAGTCTGAGGTCCAACTCAAAGCCACCTGGTCTAGTTCGTTCCTCTCTTGCAAGCGAGCCTAAGGATAGATGATAGGAATATTGTTCTTAGGAATTTGGAGCCAAGGATTTCTATATTAGTAACACAAATGGATCAGTAATAGAACTTATAAACAAATAAATGTGTAAAAAAGAGCTTGAGTCCTTATAAACTGTGACGCTACATGATATTAATATAAGTCAGTATAAACTGAGGAAGCCCACGCATATTTGGAAACGCGAAGTTATTACGTCACCTCTTTTTCGAGGATCCTGTCACTATATTTACTTTCTGTTTACATATGTGTATTAATCATGAAAAGAATTACACCTCTGAGTAACTGAAATGGGGAAAACAAAACCGTCTTCGAGAAGATCTCAGTTTTTAAATGCTCTCTCTGCTCTGCACTCCGCAGAAAGGGCTCACCCAGGGGACCGCGGGACCCTTCCCGACGTCAGCTGCCCCTACCCTGGAGACCGATGTGAGTGAGAGCCGGTCTTGTCCCAGCACTGGTGTTTTTTCAAAAGGGTTAGGGTTAGGGTTAGTATTTTGACTCTTCAAAAGTGTGACATAGAATCACAGAAGGCCAGGTATAGCCCAGAGATAAAATCAGATTATTGATATTGACTAATGCATAGATGAAAATGTAATCATTAACGGATGAAGCACGGATGATAAAATGGTTCCGTAAACTGATGAAGGATATCAAGGCTCTTCTTGGGTTTTTGTGTCTAGTGAGATCTTAGAAATTATGTTAGTAAATGAATGAATCAATCAACAGTGGATAGAGACATGGTTGAAGAAGAGGCGGGGCCGTGCTGGATCGATGATGAGCCCTGGTGGCGTACGAGTCGGAATCGATGACTACGTGTGTGAATCTGAGGTCCAAACAGAGCAAATCTGGCCCGTCTCCTGTTTGAAGTTAGGCAATAGACTTGTCTACAGGGATATACTAGGGCATCAGGGATATACTAGGACCTTCTCTTTCTATTTTTAAATTGGATCAGTGATCAATAAACATAAAGAAAGATGAATGTCCAATAATCAAAATATATCGTGAGAGAAGAAATCCGTGCAGGTTAACGCTCCTACCAGCAGGGAAATGGTATCGGCGTGTCCCCCATTGGCTAAGGGCTTCCCCTTTGAGGCAGACAGCGACGATGGCGCTCATGTTCTGTGCCAGCAGCAAAACAGTGACAGTTTGTGTACTTAGGAGAACTGAGCGAACGTTTTCCCAAGTTGATGATTCCCTAAGTGACGGGCTGAATGTCAGGCGGGTGGGTGGGCTCGTGGAGATCAGGACTCAATCTTTGTTCCTGTCTTTTTGTCTTTTTAACTCCCTGCCCCTGCGTGCGCCTCACAACAGCTGTCCTCACGTTGATTCAAGGGCGTCCCAAGGTCGCGGCTTGGTGGTTCCCTCCCGTGCCCGCGTGTGAAGACCGCTGTGAGTGTGGCCATGTTCTCATCTTGGCGTGGGTGGTTTTATCAAAGGGTGTTTGCTGCACAGTAAAAAAACTGGATTATTTTCAGTGGCCATGCCCCACGCCCTCCAAGTGCAATTAAGATGATCCTTAAAATATGGTTAATATGGACAATTATTAATCCATATTGTGGCTACCCATATAGTTATTATTAATCCACATAGAAAACAATGAGGCCAATCAGTGAAGGAGGTGGATTTGTGAGCAGAGTAATTCTGCAGGTTCCATAGCTGCAGATGATGAGTTAAAAGGGGAGACGTGGTATGTGGGCTGAGCTGTACATGTGTCTCTGAGGCCGTGGACTGGAGCCTTCGAGACTGTTGGCTTGTGGAAAATGACTGTGCACAGCTGCTAGGGAGCGTAAAGTCATCTAAAAAGTTCATGGGCGTATGTTGTTATTAGTGAAATGATGCTTTAATCTAGACAGAATCGGGGCCCGGTGGAACATGGTGAGGATTGTGGGCCCCTGCTGGGGGCAGGCTTGCAAGCCTACATTGTAGAGTTGAACTCCAAGAGCAGATACAAAGATAAACCTACTTAACCTTGATAAACATTAAAAAAAAATAGGGGGCCTCCCTGATGGAGGTATAAGGGGTTGAGTGCAGCACTGTGGGACTTCTGCAGCCACTGCAGCATGAGTTCGATGCCCGGCCAGGGAGGGGACCCACGGGGCGCGCAGACCTCTCCTGTCTCCCTGCTGCTCCCCTCAGTGTATTTCGTTGTATCCATCTGTTCTGCTCCCCACTCTGTCTGTGGTGAAGCCTCTCATCCCCCACATCTCTGGCCTTTACCCCAACTCTTGCATGCATAAATAAAATCTTTTAAAAAATAGGGAGTTATCAAAAGAAAAAGTTTTAAAAATAGATAAAAAACTTAGATAAATAAAATTACAATTAAATGGAAAGGAAGATGAAATCTCGTCAGTATTGAGAATGGGTGACACATGAATCAAGTATAAGTGGTGCTGATCTAGAATTGCAAGCACAACAGAAATCTAGTCTTGCTTTTGAAACACACGACCATATGAACAGGCTTTGCAAGGAAGGGGCTCGGCCTTGGGCTTTGAGGGTCACAGATCCTGACCACCTGTTGTAAGTTCAACGAGATGCTACCGTCAAAGAGACAGAGCCACTGGAGACAGAGCGGGGAGCAGAACAGGCAACTGACTGAAACCCACTGCTGAGGGGAGCAGGGGAGACAGGAGAGGTCTGCTGCGCCCTGTGGGTCCGCTCCCTGACTGGGGATTGAACTCACTGCAGTGGCTGCGGGTAACTTCATAGGGCTGCGACTGAAATCCTTGCGCCACCAGGGAGGCCCCTTTTTAGGTCATTGAATCAACTGACTATGCAGAGAGGCCGAGCGTGAACCAGTAACACAAATGTCTTGGGTGAGGTCGGAGCACTCCGATGGCTTCGCCGCGTCCCCTCTGTGTGTGTAAGTCTCTTCACCCCACTGTAGGCTTCAGACACACATGTGCACTTTTCAGCTATTCCTCAGTAAAGCTGCAAAGGAAGTAGATGGTCCCCTGGCCATTAGGACAGAAAACACCTGGATGCAGTTACTATTAATCAATGTGATTGTAGTGCTTGTAATCAAATTTACTGATTTCATCACTACAAGTTAACAAATAAATTAATAACTTGATAAAAGGGGACAGAGCACCTGGCTGGTGGTGCGTGTGTGCTGAAACATGATTTGTAAGTTTCACTCGTGGTACGTGCATCCTAAGAGAAAAATCAGCCCTCACCAGTCTGAGCAAGGGACACTGGACAGAATACAAATAGCATTTCCCTTCTGTCTTTCTGGGAAGTTAAATATTGTTTACTTAGTTGACAATGAATAATTTGTCAACTTAGGATATGAATTAATGAATGAGCAGAAATCAAAGCTGTTGGTAAATAAATGTGTGTATACATAAAAATTCCAACACCAGTCATAGATTGATAATAAAGATGTTATGTGGCAAGGTTTTGTAACGAGGCTCAGTACAATGAAAAAGTTTGAAATGTTTTCTTCCCTTTCACAGCTGTGTATTCCATATCAGGTTTGCATTCGCCGTACAAAATATTTCCTCCTTGGCCAGACCTAAGCTGGTCGTTCAGTGGACACCCCAGGGGAGAGGTCAGCTGTGTCCAGTGTCTGCTTCTGGGTGGACAGAGGTTTTGCGCTTATCCTTCCTCAAAGCTTTCATGGCTGGACCTGACGTGAGAGCAGGTGCAGGGGATGGTGGTGTGAGCAGAGCGTGTCTTGCACCTGTCTCAGGATTAACTCATTTCTGCTCTACCAAGTTCGGGTCAAAGGGACTTGTTCTGTCTATGGGAATGAGGCCTTCGTTCACATCGGTGATTTTCGAGAACCTATAATTAATTATAGGTTCCTGGGGCTTATTGCATGGAAAGGGAATGATGAGGGAAGGAAATGATAAAAGGGGTGTGTGTGTATGTGAGAGAGAGGAAGGAGAGAGGGAAAGAGGGCTGGGTGAATTAAGAAAGGTTTTGTTAACAGAGTGGGCGTTGCGCTGCCCGCAGCTCAGAGGCACTGCCCGGGCCACGTGGGCAGTGGCTCTTGACTTGACCTGGCAGGCGTGCCTCAGCTCTCCAGGCTCGGCGGGGCGGCTGGGGCCCGGGAATCTGCTCTGTGTCCCAGCTCTGCGCCTGCTCTGGGGGCGCCATCTTGCCGAGTCTTTGGAAGAAAGAGATTAGAAGCAGCCGCCCTGGCGCGGCACCTTGGTGGCTCTTGGAAGGTTCTTCTACCGAGAAAAACAGGGTAGCAGGTACAAGCATCGGCACCTATCTAAAAGTCTGAAAGTAAAGGTCATGGCTCAGTGGAAGTCACTCTCATGGTTTTCGCATCGTCTTCAAACTCCACAGGGTGTTCACCCCGGGCTGGCGTGAGCATTTTGACAGGAGTGACGACGGTGTGTGGGCTCCAGGCGTTAGGAGGCCATGGGCCCAGGGAGTTGGCGGCGCCGGGAGGGGCAGGATCCAGTGGGGACTGGCCTGCCGAGGAGGAGCCGGACGTCACGCTCCCTTTGATTTACACGAAGATGTTAGAAACAGGTTAACGCCATGTCCATTTCCATTGTAGCTTTCCCTGGCCAAGCCCGAGTCGATGAGGATGCAGCTGTTTTCGCAAGAGGAAGGAGCGCGGAGAAGGTGGGTGCTGCTGGGGTCCCCGGGGGGCGCTCACGCTGGCGAGGGCCTGGACCCATGATGCCGTGGAATGCATTCTGAGATGTGCGTCGTGATCAAAGTGTCTACGACCCTGAGGTCCACTCCAGAAAGGCCATTCGGAGCTTAGACCCGTGGGGAGGAGCCCCTGCTGCGGCCAGTGGCGCCCAGGGCTCAGGCTCCCGCAGCAGCGCTCCATGGAGCGTCACTAGCGTAAGGGGGGCTAAAGAATAAACAAACATCACAGTGTATAGAGGGGGGCGCGTACCCAAGTATGAAAATACTCGCAGAGGCAGAAGTCGTCGTGAAAGCGCCTCGCCCCTGGGGCTCACGAAGCGCCAAGGCCTGGGCTTGCCCGCAGAGCGGGTGGTGGTGGTGGCGCCGAGCGGCGTGTGGCGTGGGCGGTGGGCACGGGGCTGTTGAGCGTGTTTCTACTTAAGGGGAAAAGGAAGAATGCATAGCATAGAACAGAAGAGCTAAGTGACCGAGAAAGCCGAAGAGAAGGGCCAGAGCGCCTCACCATGTCACGTCTCTCTGCTTCCACTCAGCGGATGTCCCGAGCCGACGCCGGCACCCTGCCCGGAGCAGCGACCAGCGGTGAGTGGGATGGTGACGCCAGTGTTCCGGGCTCGGTGTGTGTCACTTGTTCGGGGACAGCCTCAGAGTGTGGTCCCGGAGCCGGTCGGGGGCTCTGTGGCGGTCTCGGGCGGCGGGTGTGCTTTGCTGGGTACCTGGGCACCAAGATGGAGCCGAGGCAGCTGTGCTGCGAGGCAGGTGGCTCAGGGACATCTGAGGTCCTCCCCTTGTTTCTCACGACGCGTGTGTACTTACTCACATGCTCATTTATTGCTAGAAAAATCAACACATCTGCAAACGAGTGAGGACAAAGGGCACATCCCAAATCGGTGGTGGCCGCGTGTCCGGGCCCGGGACGCCACCCCGCAGGGCAGGCCTGAGGCCCGGCTGCAGTGCTGGACAGGCTGGGTTACACAGCAGCTGATTTTTGACTCATGAATTTTTATTGCGTCCATTTAAAAAATCCGGTAACAGATCTAAACAGTTACATATGCGATCAAAAAGGAAGAGCGTGAAGCGTTGTCCAGTTATGAACATCGTATGAGGCGAAAGATGTTCTTACTGCAGCTCTGAAACACGAATGTCCACAAAGAGGGGGTCCGGCTGGCCCGTCTTTAGCTGGCTGTCAGGTGGGGGGGTGTGTCCCCATTGTGGGCTACGTGGGGGTTCCATGGGGATCTTTATTTTGGAGCTGAGATAACAGCTCTCACTGCTAGTCAGTCAATATTTAAGTGAATAAGAAAATGAGAGGCGGAGAGGTGGAATGCCACCGTCCGTGGGGAAGAATGTCTCAGTCTTTAGCACCTGCTCCGCCGTGCTCCTCGAGTGGGCGCTGTGCTCCTCAAGTGGGCATGGCTTGTGCCCCTCAGGTGGGTGCTGTGCCCCTCAGGTGGGTGCTGTGCCCCTCAGGTGGGTGCTGTGCTCCTCAGGTGGGTGTTGACTGAGGGTAATGGAGTGATAAATAATAATTAGCCACTGACATATTTGGTGTTTGTTTTTATGTGTTCATTAATATGACTATTAATGAACAAGTATGCTGGAAAGTGCAGATTCATGGAGAGATGTCTCGGTCCTCTTATCACTCCCTGTGGTTTTGTCCCTTCAGAACAATGACTGGAGCTGACTCTAGCTTCGGCCATAAGAAGGGCTGTCCGTTTGTCTGTCGGAAGATCAGGTGAGTACACTGTCAAGAGCTTGTCTTGTCTGGGTAATTTGTCCAAGCTTCTGCGTGCTGTTAGGAAAATTATTATATTGATGAGAAATCAGCCACTGCCCAATAGTAAATGTGACTGATTGACAAGTAGCAGAAGACATGAGCTGTTACCAGAAAAGATACATGGCACTGGGACATGATTATATAGACTGGTTATTCAACTCACTCGCTCTTACGTATTTTTCAGGAATCGTACATTTATTTTATTGTTAGCAAATAATTAATGATTTGAGTGATATAAATGGAGACATGAATGTAGAGAAAAGACCCAAAGGTGGACCAGTGATGAAGAGTGTTGACATCCGAGGTAGCAGTGCTCAAAGTCCATGTGTGGGAATCAAAACAAAGACTGGCCCCTCTTCTGGACCTGAGCCTAGAGATAGATGTCAGGATTATAGCAAACTCCTGCTCTAATTTTAGGGGTGTGTACTTGAATTTATTATTATTAGTGAACCCATGATCAAAGATTGGAGAAAGAAGTAACAGCATTGTTAGGCCATGATGCTACGAGGCTAGGCCCGATGTGCTAATAACAAGATCCAAAACTGTGATGCCTATTAAGAAACTAAATGCATCGAGGGTGTCACCTCTTTCAGTTAAGGATCATGTAGACACAAGTAATTAAGAGTCACTGTTATTATTCTGTATCAGTGCCAAGTTTGAAGTTATTCCCTTGTCAATGGAAATTTGTAAGTCATGAAAGATTAGTGAGAACCGGAGGAACTCAGTGAGCGAAATGTGTAAGGAAGGACCAGTGGGAATTCGGTTTCATCATTATTATTTTTCATCTGCTCTGCTTGTCCAGCTTGCACGGCTGCACCTGAGGTGGCTTCAGCTTCGCCCATCAGCAGCTGGTGTCGCTCTGTGCTTCAGGAATGTGAGAGCATGTGAGTAACAAAGTTCTTGCCTGGTTTGGTGTGTATTTGCACTGTGGATCTCCTATGTAGGGAGCAGTGAAGGGAAGCTGAGGCAGCCCGGACCAGTGATGATGGCTTGGCGTTTGAGTCACGTGCTAACTCTCATGTGTCTGAAACTCTGAGGCCCATCGACACAAACCCAGCGCCTGCTGTTTGCAGGGTGCACAGCCGGAAGTCAGGGCGGCATCAGGGTCTCAGTCCTTGTTCGTTCATCCTGTTATCACTGGAGCAATGAAAGAACCAACTGTGTGCTCAGATTAATGGGGTGAAGCACTACCCAGCCAGGACGATATGCAGTGGGCAAGAAATGCTATTAATAGAAAAGTAGTGAAGTACAAAGAGCAATATACGTACGTGATGGCTGAATTGGAGATTCATTTATTTTAGGAACGTCAACACATCATTAAATAAGTTTTAAACTAAAAAAAAAAGTGTATAGTAGTGATAGTCCATATTCATTTCTGGATTAGGAACAACTTCTGGTTGTTCATCTCCTTGAAAGAATATATAAAAAAGTACTTGACGTTAATGATTGCCAGACTCCCTGGAAAATGAACCCAGAATACCAAGAGAAGTGGCAGTCTCTATGTTTCATCCTCTGCTCTGCTCTGCACTCCTCAGGATGAGCCCCCTTGGGAGGGACCCCCCTCGGGATTGGCCCTCTCTGGAGGGACAGCCTCAGGATGGGCCCCCTCGGATGGGCCCCCTCAGGAGGAACCCCCCCTCAGAATGGACCCTCTTCAGGATGGGCCCCCTCAGGATGGACACCCTCAGGATGGACCCCCTCAGGAGGGACTCCCTCGAAATGGACCCCCTCAGGATGGGCCCCCTCAGGATGGACCCCTCAGGAGGGACCCCCTCGAAATGGACCCCCTCAGGATGGACCCCTCAAGAGGGACCCCCTCGAAATGGACCCCCTCAGAATGGACCCCCTTCAGGATGGGCCCCCTCAGGATGGGCCCCCTCAGGATGGACCCCCTCAGGAGGGACCCCCTCGAAATGGACCCCCTCAGGATGGGCCCCCTCAGGATGGACCCCCTCAGGAGGGACCCCCTCGAAATGGACCCCCTCAGGTTGTCCTGAGTGTCTTCCGTGGTCCTACACCCTGTGGTTGTGTCCATGCAGACCGTGTAAGTAACAGTCACATTCCTTGTCTTGGGTTGAGTGGTTTTTTTCTTTCAGCCATTTAACTGTATCATTAGAAATTATTAACAATAACCAAAGGAGCCCACCGCGCCGCTGTGCAGTCTCTAATGTGAAGCGATGAGATAGAGCTTCAGGCCACACGTGACACTGCGAGTGCAGCTGGCGAGTTTGCTCGGTGGACGAGCTTGCGTGGGTGGGCGCCAGAGGGACTGGGGATGCTGTCCAGGGTTTTGCACGTTTACTTCCGTGCTAGTGAGTGAACAGTGGACACCTGTAGCCGGCAGGAGAAGACTCACTCGGCCCCGCGGTAGCGGCGGGTAGCGGCGGATGGCCGCGAATGCCGTGGCCTGGAGTTCTGAGGCCCGACTCGAGGTGTGGTGGCCGCTCCTCCTGTAAGTCAGCTCCAGGGAGGCACAGGGTCCTCTTCGGGTCTTCGTGCTCGTGAGTGTCTAATCTTTAGAAGCACAAGTGGTGGGATTAATTACGATTTATAAATAAACTTGTTTATAAATAAGAATATAAAATACAGATCATGTATAATTTCATATTATCTATGTAAGATATAGTATTATGTTATTACATATTAAGAAAATAGTGTTACATATTATATATGGGTGATGGATGAGTGATACGTGGCCTGGGGGCAACACGAAGCGTGACTGATTTTGATTGGGGATGACCCTACGAATGAGTGCTGGGAACACAGGTCATATTCTAATGTGAAGTACATAGGGTTAGGGTTTTTATTAATGGATAAATGATAGAACTATTAAATAAATATTGATAGGCATATTAAGAAGAGTAGGGTGACTCATTCTCCAAATAGGATTATAGGGGTGAGGGAAGAGATAACGCTTATAAAAATAGAAAACATTGGTGTCCATTAAGAAGTGAATGGACCGAGGGTTCATTTCTGATGAAGGATAGTTGACACAGAGAGGTTTTATTGTTCTGGGTCAGTTTCTTTTGTAAGGAAAAATGTACAGTTAATGAAAAACTATCAACTGTTTAAATGAAAGAGGGATAAAATGTGGGATGCAAGGATCAAAGGGGTCATGTCTTATTTTTGCTTTTTTCCATCATGTGCTCTGTACTCCTGAGAACGGGTGTCTCGGAATTGACTTAAGCGCCTTCCACGGTCTGGAAGATTCCTTCTGTCAGCTCAGAACACGGAGGCCAAGTGAGTACTAGTCAAAGCAATGGCTCGGTTTGGGTGTTTGACTTAAGAGCATTATTAAATGTAACTTTGTTATGAAAGGGTGTATAACATAATCAGATTATACTAAATTTAGCACAGTGACTAATTCAGGATTAATAGGAAGCATTGCCTTGAATCATACATATATGAGGATAATTAATGTCTGCAATTACTAAGGAGCATGATTCTAGATGCTAATAATTAGGGATATCAAGTCTGTTCTGTGATTTTGTGAATCTTAAGTTTTACGATTATTTTTATTAAATTTCGGAGCTAATCAATAATCAATATACAAATGAATGATGACAAAATCGCTGTCCCTGGACCAGTGCTGGTCACTGCTGGCCAGCAGCAGCAGGGGTCAACGATGATGAGCGCTAAGTGTCCCGAGCTTGGAGGGCCAATGGACTGCCAGTGTGGTCTTTCTCTTCATGCATTGCCACCTGTTATTATAATTGGATCAATGAAAATCCAGAGAGGACTCACCAGAGACAGAGTGGGGAGCAGAACAGGTGGAGCCACTGCTGAGGGAGCAGTGGGGAGGCAGAAGAGGTCTGCTGTGCCCTATGGCTCAGCTCCCTGGCTGGGGATTGAACTTGTGCTGCAGTGACTGAGGCTGCAGGTGACAGGGAGAACGCTGTGCGAGGCAGGGTGGCCCAAGGAGAAGCTTCCGGTCTTCGTCATGCAGCCCCTTGTCTGCTGGGACTCTTCAAATGAATGTGCTCAGCCAATTCCCCTGGTGCTGGTGCTAAGAGTGTGTTATCTCCAGGTTATAAAATAGACCAAGATGAATAACACTCAAGATCTTATCTTAATTTCATTGGTTTGTTTAAGAGCGCTCATGTTACTATTAAAAAGTAATGAATATAATAAAAATGGACAGTGGCACAGTGATAAATACGATAGGATTAGGTCTCAGTGTTTTTCTCCTCTGCTCTGCTCCACACTCCGCAGAATGGATGCGTCTGAACTGACTTGGGCAGAATCCCCGGCTCAGCTCTGTCGCTCCACTTTATAGGAGCTGGGAACACCAATGTGAGTCCTGCCTGATGTTCTTAGTCTTTAAGGAGAGTCACGATATTTTTAGAAAGCATGAAATGTAAAGGAGACGTCTTTATCTCTCTGTGTTAATTCCACACTATATGGAACATTGTATGATCGATGCACTGATGAAAAATAGGAAATTAACAAGAGAGATGTTGATGTGAAACGTTCTGTATATAGATTCAGGCCATGAAGGCTCTTCTTGGCCTTTTTACAATTGTTCTGCTTAAAGCTGTTATTAGTGACAATGATTCAATCGATAGGAAAGAGACAGGAATGGAGGCAATGGGATGATACTGGATCGATGATGAATTCTGGTCATCATGATGACTATCCGATGAATACATGTGAAAATCTGAGGTCCAACAGCACAGAAGTCTGGTCCCTTCCTCCCATTACAGGCGTCTCACAGATAGGGGCCAGGACTGAGGGAGGGTCTTGGTCTTTGTGTCCATGCAATTTCATTGTATTTTTTTAATTGGAGGAACGAGAGACTCTATAAATACATACATAAATAAAGAAGATAGTGAAACATTTTATCCAATTATAAAAGTATGACGTAGACACAGAAGTCATAGACAGTGTTGAGATATTTTTTAAGATTTATTTTTATTTATTTATGCATTGAAGAGCTGGGGCGCAGGCCAGAGGTGCAGGGGGTGAGAGGACTCACAGAGACAGAGCAGGGAGCAGAATAGGGGGATCTGCTGAAACCCACTGCTGAGGGGGCAGCGGGGAAACGAGAGGTCTGCTGAGCCCCATGGGTCCCTCCCTGGCCAGGGATCAAACTCGCACTGCAGTGGCTGGTGATAACTTGATAGCACTGAGACATTAACCCCTGCGCCACCAGGTTGGTCTCAGTGTTGAGATTTTGGGCAAGATCAAAGTTGTTCTTCCTCTTAAGAGACAGGCATATCAACAAATTAAATGCTGAATGTGTAACTGTGAATGTTGACACATGCACATCATTGGGGAGATTGGCTAAGCCATTTCCCCGCTATTCTGCCTTGTACTCCTTAGAACAAATTGCTGCCTCTGATGTCAGGGCTCTTCCTCAGCCGTCAGCTCTCAGTGGTGCCTCTCTGATGCCGCCGCCCGGAGACCAGTGTGAGCAAAATCAAATTTCTTATCTTGGTTTGGGTGGTTTGCCGAAGTGTATTCACTATATTAATGAAATGTCTGAAAGATAAGCAAGGAATGTCATTTTTATTCTGATGATGATGATAAGATTAAGTCACTAATAGCCATTGTATTGATGAATGCATATTTGAATAATTGATAATAATTATGGCCGAGAGACAGTCATTTGAGAATGGTTCTAGAATTATTTTAGGAATATCCTAGCCTTTTTCGTTTTTATAAATTGTATCATTTTACAGTTATAATTAGTGAATTAATCAATGAACAGTACATAAATGCATGCAGAGAGGGCAGTCTTTCTGGATCGATGAGGACAGCTGCCGGCGTCTGAGGCGTGGACCATGAATGGCGCGTGTCTGGAACTCTGAGGTCCGACTACGAAGACGTGGGCTTTCTCTCCATGCATTTGAACTTCTTACTCCAACAGACTCAGGCAACAGATATCTGGATGAGAGGGTATCTCCATCTTTTTATCACCTCTTCTCTGTACTTTTCAGAGCTGTAGCTCGCGGTGATTTCGATGCATGTGATCAAGGAGAACCACGTGCATTGCTGCAGTCAAGAGAACAGGTGGGTAGAGGCTGCAGCTCTTAGTGTGGCTGGGGTCATCTGCCTGGGGGTCTCATGGTATTCTTGCAACACCATAGTAATATAGTACTTTTATAAGCATAGCTAGCTACTTCCCAGTGACAAATCAGACACTGTGTAGATTACTGGTAGATATATGGAGATTCATAAATGAAAGTGACTATCTTGGCAACGAGTCTGTAGATAGATGTTGTGGATGTTCTAGTCCTTTCCCTTGGTTTCTCTTGGTCCTACATTTATTCATTATTATCCATGAATTCCTGAGGTAGTTGGCACAAATGTAGAGATGAACAAATCGAGTCTCTACTAACCAATGATTGTGAATGGTGGTGGGGGTCATTGGTGAATTATTGATTAAAAGGAACATACAGTGAGAAAAAAAATCATTAATAAAATTAAAAACACTGATTCCCAGTAAGAAAATAAATGGTGTTACTTCATTGACTAAAGATAATGTATACAGGTCATTAAGAATATGCGTTCTTACTGTTCTGGATCATTCTAGAACTTGAGGTTGTTCCTTTGGTTAAGAGAAAAAAAAGCTGACATTACAATTGAATAAAATGTTTCAATGAATAATTGAAATGTGGAACTGGAGACTCATGGGTGTGCTCACATTCTTCTGTCCCATCAGCGGCCTCAGCGCCCTCTGTGCGGGCTGACGCTGCGGTACCTGCAGTGACGACATCTGTGAGTGCGTCCGGGCTTGGAGCGCGAGACCAATATGAGTAAGTCAAGCTTTGTGTCTTGGTTTCAGGGACTTTTTTTTTTAGGGTATTTAGTATATATTTTAAAAAGTGCCCTGTGGAATCAAAGGCCACTTTGGTATCCCAGTGATAAATATTGAGTTAATATAAAACATCACATTACTTATTCCATAAAGCTTAAAATAACCAGTGAGAGATTGATCTAAGAATGATTTTCTGTGTACAGGCTGGGCATATCATGACTCTTCTTGGGCTTTGTGATAAGTGGCTTTTGGCTATTAGCGAGTCAATAAACAACACGGGGATGAATGAAGACGAGGCGGGGCCGTGCCGGATCGATGATGAGCCCTGGTGGCGTACGAGTTGGGATCGATGACTACGTGTGTGAATCTGAGGTCCAGCACGGAGAGGGCCAGTTTATCCCCTTGGCTTGACTTGACCCTATAGCCAGACATCGGGAAAATAGAAAGATCTTTTGTTGGATCTTCTTATTTTATAATTGGATCAATGAAATCATAATACAAAAAAAAAACCGAAAGTGGTGAAATAGCAACCAATTATAGAGATAATGTGGTTTGGGAGAGAATAGTATTCATGTATATTTAAGTCACTGATCAATAATTGACTAACCAAGGAAAGGCGGGATGCCGTGACCTATGAACGTAATGCTCAGCCTCTACTCTCTGCTCTGTCTCATACTCCTCAGAGTGACCACTTCAGGCTGATGCACTGTTTCTCCTCGGTCGTGACCGTGACGGTGGTTTCTGCGTCTTAGGAGTGCGGAGACTCATGTGAGTAGCAGTAAACCTTTTATCAGTTTTGAAAAAGTTTTCAGTACATTACTTAAAAGTATAAGATGCAAGCAATGAACGTCAAAGGTTGAGAACAGTAAAAATGGGCTTCCTGTGCAGTGCTAAGTAGTTACTACGTGCAAGATCTATTGAGGTCAGTAACTGAATGCTATGTAATCAGTGAGAAGTAATTCTAGAGACAATCATTAGGGAGAGTCAAATAGCTTATGAGATTCTGTGACCCGTAGAGACTGTTTTTTCAATGAACTGATAGATAAATCAATAAAAACCTTGACATGAAGATCCAGAAGGTTACTCTGGAATTGTCATGATTTGCGGCATAGGACCCTCGGGGAGGAATTCTGCAGATCCAGTGCTTTGAGGTCCAACACAGAAGAAACGCACTCCCTGCATGGCGCTGTTCTGTAGGGGCATAGATGAGGGTCCTGTTCTTGGTCTCTGGACAGATGAACGTTTAAAAATAGGGGAGTGTGGAAGTGGGGAGCAAAGTGGGCATGAGGCCCACAGTAGACTGTGGTGGAGGACTATCGGGGCTTTGCAGGTGGCTGTGCTGTGGTACATCCATCTGAAGAGGTGTGAGCCTGTACCTCTGAAGCACGCAGTGTTAATGTGTGTGAATGTGATGCGCCCGACCCGAGCACAAGAAAAAATAATACAATAAAAAAGAGTCAATGGGAGGGGCCTCCTTGGTGGCACAAGGGGTTAAGTCCCAGCTCTGTGAAGCTGTCCCCTGCCAGGGAGGGGACCCATAGGGCGCAGCAGACCTCTCTTTTCTCCCCGTTGCTCCCTCAGCAGTGGGTTTCAGTGGATCCACCTGTTCTGCTCCCTGCTCTGTCTCTGGTGAATCCCCTCACCTCCCGCACCTCTGGCCTGCACCCCAGTTCTTGTGTGCATAAATAAATAAAATAAATCTTAAAAAAAATCAATGAGAGGATGAACAAAGAATTATGTTAGTGAATAAAATTAAGCAGGTGAAGTTTAGTTGGTAAAATGTATGATCAAGAAAAATAATATAAATTGAAATAGAATAGTAAATGAGAGTGTAGATCATTGAGTAACGATGATAGTGCTAGTTAATGCTTATTTATGTATTTACAACTTTGATGTTTGCTTAAAGAGAAGAAGGAATAGACATTGCCATAAATTAGTCAATGTTTTGGTGATTATGCTGATGGCTTAAAGTGGAGACAGTGGCTGGTACTCATCTGCTCTCCTGCTTGGCACTCCGCAGAATGTATGCCCGACTTGTTCCGACCTTGGGGTTGCCAAGATCATCATGATGGCTGTGTCAGAGAGAGACGAAGGTGAGTGATGGTCATGTCTTTAAAGTATTAACAAGAAATATTAAAGAATTAAAAAGGTAGCCATTGCCCAAAGACAAAAATATTAAACAGTATGTTTATTAATTGATAGGAGTAGGGTCGAGGTCAATTAATGGAAGAATCAGCTGTATTTGGAAAGGATTGAGCTACTCAAGGATATTTTGTATTCAATTTTAATTTTTTATTAAGAAATAATTGACAACAAACCTTACTTTCACCTGTACAACTTACTGATTTGATAAATGCATGTATTAGGAGTGATCACCAGAATACTTAGTTAACATCCACCACCACACATAGTCGCTAATATGCTTTTTGTGATGACATCTTTTAATATATGGTCCTTAACAAGTGTAAATACACAAAATGGCATTATTGCGTCACTGTGCTCTACTTGACATTCCCCAATGCTTATTTACTTTGTTACCACAAGTTTTATCTTTTGAGCACCTTTACCCTCTTCCTGCCCTCCTGTGCCTGCCTCTTACCCCCTCCATCTCTGACAATGAATGATGATATGTTCTCTGACGCTGTGAGTTGGCTCTGTGAGTCTTCTATTTTTGGCATTTGGATTCCACAAGAAAGTGAGATTTAGGTATTTGTCTTTCTCTGTTTTTCTTACTTCACTTAGCATAATGGTCTCAGTCTGATCTATTTGGAAAGAAATGGCAGGATTTCCTTCCTTTTTATGAGTGAATAATATTCCATTGTAGATATGTACAGCCATGCATCACTTAGTGGCAGCATCCTTTCTGAGCAATGTGTTGTCATTGAGCAGTAGGGTGTTTACACAAACCTGGGTGGGGTAGCCTTGCACAGCTAAGCTGCAGACATGGCCCACCGCCTATCACAATGAAGCATCATCATGTGGTACCTACCTATGCCCCACATGTTCTTCATCCTTCGTTCATTGGCTATTATAAATAGTCTGCAGTGAATATGGAGGTACAGGTACTTTTTTGAGTTGGTGTTTTCACTTCCTTTGGAACTGAATTGCATGGTCATATGATACTTCTATTTTTAATATTTTGAGAAATCTCCATAATTCCATAATGTTTTCCCTGATTTACATTCCCAGCAACAAATCACAAAGGTTCCCTTTCCTCCCTATTCTCATCAAAATTTGTTATTTCTTGTCTTTTTAAGTAAGCATGTCAGTCCAATGTGTGTGGTGAAATCTCATTGATTTTGATGGTAATTATTTGATTGGTGATGTTGATCAGTTGTATGTCTTCTGAGTCTGTGCTTCTGTGAGCCATGTATCATTTTTTGTTAACAATGCATTATTTGATTTACACAAAAATAGAAGCAAAGTAAAAAGTATCAAATTGGTGGCAGTTATGTAGGAATCGTGGATGATGAAGTCATGTCTAAAATGTGGGTCCAACATGCAGATAATTGGTCTGTCTCTTCTGTCGAATTGTTTCTAAACTGAGATGTCAGAATATAAAAGCATTATATTCTTATATTGATTTTGTTCATGTGTATTTGTTCTTGTTTATGAAATAATGATGGAACTATTAGGAGAATGTAAATAAATGTTTTAAAAGTTAGGGGCTAACATATATAGGGACTAATATATGACCATGTACAAAGAGGTGAATTATATTATTAAGGAAATTAATACATTGAGAAATAAAATTAACATATTAAGAAATAAATGACAGGGTGTCACCTCTTTGGCTGAGATTTATACACACATGGATAAAATAAGAAGCCATTGTTGAGGATCAGTGTTGAGTTTGAGATAGATTTTCTTGTATAGAGAAAATAATACCTTCATTTTAAAATATTTATAACTTTTCAAAATGAGTGAGTAACGGAAATATGAAAATAAATCTTGGTTTATTTATTTTTGTTATCAGTTGTGCTCTGTACTTCTCAGAACGGACAGATCTGAGCTGATTTCACACTACTCCACGAGGGTGTGCTCTGCGATCACATCTTTATGTTAGAAGCACGATTGCCATGTGAGTAATAATTAAATTCCTTGACTTGGTGTCAGGGTTTTTATTTTCAGGGCATTCAGTATATTATTAATAAATTAATAGATTCATAGAAGGTTAGCTAGCTCAGCAGCAAATAGTGAATCTTATGAAATATATTGATTAATGTATACATGAGCTACAGCATATTCTTAAAATAGCTACTCATGTGTGAATTGCTTTATTTTCATGTTAGAGTTACTATGACTCTTCTTGTGTTTTTGCGAATAATAGGTTTTTAAAGTTATGTTGTGAAAACGAATTAGTCGATAAATTTATGTAGACATGAATGAAGGATTGAAATGAAGAGTTGGATCGATGATGACCACTGGTGGCGTGCGAGTTGGATTTGATGACTACGTGTCTGGAACTCTGAGGTCCAATCTAGCCCATTCCTGTTGTTGGATGTGGTCTAGAAGACGTGACAGGAACATACAAAGATCTTGCTTTTAGTCTTTATGGCACGAATTCTTTTTATATTTGTATAATTGGACCAATGAAACAATAATGACATATAAAATTAACTAAAGATGAAGGTGGTAAAACATTGTCCAATTATAAAAATTTTGGCTCGGCAATGAATGCCATTGCTACATTACTATTCACATGTTTTGTGTATGGATGAATGTTCATGTTGTCTATCTGTGGCTATGTAGAACTATTAGTTTAATTAAGGAAAATGAATTATACATTATTCCAATTCATTGATTAATAATCGACTAAGTAGAATTCTAGGGTCAAGAAGCATAGTGTCTAATTTTGTTACTGTCTGCTCTTACCCCTCAGGATGGACTTGGTGGAGCTGACCGAAGATATTCCTGTGGGCACGAGCTCCGGGGTGGTCTCTACGTAACAGAAGGATGAAGAGAAATGTGAGTCACAGCTGAGGTTATTTCTTGGTGTGAGTGTTGTTTTTAAGAGGTTACTCACTGCATTATTAAAAAGTATGAGATAAGACAGTGTATTTCGGTAATAAGTACTTGATGTCCGTTTAATCCGTGTATTCCAAGCAGAATTCCAGCATGTTGATTCGAGTATAATCTATGTCCATACAGTGGACATCAAAGAAGCTTCTTATTTTTTTGTGCATCATCACACTTCAGTTTATTAGTGAACTGATGATTTTAGCAGTAAGCATTTCGACATGAATGAGGACAAAGAGGGACGGACTGGATCGATGATGACCACTGGTGGCGTACGAGTCGGACACGATGACTACGCATGCAATCTGAGGTCCAACACGAAAGCTAGCAGCTTCCTGTTGTTTTGGGGGGTCCTGTCGTCAGAAGTCAGGACTACCTCAGGGTCTTGTTTTCATTCTTAGTGTTCACACATAATTCATTGTAATATTATAATTGAAAAATTGAGAAACAGTATAGGGAAATAAAGCATAGATTACTGCAATTTCTTGCTTAAGCACTGACTGACTATAAAAAAGCCAGACACAGGGCCATGAGAGTAAAGCCTCAGCCTTTCTTACCTGTGCTGTCTCCCACCGCGCAGAAGGCGGAGATCGAGCTGGTGTAAGCGTTCCTCCGTGGCCACGAGGTCTGCCTTCGGGTCTGTGACCGGAACAAGGAGAGGATGTGAGTAATGGTCTTACTGCGTGTCTGTGGGTTTTCCGAAAGGTTTTTAGTGCAGCATTAAAGTGTGTGAGATAGAATTAGTAATTTGAAGTCTTCTGATAGAAAAGATTCTAGAAACAGATGATAAGGATGATAAGACTCTTACTTTTATCAATGTATATTTGCTGATGAATTCAGTCAATGGGCCCGAGTTTATGGGAATGCGAGCAGGGTCAGGAGGGCTCGCTGACGACGACTGTGGCGTAGGAGATGCAACACAACAATGTGCGTCCACACACAGGTCGACACCATGACACCCAGCGGGTCCTGTTTGACCTATGGCTGCATGTGAGGCATTTACCCAGTATTCATAGTTTTACCCCCGCTGATGGACTAGTCACGAAAAGTTAATTCATATAAATAATATGCAAAGAGTAAAGGTGAAACTTGGTCCAGCTGTGAACATGGGTGGTGTGGACTCGTTGATAACGCTGAGCCCACTGAAACTCAGGCAGGAATGAAACGATCACATGCGCCCTCTCTTGGGTCGTGCTAATGTAGATGACGGGCCAGTTTTATTGTGGCTCAGACACATTGGCTCTTTTCATTTGATTAACACAAAGGTGTCCCGTGAATATTCCATGAATGACTTAAAAACACCTTCATGAGTCAGGAAGTAAACTGTGGAGGAAGCATCGGTGTGGGTAGGGCTTCCAGTTTCCTCTTGAATGGACACACATGACCGGACAGGCGGCCTGCGTCTGTGTTGGGGACAGGCGGCCAGTGTGACAGCTAAAGTTCTTATATAAGTTTTTTTTTTTAATTCCCTGTATTATTAGAGCGTGAAATGCATTTAAAAAAGGCTAATGTATCTCAGCGATAAACATTAAACACTGTATTGACTGATCATGTATAGAAGCAGAACATACTTGTTCGTTTACGGTGTCCCTGCTGGGGTTTTTGTATATCCCAGCGATCCACAGTAACGCGTCCATACACATTCAGAAATGGGCAAGGTTGGAGAGGGCCGTGCTGGATCAATGATGACCACTGGTGGCGTACGAGTCGGACACGATGACTACGTGTGAAATCTGAGGTCCAGCACGAAAGCAATCTCGTGCGCTCCTGAGGTTGGCAAGGCTCTTTCAGACTCCTCAGGAATGTATGAGCATCTTGCTTTTGGTTGTCAAAGAAAGTGGTTGCATGAAGGGGGCAAGCCAGGTGCCCGGGAGAGTGACTCACCAGGTCTGCTCTGCTTTCACTCCTCAGAGCCAGCACCGTCCCCACTGAGGCGTCTCCTTGCCCCCAGGCCCTGGGCTGGCCTCTGTTTCAGGAGCCTGGAGACAAATGTGAGTAATAATCACAGCTCTTGTCTTGCTTCTGGTGTTCTGCTTCAGGCCATCCACACATTAATAAAGAGTAGGAGCTGTCAACACTGAAGGTTGGGCCTCAGTGGCGCAATGGGTTAAGCACTGCACTATGAAGCATCCTTAGCGACTGCAGTGTGGGTTCGATCCCCAGCCAGGGAGCTGACCTACAGGGCACAGCAGACCACCCCTGCCTCATCTGCTGCTCCCCTCAGCAGTGGACTTTAGTTAGTCTGCCTGTTCTGCTCTCCCCACTCTGTCTCTGGTGAGTCCTCTCACCCCTCTACACCTCTGGCCCATACCCCAGTTCCTGTACGCATAAATAAATCTTTAAAAAAAAACTACAAAAAACCCCCACTGAAGGTCTAGTGTGTTCTGGAGAGAAATGTGGGAGCAGCAGGAGGCGTCATGCTGGTGCAAGCTCACGTGCACCGCGGACTGGTGGACAAGAGACACAGACTGAGGCCGGGGGTCCATCAAGGACAGCGAGGCATAGGTGTGTGACTCCTGGGCTGGAGCTGCCAGGTCTGAGAGCTGGTGGCGACACTCAGCAAGAAGGAAGGGGCGCAGAGAGGGCGGTCTTTCCGGGTCGATGGTGACAGCTGCTGGCGTCTGACCCGTGGACCACGAATGGTGCGTGTCTGGAACTCTGAGGTCCGAGAGACTAGAAACAAGCCCTTTCTCTTCACGCATTCCCTTCTCTTGTCTCCCCGAGCCGGGGGAGAGCCAGGGGACTCAGTGACAAGCGCAGGACACCACCAAGCTGGCTCGTTGAGGTCCTGTGTGACCCAGGCAGTGTGTGAGGAGGCCGGGGTATGGTCGCTGTGCTGCGCGGGCCTGGAGTTCAGAGGGAGATGGGGAGGGGGGCCTGCATTGCCCTCGCCGCACTGGGGTACCTGGGCGTGGGCCTCTCATAGGCTGGGGTTCTGGGTCAGGGCTGGCTGCAGGTGTTGTCTCCTCAAGGGGAGCACACAGCAGTGGTTGTGGCTGGACGCCTGGGTGATGGTGGCTGGGAGCCAGGGCAAGGCGGGCGGCCCCCTCTCATCTGCTCTGCTCTGTCCTCAGCGTGGTCGCTGTGGTCGCCATGTGACGTCTCCCAGGACAGCGGCCGTCGGGCCCCGCAGCCGGAGGAGCTTGGCCTCCGTGGGCAACGGTCAGCACTCTCGTCTTGGCTGAGCGGTTCGTTCGAGGACATTCACTGTGTAATCGAGGTATTAAATGTAATCAAGGCAGGGAAATATGCCAATGGTATTAAGTACAGCAGGAAGCACATGTTGATTAATCCATAAATGTAACACTGAGCACTGTTATTGAGAAATGAGATTTATTTTCTGTGGAAATTAATTTACAGACGTGTGTTAGGAGTAATGAATGATCTGATTCTTATTTCCAACAGTTAATGTGCATTTATTATTAATTGTTCTGAGAGTAAAAGGAAAGAGCGCCAGGTACGAATCTGGGCCAGCGACTTCCGGCGTCCATGCTTTGTGGACTCTGAGGCCAGCACAGGCGTGCAGTCCATCCCCCCGGCCAGAGGTCCCGTGACCCTGTAGGGAGAGGTCAAGGGGACCCTTAGAATGTGTCTTGGTCTTTGTATTCATCAATCTAAATTTTATTTATAACGTACTAATATAACCAGGTGTTTGACATAGAACCACACCAATCCTATATAAACACCAGGTACATTTAATCATCAATTATTATAAATCATCAATTATTATAAAATTCATCTTCATCAACTATTGTGCAAAAATTAAGTCTAAATATCAAGGCCCACAATCCTATCAGCTGTTATAACACAGATCATCATCGCCCGGTGGTATTTATGCCACGACACCTACGTAGACTCGCCGGTGCCGTGTGCCGCTCACACTGATTGCCAAGAGACACCTGCTCCTTGGTGGTGGTGACTCCCTCGGGAGAGTTAGGGATAGTCTCATACCTGTTCTTCGGTTTCTGTGACTCAGTAATAATACGCAGGAACGATAACCTATCACAAAAATATTTAGATGCCCAAATGACTCAGTGAATGTGATGTGGAAATGAAGGGCTAATGGATTTGCGTTTTAATTTTCAACTGTGCTTCCTTCCTAGCATGGCCACGTTGAGTGGATTCAAGAGTTTGGTCACACAGAGGAGCCCGTGGTCCAGCTCTGTGCTGGGAGCCCAGAGACCCGGGTTAGTTAAGTTCTGTTTTGTGTTTCAGCCATTTTGCTCGAGGGAAGGTTTTCATAAAAGCCCCTGGGAATCAAAGGTCAGCTTAAGCCCATCCATCAGCCCCGTGCCTGCTTGACCGCTCTGCAATTGGTGCGAAATTGGAATTTTGGATTCTTAATGAGAGGGCTAACGCGTGGCGAGAGTGAGTCCAGACCCTAGTGAGTGAGTCAGTGCCTTCGGGGGCGCTAAGCGTGTGGCACCAGGGCCTGCTAACTACTGACCTGGTCAGCAGACAAGTGGAAATCAGCGAAGGAAAAGAGGGACGGACTGGATCGATGATGACCACTGGTGGCGTACGAGTCGGACACGATGACTACGCATGCAATCTGAGGTCCAGCACGAAGGAAAGCTGGTGGATACGTCTGTTTGCGGGGCTCCTGTAGATACGTGCCAGGAGCATGCGGGGATCTTGTGTTGGGATTTAATGGTCACGAAATAAGAGAACTACAGGAAGGGAGTGAGGTATTAGCCAGTTATAACGACTGGGTTGTGCAATGAGTACAGTTGAGTTAATAGATGAAGTTTTTCTATGGGGAGGTGTTAGGTATCTGTAAAGGTCATAGAGGTAGCTATGTCATTAGTAGAATAATGATAGAAATGTGAAACAAATGTAAAAATTAAAGAAGCATAGGGTAAAGCCTTGTCTATGAACATATGTGGAGAGGCAGAAGACAATTAAAATAGCTAAAAGTGTACGTGTGGGATGCAGAGCTTAGCTCTCAAACTTGTTATTGGCCGCTCTGCTCTGCGCCCCTCAGGTGGACTCGATGGAGCTGACCCCGTGGCCGTGAGCTCCGTGGTGGCCTCTACGCCCAACAGGAGGATGAAGATAAATGTGAGTCGCGGTTGAGGTTACTTCTTGCTCCGGGTGTTGTTTTTAATGGTCATCGCTGCACTACTAAAAAGCGAAGTAGAAGAAGCAGCGTATGACAGTGATAAAGGTGGAATATGTGAAGCAAGGTGCTTCTCGATCTGTGTGGGGAAATCCAAGAATAATTAATGGAAGATGTTGATGTGAGAACAAACTAGGCACAGATTAAGAATATAAAACTGGGGCCTCCCTGGTGGCGCAGTGGGTTAAGCAACGCACTATGAAGCAAACCGCAGCCACTGCAGCACGAGTTCGATCCCTGCCGCCGGCCAGGGAGGGGACCCACATGGCGCAGCAGACCTCTCCTGCCTAGCCCGCTGCTCCCCTCAGCAGTGTGTTTCAGTCAGTCTGCCCGTTCTGTTCCCGGGTCTGGCTCTGGTGAGTCCTCTCACCTCCCCCACACCTCTGGCCTGTGCCCCAGCTCTTATATGCATAAATAAATAAAATCTTTTTTAAAAATTGCTTTTAAAAAAAAGAATATAAAAACTGAGGGTTTTGTTAGCTAGAGCGTTTAGAAATTATTGTTAGTGGGGTAATGCCTTTTCAATTAGAATTAGAGGGAGTGAAGGGAAAGAGGGGCCGTACTGGATGGACCCCGAGCCCGGTGGCGTCCGCGTCGGAAGCGATGACTGCGCGCGAGGCCGGAGGCCCAGCACCAGGGAGAAAGCTGGTCCGTGCGGCGCGTGCGAGGAGCGCATCGGCAGACGTCAGGGACGCCCGAGGCCTCGGTTGCGGCCTTTGTGCTCACGCGCTTGCGCTGCGTTCCTGAGTTTGACAAGTGAGAAACTAGCTTTATGAGGACATGGAGATGACATCACTGTCCAGTGCAGAAACGTGTAACGAGGCAGGAATGCTCGCGTGTGTTTCACGATGTGTTTACACGGGTAGCTAAAATCTGAGTCTCTGTCCGAAGGGAACGGCACTCGACTGGCTGGACCGTGGACACCTGTGAGACTGAGGCCCGCGCGGGCAGAGGAAGCAACGGCCGCTGCTCGCAGGGAATACCACGCAGGCGGGAGGCAAGATCAACGCGGTTTGTGCTCTTGAAGCACGAAGCGCGTCAACATTAGCGCGGGGCTCCGCCCTGGCCCTCTGGGAGCCGAGCGCCACGGCCAGCGGGGTGTCCCCGCCTGCCACCCCGTCACCTGCTCTGCGCTGCGCCCCCAGCGGCGGCCCCGGGCCTGGTCTTCTCCTGAACCGTGGCCTCAGCTGACCGGCCTTTGTGGGCTCTGGGGAGAAATGTGAGTAGTGATGCGGATTCTTCATTCTGGTGGGTTTTTATAAGGGTGTTTATAGTGTGTTAATAAAAAGTGTATCAGAGGTGACCTGTATCATCGTAGCAATGGTATGATCGCTATGAAGCAGTGTTAGCATTGTTTTGTTTGCTACATCTGTGAAAAACTAAAGATAATAAATGACAGATACATTCTAGTCCCCTACTAGGAGTCACAAGCCTTTTTGAGGGAGCTGGAGATTGTCGTTGGGGGAGTCACACGTGAAGCAGCGAGAGTGTAGGCGTGGGGCGTGAGGGTGGTCCTTCTGGATCGATGAGGACAGCTGCCGGCGTCGGAGGCGTGGGCCATGAGTAGCACGTGTCTGGAACTCTGAGGTCCAGCACCTAGAACTGTGGTCTCTCTCCGGGCAAAGGCGTCTTGTCTGATGTTCGCCCGCTCTGCTCTCTACTCCTCAGAAGGCGCGCCCTCGGTGAGCGTGGCGTCTCCCAGGTCGCTGCTGTCTTGTTGTACCTGTGCTGTGGGAACAAGGACGCTCTTTCAGCTTGAGAGTACTTGCTATATTTTTAAAATATAAAACATAGCCAAGAAGGCAGAGTGTGCCTACGGGGGCTATTCGACGGACACAAAGAATTCTGTGCGTTAGTCCACAGACGTAAACTCGAGAGAGCCGTTCTTTGTGGGAGAGATTGCAATGATGGGTATTAAGGATGGTACATGATCTTGTATTTTACTTATGAATGTTAACTGATTACTTAGTCGGAGTGCACACGTCTGTGGGGATGTAAGAACGGGACAGTCGTGGACCAGTGGTGACGGCTCAGCCTGTGAATTTTACACGATGAAAACTGCGTGTCCGGACGCTGAACACTACCCCCAGCGCGTCCTCTCTGTTCTCTCTGTGGGTAGATGTCATTGCTCTGTCTAAAGAAGATCTTTCTAGATTGATCTTATTAGTGGATTAATTGTAGGCCTGTTAGAGAACTATTTTTTTGTCTCGATGTCATTTTTTTATTTAAGTGGCCTCACCTAACATTTTAAAGGGTGAAGTACTGCCATTTAAAGAAGACTAGCCACATAAGGGCGCCACCTCTTTGACTAATGCCCATGTAACTGAAACATTATAATACCTCAATGAGTAGCTAAAACATAGAAATCAAAGATCACTGGAAATTAGCGTGTCTGACCTTGTAATCACCTGCTCTCCTTTGTACCCCTCAGAATGGACAAGCCAAGCTGATTGCAGCATCTTCCCTGTCAGGGCCCCCGTGGCCGCATCTGTTGGGTCACGGACACCGGTGTAAGTCCAAGCTCTCGTGTTGGTTGGGGTAGTTTGTTTACGAGTATTCTAAAGATGCCCGGGAAGGCTGGCCAGCACCCGAAGCGGACAGTTATGGAGCAGTGATGGCTGTGAGAGGGCACGCTGCGTTGTTTTGGTGATTCATGCGCATTCAGTAAAACTGAGCGTAAGTGATGGAGCTGCGTCCACTGAGCAGTATTCTCTGTGCATTAGGGGTTCTTGGGTTCTGTGACTCAGTGGTTAAATTATTAGCGAGTCAGTTACTGGAACAGCAAACAAGTAGAAGTGAAGGGAAGGCAGGATGATGCTGGGGCCATGCTGACTGAGGCGGAGGAGCCAGGTGCGAAGGACACAGGTAGACGCTTGGGTCCGGCACAAAGAAAGTGAGGCCATTCTCTCTGACACTTCCGGGGGGCCCTGCAGCCCCTCGGAAAACGAAGTAACGGGATTTTTTTTTTTTGATCTGGCATTCATGCATTTTCATTCCATTCTTATAACTGGGTAAAGATTCTATAAAGATAAAAGGAGAGAAGTATTGTCCAATTATATAAATGTGTGATTAGGCAAGAAATATGATTTATGTACTGCAAACATCAAAGTCCAGGGGGCAGTGATAAGCGCCTGCCCTGCTTAGATGAAGGACAGGGTAGACGATACGAATCATGGGCGTTGTTTATGTGCTGGGTCCATGGTGAGTTTGAAATTGCTTCTTTTCTTCAGAGAAAATGAAATAAATATACTTGAAATTAATGATTGCAGGAATGACTGTCTACATTAGAGGTGCAAGACGAGGGTCAGCGGAGAGGGGTGATGTTTCCGTTGCCTTTTCTGCTGCCTCCCCTCAGAATGAGCACCCCTGAGCTGCTTGAAGGGCTTGTCTGCGGCCAGGAGTTCAAGGTCACGTCCATTTGTTAGGATCACAGGAACCACATGAGTTGCAATCCAAGTTTTTATCCTAGTTTGGGTTCTTGTGGAAGGGCATTCACTGTGTCAACAAAAAGTCTGACATGTGAAATAAGACCAGCTGTAGTTCATGATAAATGTGGGCTAGGTGTGATTATATCATGTTATCTTATGTTGTATTAATAAAGGATACCATGCATATGTGCACATGAGAACACATGTGTGAAAAACTGAAGAGAATTAATGCTAGGGAAAGGATACCAAGGTTCTTTCGGGTCTTTGTGAATCTGGTGTTTAGAAGTTATGATTGGTGAATAAAATAATAAATCAATAAATATTGCAGAAATGAAGGACGAGGACATGAATCAACCCTGGGGCAGTGATGACAGCTGGTGGCCTCTGAGTTGTGCACCACAAATAGAAGCTTCTGGCACTCTAAGGTACAGTGCAAAAGAAATCCGGTCCTTTCCCATTCTTTGAAGGGTGGCAGGTGTCAGGCGTGTACAAAGATTTTGGTTTTGGTCTTTGTGTTTATGCATTTTGAAACTGTTCTTGTAACTGGGTAATGCATGAACGAATGTTCAAAACATGCACATCAGGTGAGGAAGGTTCAGTGTTGTCCAGTATGAAGTATGGTGGTCCCGCAAGAAACACTGTTCTGTGTGTTGATGGCCATTAGGATAGGAATGGTGGAAGGCTGTTTCCTCCTCGACTAAGGGTGATTAGACAGTCTCGAGTAATAGTCAGATTCAGCTTGCGTCAGTGGCAAGACCGATATCATTTATTCACTTAGGTGGGATAAAATAAATGGCATCCCAGGTAGGTAGTCCCTCAAACGACTAGCTCAAAGGTAGAATGCAAAGACCAGTGCAGAGAGTACCCCAAGCGTTTTTTTATCCCCTCCTCTGCCCTGTACCCCTTAGAGCGGACACCCCACCGGGGACCTGACTGAAGTGTTCTTCTGTGCTCTCCAGCCTTTGGTTATATCTCTGCCTCATCAGCATGGAGACCAGTGTGAGTAATGTCACTGTTCTTGTCTCGATTTCCCGCGGGGCTTAGTGTACTGCTATTAGTGAGACAATAAAGATTTATGAACCAGGAACGTTCGGGTAGATGGGACTCAAGAAGGTGCTGGCCACACCTGGGTCAGCCATGCCACTGGTGCCGTGAACCTCACACATGGCCGCTCTGTGCCTGGAACTCGGGGGCCAGTGCAGTAAAAATGCAGTCTCTCCCTCTGTTGGAAAATAACCGTATAGATAGATGTTAAGGCTATTTAAAATCCCGTGTCTTTAATTTTATGGCTCACGGAATATGATTCTATTACTATAAAAGAATCAATAAAAATTTAAATGCTTAATGTGAGCCATATTCCAATTACTAAAATAGGTGACCAGTTAAGAATTAGGACTAATGTGATTTGGAACAGACAGCGAGGAACCAAGGGCGTCCGCTTCTCGCACTGAAGTTTGCGCGACGATTGGCGAGCCATCGCTGCCACGAGCGGGTCAGCTGGAAGTCCAACGCTTGTTGTGCCGAGAGGAAAGTAAACGAATGTTACCATAAATTCGTAAATACCAAAGGGTCATGTAAGTGACCCGGAGTGTGAAAGACACAGGACAGAAAATGTCCAGTTTTATCTCCTGTGCTTTCTCGGGATGGGCAGTGCATCGGGCACTTCGCCATCCTGCCCTGGGCTTGAGCTCCTCGGTGGCTCTGGGGGCGGGGCCCCCCGTGGGCAGCAGCCAAACACCCAGTCTTGCTCGGGTCGTGTGAGAGTGGCCAGTCATCACTAAGGAGCAGAAGATGTCATCAAAGTCGGCTAACCGCGCTCCGGGAACGGACGTGGGTGGACGCAGAACTTTCGAGTCCCTGAGTAGAACACCAGCTACTCCCTGAGACATCTGCTGTCTCTGGAAAATGGTTTTATAGACGCACGTTAGGGATGTCCGGGCTCTCACCCTTTTTTTCTGATTCATGTACATTTTTTACTAGGTAGTAAATCATTGAATAAATTGGTAGCTAAAATATAAATAACGAGAAGTATTCATGAGTGTGGATGTTGATGATGACAGGGGCGTGTGAATCACGGATGCTGAATAATGAGTGTCTGGCCACCTGAGGCCCAATGTACAGAGAAATCTAGTCTATTCCACCACTGGAAATGATCCTGTCGAAGGTTTTTAGAAATTTTCAATTACTGTCGTCTTATGCTTTGAGCTTCATGGATAATGAAGGTGTTGTTATGCATGAATTAATGCATGAAGGGTTTAATAAATAAGAGCCAGTGAATAAGAACATGGCTATGCCTACGCCAGGTCTAGCGTGGGCGACAAAGCAGTATCAGAACCAGCTGAGACTTCAGAAACTGATGTTTTTTTTTATTGCTCAGAATGTTGCATATCTAGACAGATGCTGAACTGCTGAGGCCCATGCCCTCGGCCGTCTTTGGCCCAACTATTATGTAATGCTGAGGACCAGTGACAGAGGGTGTTATTTATCAGGAGCCTATATTGGGGCCACCGAGCTCCCTCCCAGAGTTAAGCAGCTATAATTTGTTATCCCTTCAGCTAAGCAACAACTGCACACTGTTCTTCTTACTTGGTGCTGTTGTCCAGAGGGTGCAAAGACACTGACTTTATCATTATGATGAGTAAATAAGTCTGTAATATCAAGAGTTCAAAAGCATGGGCCAAAAAATGGATATGTCTCGAAACAACCGGTATGATTTAACCAGTGTCATGAGGTCTGTCCTGAGACAGGCCCTTTGGGTAAGGGGGACCCTCGCGGCCGTGCACAGGAGCGTTTCTGTACTGGGCTTCCAGGCATTTGAACACTGCTTCATCTCTTTAGAAAGAGCGAATCGCTGTTAAAATTAACGTGCAAGTGAAAGAATAAGAAATAGAATCAAGCATTGTTCACAGCTATGAAATTGTTGTGTTTTTTTAAGATTTATTTTTATTTATATTTGCATACAAGAACTGGGGTGCAGGCCAGAGGTGTGGGGGTGAGAGGACTCAACAGAGACACAGTGGGGAGCAGGACGGGTGGATCCACTGAAACACACTGCTGAGGGGGGCACCGGGGACAGGGGAGGTCTGTTGCGCCCTGTGGGTCAGCTCCCTGGCTGGGGATGGAACTCGTGCTGCAGTAGCTGCTGATAGCGTGATAGTGCTGAGACATTAACCCCTGCGCCCCAGGGAGGCTCTATGAAATTGTTTTTGAAACAGCTAATTAGCTCTCACATCTTTGTCCAGATGTGGCTGCTCCTTCCAGTCACTTTCCTTCTGTGTCGGGGGCAGCAGTGTGGGCAGCCTGTCCGCCATGCCTGTCCGCCGCCTCCTCCTGGAGGCCTCTGCATTTGTCTGGTTCCACGCCAGGGAGTCACAGACTCCGGTGGCTGTGTGAGAGGGTGGGGGCAATGGAACCGGTTTGTTTCACGCAGCTCTTGTTCTTTGTTCTGGTGGTGGGTTCAAAGCTATGTTCTTTTTAATGTAATATTAATAATTGAATAGTTCAATAAACAGAGGTGCTCTTCTTGGCCAATTGCAGCAAAAAACATCCCCCAAAGCCTAAGATGATTCTAAATCCGCTTGCCTGAACACTGAACACACTAACCGATGGCGCCGCAGACGCCTGCAGGCAAACCGCTCGCCTTATATTCATTTGTACAGCAAGGCTGAAACCTAAGATGCTTCATTTTTTTAATCAAATTTTACTAATTTGCATTTGTCTACATAACTGCCACATTTGGGAGGACACTTCACACCTCAATTTGGGCACAAGCTTCACTCCCCACCCCCTGCCACCTTCACCCTCTCACCCCTAAAACTCGCTTTCTGCCTCCTGGGCTGGGTCCTCACTGGTGCGCATCTTGGCTGGCGAGTCTCCGGGGAAGGCGCCCGCCGGCATGGGCCGGCAGCACGCAGAGTTCTCGTCTTGGCAGGTGGTCCCCACGTGGGTGTTCCTCGTGTTATAAAACACAGGTAAGTGGCCACATCATACACCGTCTTTTTTTTTTTAAGATTTTATTTATTTATGCATACAAGCACTGGGGTACAGGCCAGAGGTGTAGGGGGGTGAGAGGATTCACCACAGAGAGCGGGGAGCAGAACAGGCAGATCAACAGAAGTACACTGCTGAGGGGAGCAGCGGGCACAGCAGGAGAGGTCTGCCACACCATGTGAGTCCCTCCCCGGGCCGGCAGCAGGGATCGAACTCGTGCTGCAGTGGCTGCGATTTGCTTCGTAGTGCGTTGCTTAACCCACTGCGCCACCAGGGGAGGCCCTATTTACATTTTTAAAGTTATAATAGAATGCAGATTTATTTTCAGTATTCAAATCAAATTTTATTGATGGGCGATTTATGTATAAAAACATATACTATGGGGAACACAACTTTACACTTTAACACTTGCTGCTTTCGCACGCCCCTCTGCCGAAGTTCTGGTGACAATACACCGTAACAATCACCCCTCTGCCGGTTCCATGCAGCTCACCAACACACACCCAGTTAAAGTGTGTGCAAAGGACTCATAGATACTTCTCCAAAAGAGACCTGCACACGGCCCCCGGGCACGTGAAAAGAGGCTCAGTATCACTTGTTCTATGGGGAATACAAACCAGAACCCCAATGAGATATTTACTTCCTTTCTTCTTTTGTCATCTGCTTTCTACTCCACAGAATGGACACACTGCAGCGATCATCATTCCAGAATGCTCCAGGCCTTGGTGGGTCAGTATGGGTAATATCCGATAACTGTTGTTGGCCGGGTAATCTAGCCGGTGTTAGTGACTAATCCACAGTTATTAGTGCATGATGAATGAGTGTCACCCCACAAGGCCGCCTGAGGACCAGTGCTGAGGTTTAGTCACAGACGAGCTTCGCAAGGATTCTAATTCCACACGCAGACACCTTTTCACAAAAGAACTCCACCCTCTTAGCTATGTGGGGGTCAGTTCTTATGTTGCGTAGTTTAAGGCTGTGCAGTATACTAGTATGTTATTAAATGGATTGCTGAATACATTACTTAATAAGTGGAGATCCATCCACGAGCCAGAGATAAGGATGTGGCGTAAATCATTGTTTATAATTCATCTCGTGGTTCCGGCATGTTCACGAATTAAAACCTAAGTCTGGACCTTTTCATTTATTCACACCCTTTTTACATCCTGCAGGTGGGTGCGTCGTGGCCAATGGAGTCTTCCTGCCATGAAGACTTCTGCCTTACTCCTCCGGGCAAGGGGCTCGCCATTATGTGTAAGTCATTGGGTTCTCGGTGTGGACGGTTAGGCCCACTGTGGGTTTGCACTGTGTCATTAAAAAAGAAAAAATGTCATTAAATTTTAAAAGGTCATTCATGAATCTGTGATGAGAATGCGTTTTGAACCAAAGTTCATGATCGATCCAATTTAACACAGATGAAGCAGAAGAGCTTAGCTTAGCTCATTTCTAAACTTAGTGTCCTATCATCTGTCTGTCCGTGGGTTGTTTAAACATGTCACTCCTGATAAAGACCAAACCCTTGCTCAAGGGGAATTGTGTCCTAGCTGTGGAGTAGGAATGTGGACTCACAGCTGTTCACGTAACATCTAAAAACTGTTTAAGTTAACTGCACTGGTACTGTGCCTGGGCCGATGATGTGAATGGAATGCATCTGAATAGAAATTATGATCAGTTCTTGTTGAAGCACTGAGGTCCGTTGCACTGAGGTCCGTTGCTTGTTTGAGAAAAAGGTCCTGGGAGACCTCAAGAATCTAACTGAGCTGCAAGAGGGTTCTTGTATTGACTTTATATTATTAATGACTACATGATTGGATCAATAAATAAAGTGTAACAACCTGGACCAATTTTGAGACTATTGTATAAAACAAAAAAAAATGCTATTTATGCAGTTCTGGAATGTCTCGGTCCATTAAGAAAAAAGATGGATTAAAGCCACTACCCCTTTGTGTGGTGGGCAGCTGGACCGACAAATTTAATAGTCAGTATTCGCTCTGAGTTTATAAGGGATTTCCCCATGTTTGATTCATAAAGAACAAAAAGTTAAAACTAAGCAAATATGAGTGACAACACGTATGAACTGATGATGGGTGTATTTCATTCTATTTTGTATCTGCTTTTATACTCCAGAAAGGCTGCACCTTGGCTATCCCAGTAACTTAAAAATGTCGGTCCTCCCAGTTAGCCTGAGACCCTGGGGGAGTAACGATTATGGTAACTGATTACATTCTTATTCTTGACTTGGCCATTTTATTTATGGATAATGAGTATATTATTTAAAAATGCAATCCTAAAACTAAACCAAAGACCATGCATGTGCCAGTGTAAGTTTTCTTAATGAAGGTCACAGTTCATGTTTCAAAGTCGAAAGAAATAAACTTCCATTGAGAAGACTTGGGAGACTGCTTCTAAGGTTAAGATTGTAGGCACTATACCCTTAGTCAAGGAGTTTGCTCTTGAGCTGTTTGTGTTTTCATTGGGGTGCATCATTTTGCTCTAAACAATAAGTAATTAAACATGGTAAAAGTAAGTATAAAATTTCAGTGGTCATTCACGAGGGAGGCTGGGACGCGGGCTGGCTCTCTACCGCTGTCAAGGGGTACATGAGAGCCTTAGTCGTTGAAACCCCCCTGTTGTTTGAAAAGACACTCTGTGCTGCTAACTTTATTTTTAAAAAGAGTCCATGACTAAAGGAGCAGCCCAGAGAACTGCATGGAGGAAGAACAGCTAAATGACCAAGAGCAGCCCAAGAAGTAGGGCCAACCCAACTTTGCTTCTCTGAGGTCTATTTAACTAGAGAAACTGACTTCCATCTTGAGCAGATGTTGACAGATGTTAGAATCTTCAGCTTTGTCCTTATGTTTTACTTTTATTAACTTATGTAGCCATCACCGTGTGGCTTGTGTCTGTTGCTTAGATCCCTGTTGTTGGTATTATCTTGCTAGTCAATCTAAATTATAGTCTAAATCATTATAGTCTAAATTAGAAGAGGCCAGATCATGAGCCTAGAGTGGAAAGAATGTGATTTTATTAGGATATGTCTACACTGCTGCAGCAGGGACACTTGGGAAATAGAACAGCTTTTAGCATTCACGCCGATGGTGTGCTCTGCACAGCTCTGCTCTGAGCACTGCACTGAGAAAGGGGGGTGTTCGCACACGCTTTGGCCACCCCCACCACCTCAGCCACAAAGAATTAGTGGGAAGAAGCCCTGAAGCATGGTTTTCTGGCCCTGGGGATTTGAAAGAATACTAATGCAACTGATTCTAAGGCATGAACTCCAAGAAACCCCCGAGTTTGCGTCCACGCCCCACATACTAGAGTCTGACCTGGCTCCAGCCACCCTGTAGCTCTTTGGAGCTAGGCGGAGCCTCAGCTATAAGAGCAACAACGCAACCGGGCAAGAAAACGGACTCTCCCGCAGCACAGAAAGGAGGCCTCGGCGCGGTCCTGAGTACCTGGTGCTTCACGAGAGAGACGATGCCCATGCCGGGGTGGGCCCACAAGCGTCTTCTCACTCATGGTCTCCCCCTTGCCCACGGGCCCCCTGTAAGACAGGTTCTGAATCCATAGTTGAGTCAGTGATGACTGAGGGCAAGAGGGAATGAAGTGGTGAATTAGTGAATGAATGGAACTCTTGTGAGGAAACAAAGGGATGAGAAAAAGAATGAAAATGTGGAGGAGACCACGAATCCCTGAGGAGAGACAGGGGCTGTGTGACTAGATTAGAATGTGCATAAGAGCAGCGAACGCTGGATGAGCCCGTGTGTGGGCCAGGGCGCCAAAACGTGCACGAAAGTCGGTTAGTGAGTGAGAGAAATACCAGTGGGTCAGTCGGCTGAAAGTGGAGGTTGAGCACCCAAGTGGAAAGATGAGTAAACAGGGCAGGGTGTTCAGGAACGAGTTTGTGAATTAATGTGTAAATGGAAGCTAATTAATTGGTAATGAGAAGTTGAATGACTTAATGAGCAATGCGTGAATTAATCGATGAATGATTGAGTCAGCTAAGAAGCAGCTACGTTAATGAGTGAGTCGAAGAGTGCGTGAACCCACCATCAAAGCAATGGCAGAGAAAAAGCTGAACGACTTAACTAGGGAATAATGAAACAAGTCAACAAATAACAGCGGCTCATGAGGGAATAAAGCGGGAAATAGATGGGGGAATGAATGTATCAGATCCGGCAAGACTGAGGGAGGGAGGGAGTGGATCAGTGGGCGAGCGCATCAGGAGTGGGTAGCGGGGAGCAGGGAGGCCGTGAGCAGCTGTGGGGAGCTGTGAGTGGAAGAGTGGAGGCCCAGTGTGGGGCGGGCAGCGAGGGGAGAAGCCATGCCGGCCTCAGGGCGCACGACACCCCCGGGCCAGGGCTTTGTTTACATGTCACCACTAAGCTGGTGTCCCAGGAGGGCCAGGAACTGGGTCAAATTCTCTGTTTCCAGCGCTGGCCCAGCCCTGAGCCCGGAGCTGCCCAGTGTGTTACTGCCGGATGAATGAGCGAATAACTAAAAATACGCGGTGCTTTTGTGGAATCACCTTCTCAGAACGGCCTGGGCACCGTGCTGGGGTGTGGTGTGTGCGGGTGTCTGCGGCATCCTCCTACGCAAGTCCACTTCCTCCCTCGAGTCCAGCTTCCTGTGTCCAGAGCCAGGCTGAGACAGGATACTGGCAGTCCTCCCTGCCCTGGACGCTGGCCCGTACTTGGGCAATGCTGGCTTGGCATGGTGGACTGGAGCCCTGGGTCTTCCCAAAAACTGCCCTCGCCTCTGCCCAGACAGCAGATCGAAAATAGCCCAGTGCGCTGTGCCGCCCCGCGAGCCGCCTGCCCGCCGTTCCGAGCAGACCGGCTTCCGGGTCTCGTTGCAGGGCCTAGCGCGTGTGCGGCTCTGGACCTGCCTGAGGGGCGCGGCCGGCGCTCCGGGACACCCGCTGCGGCACCTGGGCGGGACTGGATGCCGAGGCTGCTCCGCCTCCACCTGGAGGAGCCGTTGTTGCTGCCTCGAATGCTTTACCAAAGCTCCCAGAGGGACGCGACTCCAGATTCCCGTCTCCAAGAACGGAGAGCTCAGCCAGGAGGGGAAGACGCCAGCGCGCATGGCCGGGCGTCCGCATGGAGCCCCTCAGGAGCCCGACGGGCTCGTCCGCCTGGGTCAGTCAACAAGAAAGGCGAGTTGGGGACCCCTGGTTCAGAGGGCACTGCCAAGGCCTGCTCCCCTGCCCCTGCCCAGCCCTCCATCCTCTGTCCGTCCCGGTCTTCCTCACCACCGTCCTCCCTGCCCTCCCTCCGAAGTCCTCCTTCCCTCCCCGGTCTCATCCCTCTGCGGGGATGTGTCCGCCGGCCACCAGCCTTACCCCTCGCTGACCTCGCCTTTCCTCTCTTGTCTTGGCCGGCTTGACCCTGGAGTCCACCTCCCACCTTGTCCTGCGTCCTCCTGTGGACCCGGTGACCGCCCGACGTCTGGCACGGAATCACCCTCTGCTCCTGCAGCGCCAGGGAGAGCCAGGTACATGCCTTTCCGCGTGGGCGTCTGGGGCGGGTTACTGAGTCTCTAGGCTGACGGGCCGGGCCTCTTCTGGGCGGCCCCACCCCCTCGAGGGAGGGGCTCGGTCACTTTGGCGGGGGTTGGGGGGTGGGGGGTGTCTGTGAATGCCTGGGGGGGTGCGGAGCCCGCTCGGACAGTTTCTGCTAGGTGAGCTGCGGCTGGCCGGTGTGTCTGTTTAGGACACTCCCAGCCCCCATTCCTCCGGTGAATGAGGCCCGCTGACCTCACAGCGCTCTGCAGTGTCCAGCTAACTTGGTTCTCCCGCTTCCCACCGGGCCGCTGGGTCTGTGCTAAGCCTGACCCAACCGCAGCCTCACCCTCCCGCTCCGTCCTGCCCGCTCTTGACAGCCCACGGCCTCGCCCGCTCTGCCCCTTCTCCTCCCCGCGCTGGCTCACCCGGCGTCGCACGCTGGCTCCAGCAGTTCTTGAGCGCAGTCTCCCTTTTGCGTTAGGACCACGCAGACGTCTGGCACCAAGAAGTGGAGGGTGGATCAGTCTTTCGTTCAAAAACACTGGCCCCGTTTTGGTGCTAGAAGCTGGGAGATAAACAGCAAGATAAGAGACATCCTGCCTTTGCCTTTCGGAGCGCTAATCCCGGGTGGGAGAAAAGCTGCAAACAGAAATGCGGGACCATGCGGGGCGAGGGCAGAGAACCAGAGCGTCCGGGTCGGCGTCTGTCCAGCCGGCGCCTCGACACCCGGACAGGCACCCTCTGCCTCTCTCCGCGTCTTCGGGACCGAGAGGCGGCGTGGTCAGACGCCCTCAGTTGAGGGTTTGGACCAGAGGGGTCTTCAGACCAGCTTGGAGTAGGGGGCGGTGTCTGCGGCTGCGGCGGCTGATGCGGGGCAGCCGGCGTGCGTTTCCCTGCACGGGCGAGAGGCTCGCTGCGGTCGGGTTCGACCTGCCCTCAGATCCACGCGCTTTCTCTTGGGGCTGGCCAGTGACAGCCCCAAGTTCTTCCTCCATGCAGTTCTCTGAGCTGCTCCTTTAGTCATGGACTCTTTTTAAAAATAAAGTTAGCAGCAAAGAGGGTCCTTTCAAACAAGAGGGGGGTTTCAACTACTACCGGTGCTCACGTACACCTTAACAGCGGTAGAGAGCCGGCCTGCGCCCCAGCCTCCCTCGTGAGTGACCGCTGAAATTTTATCAGCATATTCACCCACCGGCCGTGGGTGCCCAGTCTCGGGGCCTCGGAAGAGCCCCGCCCGCCAGTGTCCCTGTAGAACTCTCGCAGAGTAGCTGCCGATGAAGGAGCCAGCGAGTGGCCAGGGAAGGCTGGTGAGGAGGCCTCGCTGGGGGCACATGGCTAGGACCTGCCAGGGCCCATCCCTGGCCCTGGGGACTGCCCCCCTGCTGAGCCCCGGCCCCCTGGCTGGCTCCACTGGGCTTCGCCTGTGACCCGTGAGGAGGCGCCACCTCAGCCCTCGAAGCTGCAGGGTGGGGCGGGTGCCCACTGGGAGGGGTGGGTGTTTCCTGGGCGGCCGCAGGCCTGCTCCTTCCTTAACTAACTCTCACTCCCCGGAGAGTTTGGCAGGATGTGGGCAGGCCGGCTAGTGCTTGAAACTCAGCATTTTTGCAAAAGGCCATTTCAAAATTTGAAACCCATGGCCACTGGTCAGAGCTGGGTCTGGCGGGGGGCGTTGGGGCCTCCGCTCAGAGGAGGAAAGGGAGGCTGGGCTGTGGCCACTGGGTAGAGGGTTTGAGGACAGAAATCTGTGGTTTGGTGTTGCTTCTCTGATGAACTTGAGACTTCTCGGTCGCCCTCACCAGCTCTTCTTTCAAGTCTGCACGGGGGGCTTCAGCCCTTCGGAACTGGAGGCTATCGGCTTGGCCCTGGGCCACGGGGCGCATCCTGAGCCGTGTGAGCTTCGGGGAGTGGGGGCCAGGGAGGCTCGGGCAGGACCGGAGGCCCTACCTCCCCCAGGAGACCCCACGGGCTCACCGTGCCCGCGCAGGCGGAGAAGGCACTGAGCCTGCGCTAGTCTGTCGCTCAGGCCAGCCCAGGGTTCCCCACGCACCCCGAGGCCCCGGCGACCCAGGTCTTCATGGCAAAGCAGAGGAAACAGCCCTGGGGGAGCGCTGTGTCTGGGTCCTCTGGGCCGACGCCCCAGGGAGCCCTGGCCCCACGCCCAGCGCAGGCCGGGACACGGTCCTGATGCCGGGCCTCGTGACTGGTCGTCCCCTGTCCTCGGTGGACGCTGACCCCCCGACCCCCAGACGAGGAGCTCTGGGCTCTCTCATTCTCTTCTGAGTTATTTTTCCTCTTCTCTGCCAGGAAAGATGCCCGCTTGTGCCCTGGAGAAGCCACCAGCACCCTCCAGTTTCACGCCCCACGTCTGAAAAAGGGAAGGCAATTTCTTCATTCATTTGTTCTGTAAAAATCTCGGGGCGTGTTCTGGGCTGCACGCCGACCCCGAGCCCCATCGCGCCCTGCGGCGGCCCGGGCTGGTCGGATGACGCCCCCAGCAGGCTCAGGGGGCACGCGCGCTCGCTCTCCAGCCCACTTTCCCCAGCTCCTACAGCAGTGGTGCCCCCACATCTCACCACCCACGTTTCTCTACTTGCCTTGGGACCCCAAATCTTCCCACTGCGGCCCCCACCTGCCTCCCGGCTCCTTCTTCCAGGGCGACCTTTCTGTCTCCCCTTCATGTGAGCCTCGGGCTGCTCGCTTAGCCTCAGTTTCCCCATCTGAGCACAGAGACAGGCCAATGACGCAAACCCCGTCGTCACCCACGACCCCTGCCCCGGAGAAGGAGGCGCTCTGGCCGACTGCCCTGCCTGAGCCCTCGGGGGCCAGTTCTTATGTTTTCCTGCCCCTGGCCCCAAGGCTGCTCCCGCCCCATGGGTTTGTCAGCGTGGCCAGGCAGGCACCCAGGGAGCTGGCGGGGCCTGGCCACAGCCGCTCCTGGCAGCGCGTAGCTGCAGCCCTGCAGAGCACCGGGGCGAGGCCTGGGCGTGTGTCTGGTGGCCCAGCACTGCTGGGCAACTGGCCTCGTTGATTTGTGGGCCCTCTCGGGGTCTCTTGTGGGTCGGGCCAGGGCTCAGCCTTCCTAAAGGGGTGCTTGTCCACTCCTCCTGCTCGGCTCTCCCCTGCAGCTCTTCTACGTCTCGTCCGTGCCCGGCCTCTCTCTGGGTGCCCTTTGCGCAGTCCCACGCCCCTCCCGGCCTGAGCCCCACTGCCCTGCAGGGCGCCTGGCACTGCCCCGTGTGCCTGGCCCGGCCTGCGTCTGTCTGTGCACAGCGCTCCTCAGGCAAGGGGTGCTGTCCTGGCCGTGTGCGGACTTGGGGAGGCGGTCCCCAAAGGCAGTAGTGTCCTCTTGGGAGTTACAGAGGACTCCGCAGCGGCCGAGTTGGTGGGGCCACCACATTTTCCACCTCGCTGAAACCCACATGCTGCAGGCGCGCCTCATCCGTCCTGTGGCGGCTGGGAAACGAGGCCCAGGTGAGCCAAGAGCCTGGCTCGGCCTCTTAAGGCCAGGCTGTCCCCACCGGGGCGGCACAGACACTGAGGCAGCCGTGCTGCCCGGATGTCTGCTGGTCCCTTCCCGCGATGAGGGCGCCCCCTTTCTCACTCGAGGGGTGTGGGTCCCCAGAGCACCAGCTTGCTTGCCGTTAGCGCATCAGGACAAGAGCGCAGAAACTCCCGGCCGAGTTCTCCAATTCCGTGACCGCTGAGGAAAGCCCCATGGGGAAGCAGCTGGGAAACCCCCTGCGCTGGGTCACCCCAAACAGCGTGTTTAAAGAGACACGTCACGTGGGCCCCAGAGTCCAGCGGCCCGGAGGGACTGGGCACAGGGCCGGCCCCCAGCCTGCCTGAGCTCCTCCCACCCAGAACTCCCTCTGGCACCGGCCCCCACCCCGCGAGTGCGGCCTCATGAGGAGCCTCTGGGGCATCCCACCCCTGGGTCAGCCCCTTCCAGCTGCTGAGCCTGCCCCCAGCAGCCCCGCTAGCCAGTCCTCCAGGAACTTCTGGGGCACGGGTGGGATGCAGCCCCGGGCCCAGCCTGATCCAGTGGCCCTGGGGCTGTGGGAAGGTCCCCAGCAGGCTCAGTGGTATCCGGCCTGGGCTGCGGCTACAGAGGGTTGATGGGCAGCACAGAACCTTTGCAAGGTAAACAGAGATAATCACAGTCATTCTGGACTCAGCCACGGAGCCGAAGGGCCGAGACTGTTCTCAGACCCGCTCTTTACACAGCTGGGCGCAGGTGGCGGGGACAGTTGCAAGAATCAGCTGGCTGAGTTGATCCTTACCTTCTGAGTGGCCTGGTCCACCCCAGAAGGCAGGGAGGTCAGGGTGTCTTCTCCCCAGTGGGGACCTGCTCCCAACCCCCGCCCAGGCTGACTCTTTGATTGCCCACTTCACGCCTCCAGCGTGTCCGTGGCTCTGGGTCATGTCCCTGCACCCCAGCCCGGCCCGTGACCGCCGCAGGCTGCCCCTTGCACAGGACACTGAGTGCTCGCAGGGCGGGGTGCCCCTCCGCGGGCCTGTGGTTGGAGGCTCCCAGCAGCTGGATCCGTGGGTGACTTGCCCTCTCTCCTGGCAGGTGCCCCGTGCTGCAGCGGCGCGACCGAGCCCGAGGCTCCGGGGACACGCGGGAGGAGCGCTGGCTGGCTGGTGAGTCCCGCTTTTCCTGGCTACACTCTGGAGAGGCTGGTGTACCTGCGGCTTCGGGCCGCACAGGGTCTTGTCATAAAGAGCAGGCCGTCGGAGAGGGCGCGGACTCGGGGGAGTCCTCTGTGCCTGACTGCCTGCCGGGGGCATTGGCCTCAGAGGCTGGACCATCTCTAGTGGAGGGCAGGGCTGGCCAGAGAAGGCACCAGAAAGTTGTCCAAAGTGTCACGAGGGGGCGGGGGAGCCAGGAGGCCACTTAAGTGTGTGTGGGGGTCCCTGTTCATTTTGCAGTTGGCCTTGTTGGTGGCTTGAGTTGGGTGTTGGGGTGACCTTCACACCCCTGCCTGAAGAAAGTCTTTCAGAATCATTCAGATACTTGCATTTAGTCCCTCACTGCTGTAATGGAGGCTACAGTAAGCAGGAACCTTGTCCTTTTTCCTGTAAAAGGTACTGATAACTAAGCGCACAATTCTAAATAATGTTTTCCTGATTAAAAAAGAAATACACGTTTACTGTAAAAGCTGGTCATGGCTGCAAGAACAAAAGGGGCATCGGACGCACCCAGCCCCGCCCCTCAAGGGTAACACTGCCACTCGGTGACCAGCCTCTGCCCTGGTGTCCTCCAGCAGGCAGCATGCGGGTACACACGTGCACACGTATGTGTGTGTATTTTTAATTGGGGTCACCATTGTCATCCTATTTTTTTCCGCCTAACTGTATTTCCTGGACATCTTCCCATGCCCTTAGGTAATTTCCTATTTTCATGGTTAAACAAAAGTCTGACAGCCTCACAGAGATTTCACTGCGTCCCACTTCCCAGCTATTTAGACCATTTTCAAAGTTGAATTGAGTAAGGTGTGTGAGCATCATGTTTTCACCTTCATATGTCTCTACAATTTGTTTTCTACAGTCCATTCTGCACTTAGAAAGGCTGTGTCAAAGGCAAGAGCATTTTATTGATGGATGGCCCCCCTAAACTTTGCACCAACTTACATATCAGATGATCTTAACAAGTGACTGTTTCTCTGGAGGTTTTTCACATTCGCCATATGTCAGAGCATGGTATCATACTTTCCATTTTCAGTTCTATGAATACCTGTGATAAGAGCACTCTCATGCCTGTTTTGCTTCGTTGTATCCGATGGTCTGTTCAGGTGCTTTTCATTTTTAATTTAGTTTTAGCTTTGTGGAAGCCATGCATATGCATCATTTTAAGTCAGATAGTTTCACAAGATGTTGGAACATCAGTCCTCCTGCCCTCCCAATTCAGTCTCTGGGACCTGCTCCACAGAACCAGCCACTTTCCTGGTTTTCTTGACATTTGCATCCATATTTCTAAGTAGCATTCTTATTTTCTACTTCTCCGGTTTTAGCTTACATGTTATCTTGACTTTTCAGCTGTGGTAGATGAAGATTTAACTTTATTTCACATATGCCCTAAGCCTCACTCTGCACACATACCTTTGTTGCAGTATATCTAGATTATACTTTTGGTTTGGATAATATTCAGTGTTTACATTATTATAATGGTGTAAACACTTGATAGCTGAGCAATGTAGCATTATAATTATTTACATCTCCTTCACAACTTTCAATTTTCTCTGGAGTTATAAGTTGCCTTTGTTTTTATTTGTGTATTTTTTCCTTCAGTAGCTGGTTAATTTTAAGGAACTTATCACAGATTTATTCCAATTCTCTCAAGACATTCAAATACATTAGTGTTTATTCTTTAAAAATGTGCATTAACTTTTTGAAGGAATCTCTTTCTAGAGCTTTTTCATCTACTTTGTTCTAGATTGGTTGACCTTTGGGTTTACTGCTGTTATCTTGGGGTCTCACCCTCTTCATGGAAATTCCCTTGATCATCTCTCCTTGTTTAGACCCCTGAGTTCATAAATTCTGTGTCACCCTATTTTCACTCTACTCCCTCTTTTGCTGGAGTGTATCTCCATCAGTTTCTTGAGAAAAAGGTTCATGGAAGGCAAATTTCTAGACTTTTCACATCCATAAAGAAAAAAAAAATATCTTAACTCACACTGACATTAGTAATTTGAGTAGGTATAGAATTCTAGTTGGTAAACTGCCCCCACCTCAAATTTTAATTTTACTAATCATTGTCTTCTAACTTACGGTATTATTGATGAAAGATCTGAAGATGTTGTGATTCCTCATCTCTCATATGTGATATATAGTCCTGTCCCTCCCACCCTTTCTGGAACTTGAGTATTTTCTCACTGTCTTCTAGTATTTTAAATTTCATGTGTACATATGTTGCTGTGGAACTATGTTTATCTATTTTGCCAAGTCCTTTTGATCTGAAAGCTTGTGTTTTTCAGTTGTAGAATATTTACTTGAACAATTCCTTGGATAATTTCTTCCCTTTTTTTTTTCTTTTTCTTGAACTTACATTGCTCATATGTTGGCTCTTATTAACTATTTTTCTAATATTTTAATATTAATATCTAATATTTTTCTAATATTCCCATATTTTTCCTCTTACTTTCAATTCCTAATTTTTTTGTTCTAATTCTCAGATATTTCTCTTTGTCTTTTAACTTTTTCATTCCTATTATATGAAATTTTCAAGATTTTTGAAATATTTCAAGTATTATTTAATGACATTTTGCTTCATGATATCATAATTGCTTCTTTGATATCCTTGCCTTTACTTTCTGGTGATATAATATGAATAAGATACAGATTTAGATATAGCTACTGCTACAGATACCAATGCATACAGATATAGATATAGACAATACATATACATGTGGACAAATGCAGTTAACAGGTGGTTTGGAAACACTTAGCCGTCAAGCCTATGACATGAATGGGCCTTGCAGACTTTGGGCTTTTTTACATCTTTTTCTTTTGGACTACTTATATGTTCCAAAGAAGGTTTCTCATTTTTGACCTAGGATGTTACTGGCTGCTGGTGCCCTGAAAGGTTTGTTGAGGAAGATTGAGGGGGTCTCAAGCTCCAGCTTGTATCTTTTTCCTTCTTCCTCTTTAATTGAGAACTATGGCCCCGAACTGTGCCTGCATGTCTCTGCCAGGTCCAGCATACCTCTGGTTGCTTTCTCCATGTAACGCATCCTGATCTCCTCTCAGGGCTAGGGAGGACTCTGCACTGTGGGTGAGGATTTGGAGGATCTATCTTCTTAAATAGACTGTGAGCCAATCCATCCTGAGTAGGCGTAGATTTTTCTGCCCCATCGAGGCACCTGTTTGTCTCAGTTCTTCAGTGTGTGTTTAGGGTTTGGTTTCCCTGCTCTGAATCAGTTACCATTCTGATCTTCTTGTCTTTGTCCTTGTGTACTTACGCTCAAAATAGAGATTTCTTTATTCATTTATCCATTTCAAGAAAGAGGACAGGTGAGCATCTGTACCCACTTCACTGTATTTCAACTGGAACTCGTGCCCATTTCCTCTGTTCATACATTCACCTTTTATTTGTATTTGTCAGACCTTTTAAATAAGAGCAATAACTATTCTCCCTGTCATGTACGACCAGTGTCTCCCCACGTTTTTCATTTGCTATTACATTTTATCCATGGAGCTTTTAAAAAATTTGAATACGCTTATGTTCTAAGAATCCATCACTAATTTTTCTGTATAGTGTCTTCTTGTTTAGAAGGGCCTTTTTCATGTAGTTAACTTTATTTTTCTAGTTCTTTCATGATTTCCTCTTTTATATTTGAATCTTTAACCCCTTCATTATTGTGAGAAATAACTACATATCCCATTCCTACATTTACCAAAAAGATAAATTTCTAGTTTTGTTTCTTTCGTGGCTATTATTACATTAATTGACCTATTCTTACATTAGGATTGCTTTAATATTGTACTGCTATAAAACATGTTATTTTTGGTAGCAACAGTCTTCCTTCTTTCTTATTTTCCAAGATTTTCTTAATTATTTCATGTGTTTATTCTGTCAGATGAATTTTAGTGATATTGTGAAGTTAAAAACATTATAGATTTTCTGTGGAGTTTTATGAAATCATAAATTAATGGAAAGAGAATTGATTCTTAGCTTTTGCATGATATTTTACAGTTAAATATCTATTCACAACTTGTTCAGTTTTTTCCAACAATTTAAGTATGGTTTTTATTGTGAATTTGTTCCCTATCTTATGTTTTCCTAACTGACATGTAGAGAATAGATTATATACTTATTGCTATTGACTCTCTTGTTGATTTCTCTTATTTCTATGAATTTTGAGTTGAATGTTTTGGAATTTCTATGCAAAGAGTCATTCATAATTACATGAGAATTTTGCCTCTTTCAATCATTTATCTCTTGTTTCTCTTTCTTGGCTTCTAGCATTAGTTAGATCTTCCAAAACATTAAATTGTTGGTAACAGAAATCTTGTCTTATTTCTGGTTCACTGTTAAACATGGTAACAAACAACTTTATAGGACTATGTGTCTTTTTATAATACGAAGTAATTATTTCTATATGACTCTAAAATCAGAAATGGATTTGGAATTTTATGAAATGGTTTTTGATGCCTGTAGAGATATTCATGTTGTTTTTCTCTGTTGACTTGTTGATGCCATGGATTATAACAATGTTTCATGACTTTGAAACATTTTTGGATCAAATTCTGACTGTTTATCTTGCACTGTGCTTTTAATATGCTACATTTGTTGTTTTGCTAGTACTTAATTTAGGATTTTTCAATTTATTTTGTGTTGCTTTTAGTGTTAAAGTTATGCTGGTTTTGTAAAACTGATCAGGGACCATTCCATCTTTTTCTACATTCTGTACCATATCTACATTTGATTGAACAAGTCCATGGAAGCTTGAAAGAACACACCCGTGTAACTCTCCTGGGGTGATTCTTTGACAACTTTCCCTGTTTCTTCTGTATTTATTGGAATCCTTAGGTTTTTCTGCATCTTTAGAATTTCGTATCTTGTTCTAACATAGCTGAGCATTTAAATGCTTGCTTTGTTATTTCCCATGTGACCCTGGGAAAAATACATCTCCTCTCTAATTGTTAGTTTCCTCATATGTTGAATGATTCCTCAGTGAACCCATAAACTGAGGGTTAAAGAGATAAAGTACTTTGCACTGTACCAGGAACATGTGAATGCCTGATGATTTTTAAAAGGTTATCGTTAATTATAGAAAACCACCTATTTTCTGAGATTTAAAAATTTCTTAGCATAGAGTTATACGTAGTATTTTATAATAAAATTTTAATCTATTTCTATAATTATATCACCTCTGCCATTTTGAATTCTGTGTATGTATTTTTAACCTCTTATTTGATGAGGTAGTTGAGTATCTGTCATAGAGGTTTTCAAAGAATCACTTCTTAATTTGTCAATTCTACTGTTTGTGTGTGTGTTTTTGTTCAAATTCAAAAATATTTGCTTTTTTCTTGATTGATTCTGTCCTTCTGCTTTCCCTAAGCTTGTTTTATGGATCTCATGTATTCCTGAATGTTATTCTTCTTTAATAATGAAAATATTTCATGGTATGAATTTGCCTCTGGTTGCGATTTTGACTGCACGTCATAAGTTTTAATATGTAGTCTTTTGAACATTTGAAAGTATATGTAATTACGCTTTCATCCCTTCTTGTTCTTGAACAACTACCTGAATTAAATATGCAAAAGTGGAGTTTATTTTTAAAATTGATTTCCAGTTAATTTGGGTTGTGGCTTTTTCTATACGTTTTACTCACTTGTGATTATACTTCATGGTGGCTGGAGAAATATGGACACTCAGAGCCTACTTTGGGGGATTTATTGATGTCTTTGTGTCTGATATAATCAATTCTGTAAATGTTTCATGGGCCTTAAAAAGTAAGGTACATATCTTATTTATAGGGTGGAGATGCGGTGAAAACCTTTATAGTTTCACTAGCTTTTTAATTGATTCTTTTGGATTTCCTTTGACAAATATTAAGTAATCTATAAAAAGCCATAATTTTAATCTCATTCTAATAGTTTGCAACATTTATCTATTGCTTTATCACATTGGTCAGAGCTTTTTGGTCAGTGCAGCCTAATATGATAAAATAAGCATCTTCCTTTATTTCCCTTTTTCTGTTAAGTATGATGTTTACCTCGAGAGTTGAGATGTGTTTATTATTTAGCTTTTACTTGATATAACAGGGCTGAGAAGGCTCTGGAAACTCTTTCTAGCCATTGCTCCCATGTTGGGATGCTGTTTTATCTCTACTTTCAATGCTTGTGAATGTTCCATCAGTGTGGGTTGCTCCTTCTGTCTCTCAGTCGGTTTTCACGTCCAGTCATGTGCTCTGGGTTCAAGTGCAGAAACACCTTCCTCTGTTGTCATTTGTGGTCCTGAATAGATAACCCTGCTTCCTCCTCAAACTGTCTCCACAAGCCGGTGTCCAAGGTGCAGATGGAAGCTGAGGCAGAGACTTCAAGTTCTGGAGATTTCTGCTCCTTGAGAGCGCCACATTTTGCACCTTTCCAGACAATTTCTAGCATTCCATGGATGTTCTCAAATCTCTTTGGTTTCAGACACACAGCTGACTGCCTACAGTTGAGTTATTCAGGCTAAAGCTTGGCTCCATTGGACTGGTTAATGATTTCCACTTGGCTTTAATTTCTTAAGTATATATGAGATCGGTGCTCTTACCACAGGTATCAGCAACTTTAGCTTTCCGTTTTCCACATATTTTTATAAAACAATAAGTGCAAATATAGTTAAATGCTGGTTTGCAAATGGAGCCAGGTTCTCTATTCAGACCAGCTATTACCCAGAAGCCCAATAAGTAGGATGGATCCAGTTGAACCAGGGTTGGGGGGTGACCTGGAGCTGTGGGTCTTGTTCTGATGGTGACATGGGGGCCGAGAAGCCCCTCAGGTGGCCCCGTGGCAGCCGCGGCAGTGATATTAAGAGCTGCACGGCACCATGAGCAGATCGCCGTGAATGCAGACCTGGGGTGCCACTGCCTGGCGCTGCTTGCTGGCAGCGGCTGCTGTATAAATGCTGTGGTTTGGGGGTGTCAAGGCATGATTTGTGGGCTGACTGAATGTCCAAGGAATGAAAATTAAGGTTCTCCTAGCTGTCTGTGCCCACCCTGTGGATATACTTTTTTTAGTTAATTGATTTAAAATGTGTCTCCAGTAGACAAGATATAGCTTGGATTTAGGCTTTTGACATGAATCGAAAATTCCATTTTGAAGGATGGATAGCCCATTTACATTTCGCCTTTTGGTTTTCTTGTTTGACCTTTAAAAGCAATCACATTTAATACTCTTTGTTTTAATCCTTGCTTGCTTTTCTGTTCTTCTGATTATTATATCATATGGTCGACACTTTCCTTTTAGAAACTTCTCTGGTGACTCAGGAAGCACACGGCCAGTTCCCGAGACTTTCAGGGCTTATGTTTTCATTTGTTGAAATGACACTCGCACATGTGTTTCTGTGCGAGTCAACAAAAGGCTCGTGATTGCTCCCCTACGTGGTCCTCCCCCATTACCCACCACCCTGCCCCGTCCTGCTGCTGCCCGTGCCCAACGGGGTCTAGTGGGTGAGCCCACAGCCACCCTGCCCGTGCTCGGGGAGGGACGCCCCTCCTGCTTGGCAGAACCCCAGCAGGACACCATGTAAGCCTGACACCCCGACACTTCTGCACCCCAGGGCCCCCTTCAGGGTGGGTTGAGTATCCCTCTCTCTCCCATCCCGGCATGAGCTCCTCCCAGGAGGCTCAGGCCTGGCTCGGGCCGCTGGGCCTGCAAGGGGCAGATGCCAGCCTCATGCTCGTGGCTGGGGGTCTCCGCGGGCCTGCAGGCAAGTCGAGGGCGGATGAGACAAGGCGTGGACTGACGAGCGGGGCGGGGTTCATGGGCCATGGAAAGAAGGGCCAAGCAGTTGACGGGGCGAGGGAGCGACAGCCACGGCAGTGACACAGGCCGCCAGCCCAGCTCTCAGGAGACATCCAGACCTGTGTCCTTCTGGGGGGGCTGCAGAGGAGGCCTCCACTCGAGATGCAGCAGCTAGTGGGGTGCAGCTAGTGGGGGTCTCCTTATCTGGGGACACAGACACTGTGGAGTCCCTCTCACCTGTCCAGGGGCCCATCCTTTCTTTCCTCGCAACTCTAGGACACCTGGTGCTGGGCCCGGGGATAACAGAGCTGAGGCCAGTGACCCCCGCTCGCTCCAACGAGTCCCCATGCCGAGGGCAGGCGTGAAGGACTTCCCTTCCAGTCATGGACTGAGAGGAATGAAAAGCCATTCGAGCCCCTGCTCCCACCCCGAGGCCTCCTCCTGCCCCTCCTTCTCCAGGGCTCTCCCACTGCTCGGCCCACAGCAGGGTCAGCCCTCCCTGCCCTGCTCAAGCCCCTCTAACTGGGAGAGCTAGGCTGCCCCTCCACCTCTGGTCGCCTCCCTTCCAGTACTTTCCCCTCATCTCATTTTATTTGACTTCAGATTCTTTTTTTATTTTTTTAAATTTATTTATGCATGCAAGAACTGGGGTGTAGGCCAAAGGTGTTGGGGGTGAGAGGATTCAACAGAGACCAAGTGGGGAGCAGAACATGTGGATCCACTGAAATCCACTGCTGAGGGGAGCATCGGGAGACAGGAGAGGTCTGCTGCGCCCTGTGGGTCACTCCCTGGCCGGGGATCGAACTCCCGCTACAGCGGCTGTGGATGCTTCACAGTGCTGAGACCTAGCCCTGCGCCAGCAGGGAGGCCCCTGACCTCAGTCTACCCTCCACGGAGAACGTCACCAAGACCACTAGGAAGGCCTTTGCCCCACCCTTCAAAACTGAGCGTCTGTTCACACCCACACTCACACCTGCGACCCCCAGCTCGAATTGGCCCCTGCAATAGCTCCCAGGGCAGGATCTTGGGGTTCGTGCCATTTTGTTGTTGTTCCCGCTGCACTTCCGCCTGTGGGACATGCGTGTCTTACATGTTCTTCTTCCTAACTATTCTCCAACGTGCACCGTTTCCCGCACCTCCGGACTCCCGCCCTGCCTGGTGCCTCGCGTGCGCTCGCGTTCACGCCCTGCCACTCCTGCCCGGCAGCACGCACTGCACGCAGTGGGCGGCGGCGTAGGAAGGCGAAGGCTCATTAGACCCTCGACCAGCTAATCATGGCTTCTCCTGACTTGGGGATAAAGCCCAGGATCTTTACCTCTGGTATAAAACTCTGGGGCATGATCAACGTGCCCCTCAGAGCCGTTGCGAGCTCATTTCTGGTTCGCCACGCTCCAACCAGGGGCGCGTGCTCTGTACAGAGTATGCGCCATCTGTCTGGCCGAGGAGGCCTCCGTTTGCCACATCCTCCCTCCATCCGGTCCTTGCTCCCTCCATCCGGTCCTTGCTCCCTCAGCCGGTCCTTGCTCCCTCAGCCGGTCCAGGCCCCATCTGCTGGTCCAGGAGCCATGTATGCCCCTCTGTTCTGTGCACCATCTAGTCCACACTCTGCCGAGTCCTTTGCCTTCGCCCTGCGTTGTCCCCTCTTGTCCCCTCTCTTCCTGGCTAGTCTCCTCGTCTTCCGCCTCGTACTCTGTTTCTTCTGAGACACCCCCTCTGACTGCTCAGATCCTCCTGTGACGCGCTCACTGCTCTCGACGCCAGGTGCTCACGCGTCGTCCGGTAACATGGAAACAGCGCCCTGCGGTCGGCGTTTCACTGTGCGCATCCCCAGCTACGCTGGAGCTCCCGGGGGCAGTGCGCGTCTCTTCTCACACACCTCTAGTGCCAGCTCCTCGTGGGCATCTCGTGCACGCGAGCCGACTTCCGCACTGTCCGCTGACCAGCGTGATCGGGCCAAGACACACCCAGGCAGGGGTGCGGGGAGGGTGGGACGCAAAGGCCGGAGCTGGGCGAGGTGGGCTCAGGGAGCAGGGACAGCGCTTGGGGAGGGAGATGAAGCACAGCACGCAGCTCTCGGGCATCTGGGCTTCGGCATCTGCACCGGTAACAGCGGTGCCATGTCTGCGCCGACTTCAAGGACGCGCGTGCCCGTCCCCGTGCTCTAGAGCCTGCCTGTGTGCCCTCACTGCGGGCCAGCTGGCGGTCTGTGCCACCTCTAGCCGGGGCGGGGCCACCGGCATGTGCACTGCGAGGGGTGGAGACTCCGGGGTCCTTGTGGAGGAGGCAGAGCAGGAGCTGGTGGCGGCCACGCGGCTCCGAACATGCCTGCCCTGAGTGCGCAGGGAGGGGCGGTGCACGGTGGCCGGTTGTGGCTTGGGTGAGCTTGGACGGTGTTCCCCAGAGCTTGAGGGACCCGTCGCACATAGAAGCCCTTCCCTTAGCACCTCCTCTTCTGCCACGCCGAGCCAGCCACGGCCTTGCTCTCTGATTCAGAGACAGCTGCCCACACAGTAGCCACGGCGTGGCCATCCTTGCATGGCGAGCTTGTCTTCTCGATCTTTCTGAGTTGCCTGGCCTCCCTAGAGGAGATGCCCCCCAGCACCAGCCCCCCACGCTTGAGGAGGGGCTATGCTCACCATGAGCCTGCTCCCCCATGCAGATCAGGCCTCAGAACGCTTTCGGAAGTGACGCCAACTGCAGGGACGAGGCCTGGTTCTGCGTCAGCCCCCTCCATGGTTCCTGAAGAGGTGGTAGACTATGGAACGTAGGCTTTATGATTCTGACCTATGTAACATGGTCCACTAACTCTCAGTATCCACTCCGTCCTCGGAGGGCACCTCGGAGCGTGGGGGGCGGGAACACTGGGTTTAGCTGCCGCACGGCCCGTGGGAACCTCTCTCGCCTGCGTTGGATGTCTGCATGCGTGACGGGGCCCCGGGGCTCTGCAGGTGATGTGATTTGGGCGGACGCCTGTCCAGCCTCAGCCACGCACTTGAGGCACTGGACTGCCACCTGGCGTGCTCCTGAGCCCCGTGTGACGCCCCCCTCTTGGCCCGGGAGCCCCAAGGCCTTGGAGGACCTCGCGGTCCCGACGCCACACACGGGCCCCAGCAGGCCAGCCGCCATCACGCGCTGTGTTCTTGAGGAGACGCTGGCCTCTCTTTGCGCTAGTGTCCTCTGATGGAGGAGGCTCCATCTCAGGGTTTCCTGGAGGCAGTGGCAGTGGGGGACGAGCCGACTCCCGCCTTGCTGGGTCCTCTGTCCAAACGGCATCTGCTTTGCTTGCGAAGATGGCCCGGTGGTGCACTCAGTGTCCCTGTGGCCTCCCGGGCCTCCTGGAGATGCTCTGACTTTGACGCAGGGCCACCGTCTGCCTGTCCCCGTGGCCCAGCTGGGCCATGTCCACACTGCTGCTCACGACCTGGGCTTCACCTGCCCCCAGACCATCGCTTGGCCTGCTCAGTGTGACGGGACAGGAGCTCCTGGTGACTGCGCCGGCTCTCTTCTCCTGCTCTTTATGTGCGCCACCCCCCACGGCTCCGTTAGCTACACCCCCACGGTGCCCACCTACCACCCATGCCCCCGCATGGTGCCTGGCACAGAATAGCGCTTAATCTGTTCTGAAGTGCTGACATCACGGCATCGTCCACGTCCACTCAGTGGGACTTGCAGCCTGGAGGGCTTCCTGGAGGAGTTGCCAGCAGTGGGGATGAGCCTCCAGTTCCAGCGCCAGCATCAGTTCCTGGCCTGGAGACAAGCAAGACTCCTGGCCCGCGCATGCTTGTCGCGGGGTGCCTGTGCCACGCGCCCTCTGACCCCGCGCTGGAAGGCTTTCCGGACGCGTCCTCCACCTCTGTCCTCGACGCCCCCGTGTGGTACTTGGAGAGATAGTAGACCGTATAGCGTACGCTTTATCTGTGACGTATGTAACACGGTCCACTAACCCTCAGTATCAAATCCATCCTCGAGGTCCCGCGGAGCGCCGCGAGTCCGGGGCGCAGCGGACCGCGTCGGCCTCCCACGCACCGAGGAGCCGCCTGTCTGTATGGCATGTTCTTTTCTGCATGACGCGAACTGACGTGCTCTCGCTCTCCCTGTGTCAAGCTCTGCCTCGGGAAACCTCGGCGTCTCTGGGGAGGAGACCTTGACCTTTCTGGGACGGTGCTGCCCTGTGGCGCTCAATGACATGGTTGACCAGGCCACTCTTGTTTGTCTCCACCATGACCTGCTCCTTCTCAGCGGCAAGCGCAGCCTCGAAGAGGTCCCAGACGCGCCTTTGCGGAAGCCGGCCCTCCTCCCAGTCCTGTGCGGTACTTGAAGAAATGGTTTACCGTCCCACATACATTTTGAGTATGTATGTGGGACGGTAAACCGCTTCTTGGTATCCAGCCCAGCCGTCCAAACCGCCCTGGAGGGAGCCGGCAGGCAGAGAAGCCCGGCGTCGCGCCCTCGGCGCAGTGGTGGACTCTTGGCTGTGTGCTTGCGTGTTAACGCTCACGGCTCAGCCTCTCCGCGTGGACGCCGCCCCCGCGGGCTCCCCCGGGACGATGGCCACCCCGGCACAGCGCCCTGCTTCCACTGGCCCACCGCGCGGCGCTCGAAGAAGCGGGTCCGCGCTGCGGATGCCGCGAAGGCGGGATGTCGCTCCTTCGCCTCCCGCTGTCCTCCGACGGCTCAGGACGCCCGCGGAGAGCAGACCAGACGCAGGTGCGCACGCGCGCCCCTCCAGGTACTGGAAGACGCGCCGGCTCGCTCTTGTCTCTGACGATGGGTGTGCCGTCTGTCTTTTTCTCATATCGAGTCTAGTCATCTCGGGAAGACGCCCGGCTCTCGCTCGACCCCACTCGGATGCTCCACGAGGCACGCTGGGCCCTGAGCGTGCGCGCTGCCGCGCAGGCCCCGCGCCCGCTCCCCCCACCCCAGCGCCGCGGAGTAGGGACGCGCTGGAGACGCCGCCGCCCGCCTCCGGGTCAAGGCAGAGCGCTGGCTTCTGCGCCAGCCGCGGCCTCACGGTACCTGCAGGGTCCAACCGCACTGCATGTCTATTCACAGCGTATGTGACATGGTCATCTTCTCTTCAGTATCCAGTCCCGCCTTGAATGTCTCCGGGGAGGTCACTTCGACCTCTGGAGGCCAGGCGTGAGCTCTGGTGCTGTCCTGCTTCGGGATACCTGGCGGAGCTGACCATGCTTCATATGCTCTACTTACAACGCATGTTACCTGGTCCACCTTTCCATAACAGCCAGCGCAGCTGGGGGCTTCCTGCGGCGGTAGTAAGCGCAGGCATTGTGCTCATGCCGCGTCACTTCTCTCCGGGTCTGGAGGGTGTCTCTGTGCTGCCTGCACTGCATCTCTAGCAGACATTGCATGGTGGCTTCTACGCAATGCTGCATCTAGCCTCGGAGGGCTTCCCGGAGGTGGTGCTCCCGAGAGGAAAGAGACTCCCGTCTGCCATCAGCCCTTTCCACGGTACCTGAAAAGATGGTTGACCATAGAACATGCGCTGTCTCTATGTCGTATGTAATATGGTCCACGTCTTCTCAATATCAAATTCAGTCGCAGAGGGCTTCCCAGAGGCAAAGCCGACTTCGTGGGAGACACGCTGGTCTGGCTTCGGCACCAGTCCTCGGCCTGGGAGAGATGGTAGACCATAGCGCACCGCGTTGTTTACGGCGTATGGTCCACTACATCTCGGCGTCCGTCAGCCTCGGGTGGCTTCCTGGAGACCGGGCCAGCTTGAGAGCGGGGCCAGTGCGGTAGGCACTCTCCAGATGACAAAGCGATTGGCTGTGGACCTCGTGTTTTCTTTGTCTCCTGGCCACTTGGTCCTTCAATCAACCCTCAGCCCTCAAGCCCCGCCTCACGGGCGTCCTGGAGGTGGCGGCAGCGCTGGACGTGGCCTGTGGTCATCACCGCCTTTGCTGATGGCGGGCCCCTCATGAAACACGTGGCCGGGGCTTCCCAGAGGGCATCCAAATTAAGGGGAGCGAGGCGGGGCCGCGTCCCTCATGGTATTTGAAGATGCGGTTGACCATGGTGTGTACGCTTTATTTGTGACGTAGGACACATGGTCTACTTCTTCTCAATATCACATCTCGCCTCGGAAGACTTCCGGGAGGGGATAGCAGCTTGAGGAAGGGCCCCGTCCGGCGTCTGCCCTGCCGCTGCTCTGTGCCTGAGAGGCGGTCCGTGGCGCACCTTACATGGCCGATCTCTCTGGGCCCGGCGCGCCCCCCAGCTGCGGTGCGCGTGTCTGTGTGTGACGCTAACCCCGTGTGGCGGCCTTCTTCTCAGCAACCTGCTCGGCTTGGCGGCTTCCGGGCAGGGAGACTCGCGGACACGCCGAGGCAGCAGTGCGCGCTGGGTACATGAGATGGTTGACCAGAGAGCACACGCTTTATTTGTGCCGTTTGTGACCTGGTCCACTAACCCTCAGTATCTAATCTCCCCTTGGCGAGCTTCCCGAAGAAGGACCGACTTTGAGCCAAGAGACGATGCTCCCGCCGGGCCGCCGGGGCTGCCAGGCCTGGAAGACTGAGCCTCCGCAGGCGTCCGGGCCAGGCCCTGCATGGCGCACGCGGCCCGGGCGGCGGGTCGCTTCCTAGGGGCTTCCTGGGCCTGGAGCCACGCCCCTCAGGGGGAGGGCATGCTGAGCGGATCCCGGTGCTCGGGGTCGGGGATCGGCTCCCCAAGCGTGTGCCGGAGTGGCACCGCTCTCCTGGCCCGCCCCGCCGCAGTCTGGGGCCTTTGGGAGGCCCTTTGGGGCAGCCGCCCTGGCCGCTCGGGGCCTCTGCCTGTCCCGGAAGCTGAGACGCACGCACCCTGAGGGCTGACGTGGCAGCGAGGGCTCTCGTGCCAGTGTCCGCAGCACCACGGCCCTCCGGCCGCGGGAGGCCCTTGGGGCCTGCTCCGCGGGGCCCTTGGAAGGGAGGCGGACAGACAGATGCATTGGCCGAGTAATGTCCAGCAGTGTCCACCTCCACGGGACTCCCAGGATGGCGCGTGTGGTCAGGGAGGAGCCGGTGGGTCCGTCCGGTGCCGTTGTGGTACCTGAAGAGAGGTGCTCTGGGTTTCTGTTTCTTTGATGAGGATGAAACACACCTGGTTAACCTCTTTTCCAGTATCAAACCCCATCTTGGAGGGCTCTGGGCCTGACTCAGCTTCGGAGAAGGGCACTCCTGTCCACTCCCCTCCAGGGGACAGAGACAAGTGGCGACCACGGGCTGGTGCCCCGCGCCTGTGACTGATGTCACTGTTGTGCTGACCACCAGCGTCCACTTCCCCGTTAGCAGTGTCGCGTGTGGGGGCCCAGTGCTGTCCCCGTCAGTGTCTTTAGGGCCCTGCGGCGAGGTGCTCTGGGTCTCTGTTGTTGAGTGAGGATGAGACCGGGGCCTCTTGTCCATGTGGAGGCCGCCGGTTCAGAGCTCAGCTGCAGGAAGGGTCCAAAGCTCAGCTGTAGGAAGGGGCTGTGGCCATGAGGAAAGGACTCTGCCCAGCCCGCCCCCATTCCACTAACCTTGACTGTCCTCTCCATCCGCAGGACGCCCAAGGCGAGGCCCACCAGGAGGATGGCAGGGTCCTGAGGTCACTCGGTGCCCGGAACGCTCAGGTCAGTCTCACCACCCCTTCCCTCCTTTCTGCTATCCCCACGGCTATCCCTTTCTGCTATCCCCCCGGGCAGCGTCCAGCTCACCCCAGAGGGATGGCGGGCCTTGCCACCTGACGGGCTGGGGGTTCACTGGCCCCAGAGCTCGGCCACCCGAGGGGCTGCCCAGGCGCACAGTGGGGCTGGCCTGGACTGCGGCTCCTCGGCCTCCAGTTTATTCTGGCCTCTGGAGAGGAAAGTGGCTTCCGAGAACAAGATGAGACGCGAGGGTCTGTGGAAAACTTTAAGTCTGATGCTTCTGGACGCAGAGGACCCCAGCACTGGTCCAGGCTGAGCGAGTAGATGACCGACACAGGGGCCTGTGCCTGACCCGCTACCGTTGACCCCATCCTCAGGCGGCGATGCCTGTGGTGGGGGCACGCTTCTGCAGAGCGCCTCTGGGTTCTCCAAGAGAAGCTTCCTTCAGTGTATTCATTCTCTCCTGGGAAACCCCACCAACCATCTTCCTTATCAGGCAGCAGCTTGGACAAGACAGAGGGGCAGCCCCAGTTCAGGGGCACGAACTGAGGCCTCCTTCCTTCCCCTGCACATCCTGTTTAGCATGGACGCTCCTTGCTGGTCCTTCCCAGGAGGGCTTCCTGGAGGCGGTGCCGACCTCCCACAAGGCGGTGCTTCTCAGCGGCTCCAGCACCTGGCACAGGTAGGCTGTTGGTGGGCTGTCCTGAGGGCAATAGGCCGATGCCGGAGTGCGGCTGAGGCACTGGAGGAGGAGGAGGCTGTTTTGTACAGTTTTGCGAGCAAACACCTACAGTTGCGGTTGCCTTGACTCCCAAGCCCTATCTCTCCAAGCCCTGCGGGGGTGTCCCACCTCCCTGCAGAAACAAGAACTGGGTGGGTCATTGTTCCCCTCCACCAAAAAAAAAAACGCTCAAGGAGTTTTACGGGTGAAGAGTGAGGGCGGCAGCCCCAGCATCTGGCGAACTGACTTCCTGCGGCAACGACATCTCAGGCACCGCAGGCCGGCCGGCCAGGAGCGGTCAAGCCCGGGGCTGCATCTGCGCTTAGCCCCACACTGCCTGGGAGCCCAGAGGCCGGCCGCTTCTCGGACTGCGCGCCTCCTCACTGGCCACGCCCGGCCTCCGGCACCGACCTCGCGGGCTGAGGCCTCAGGCGTCAGGAGACCCCGGTTCCGCCCTCGGGAAGCCCAGTGCCTGGAGAGAGGTTGTACACGAACTGTTCTGTGTGTTGGTGGGGAATATTTCGTGGGCGACCTCTTTTCAGGCTGCAGTCTGAAGGGCCCCTTGGATGCGCTCCAGGACGCTGGTCACCTCCTGCTCCCACAGCGCGGCCCGCCGCCCGCACAGGCCCCAGGACGCCGGGGCCGGCGGCGTGAAGACCGACAGTTGGGCTTTGGTCTGTGGTCTCGGTGTTTGCTCAGTGCTAACCGCCGATACTCGAAGGAGAGGTTGTCCGTGTTGTCTTCTCTTTATTGATGATGAAACATACACGGGAAACCTCTTTTTTAGTATCAAATCCCACCCTGGAGGCACCTCCTGTTCCTGATGCGGCCTTCAGGGAAGGGACGTGGCCAGCTCCACGGCGAGGAGGCCGGGCGGGTGAGGGCAGGCGGGGGCTCTGCCCAGGGGTCCTCGGGGTGGAAGCCGGTTCGGAGAGGGGCCGATGTTCTGGGGAGGGAGGGGCTCCCTGCGGTGTCCCTCCGCTTGGTGAATCCTGGAGGCCCTCGCGCGGGTCTGCTCCGTGCAGCCCGGACACCCCGCAGTGTCCCCCGCGGGCGGCGAGGGGCCGGTGGGCCGGTGACGTGCGCTTCCTCCCTCTGTGGTCGCCTGCTCCGCTGGTGACCGCGCCTGGCCGGCCGTGGGGTAGCGATGGTGCGCTGGGCAGCCGCGGGTGCTCGTGGAGCACGGGGCTGGGGTGGGCCTGCAGCGCCTGCTCAGGGGTCGCGGCGGGCCCCTTCCCAGTGTGTAAAAGCGGCGTAGGTGCTGCCAGCCCGTGGGGCTGCTGTGTGGGCACAGGCCATGAGCCGGCCCCGCGGAGCCACCCAGGGGCGGTGTTGGGCGCAGGGTGTGTGGTGGGGCCTGGGTCGGAGCCGGCCTGTCCTCGGAGGCGTGTGCATGCATGTGTGTATGTGTGCACGTGCACACACGTGTCTGTGTGTGCATGTATGTTGTGCACGTGTGGATGAGTGTACACATGTGTCTGTGCACGTGTGTGGGCGAGTGCATATGTCTGTATGAGCGCGCATGTGAGTACATGTGTGTACGTGTGGGTGAGTGCATGTGTCTCTGCATGTGTGTGTGTACGTGTGGGTGAGTGCATGCATTGCCTGTGTGAGCGTGTGCATGCATGTGAGCATTGCATGTGTGTATGTGTGGGCGAGCACATACATGTGCCTTGTGAGTGCACACACATGTGAGTATTGCGTGTGAGTGTGTGTGCACATGCACAGTGTGTACACGCACGTGTGTCCGTGTGTTTGGGTGCTCGCCTGGCCCGGGGTGGTGCTGACCAGTGTTTGCCTGTGATGCCAGCTCTGGACCTTGGTTCCCTGAGGCTGCTGCTCCCGGGCCACCTGTGCTGGCTGGGCTGGCCACGTCTTTGCAGCGCACCGGCCGCCTGGGGTTTCCAACATTGAAGCCTCTGGTGTGCACACCATGCCAGTGAGTGCCTGGCCAGGGGCCGAGGGGTCACGGTGGCTGCGATGTGCCCCTGGGGGTCCTCACCTCTCAGGATCCAGCGCGCCTGGGTGGCTTCGAGGCCTGGGCCAGCCCTCGGGGCAGTGCTCTGCTGTCCTCGCTGCCCTCCGTGTCTGTTCTCCAGCCCTGCCTGGGTGTGGCGTCTTCTGGTGTTGGGTCCCTGCTGGCGGAGGCTTGCATGGTGCAGGACTCGAGACAAGGCTGTGCAGCCCAGCCGCGCGCGGGCCTGCCTCCTGCCCACCAGCCCGGGGCCCTGGACTGGGCCTCTCACCGCCCCGCACTGAGCACGCAGTGCTGCACGAGCGGGGGCGTGCGGTGGAGACAGACCGCTCCAGACTGGGCTGGCACTGGCGCGTTTCTGCCGTGTCCTGGCCGACGTGGTCACGTGGCCGAGCCCCCGGGGCGGGAGGCGGGGTGCAGGTGGGTGCTGAGGGGTGCTGGCGGGTCCGTCGTCGCGAGCGCCGTTGCCAGCCGGGCGTCTCCGTCGCTCACACGTGTTGATCACACCCGCCTGCCGGGGGAGCCCATCCTCGGCCGGCTGCCCGCCGCTGGCTGTGCCGTGCGCTCTGGGCGGTGTCGCCCTGGCATGGCGCCCTCCTCCCTCCGCCCTCGCCGCGGGGGGCGCGCCGGGCACATGGACGGGCCGGTGCCCCCGAAAAGCCGGGCTGGGTGCCGCCAGCCGGGCCATGCGGCGCCGCCGCCGCTCACATGGGACTTAAAGAGAAGTTGCCCGTGTTTTTTTCGCTTTATTTGCGACGAAACATTCGCGGTGCACTTCTTTTTCAGTGCCCAGCTTTGCCTCGAGACTCCGTGGCTGTCGCCGGCTCCAGGAAGGCCCAGGGCTGGAGTGGGTCGTGTGTTCTGCCACCTGGTGCTGCTTCTGCTTTCCTCAGTTTCCCCTGATTTCGCTCATGAGACCTTGTCTCTTCTGCCACGTGGTCCGGGTGGGGTTGAGCCCTGCACACCATGGATCGGGCTGAGAATTTACTTGCTTCCTCTCCGCCTGTTGCTGAGGTTGTCCCTAAGATGGGCCCCGGCGCATGTGAGCCAGTGAGATGCAGGGGGGTCTCGGCTGAGGCTTCTGGGTACGGAGCTGCTCTCCCTCCCATGAGAGGGAGGCTGTGTGCCCTGAGGCTGTGTGCCTGGAAGTTCCTGCAGCCGTTTGAGAACCCAGAGGGAGCGCCTGGGACTCTGCAGGGGGCGCTGTGCAGACACAGGGGAGCCCATGAAAGGCACATTGGGGAATTAGATGGGCAGCAGGGCCTGGGTGGCCTTGAGCACCTGGATCAAACCATACCTGAAACTCACATTGCCTCTGTACTTTGGGATGCAGAAGCTTAATAGATGTTACCACTCGCCTGTCTGCGTGGCTGGGAAAAGCCGCACTTTTTTTTCCAGTGATGAGTGTCTCTCGACTAAGCTAGTCTCCTATCCTGCCCAAGGCAGTTCTTGGTGAAAAGTGACTTCTGTGGACTCACTGTGCTCCCACAGCAGGAGCGTGGCCCTAAAGGTTCAGTGTGCAAGTGGCCAGTAACATGCGATGAATGTGCTTTGTGCCCAGGGCCTGCCCCTGGCGAGTCCCCTCCCTGTGAAGACTTGCTGGACGTGACACCCACTGTGGGGAGATGTTTCTGTTGTGTCACTGCTGCTCTGTTGGTGAATTTGCCCCAGTCACACAGACGTGCCAGGGCTTTTGCACCAAACCTGGCTCAGAGGAAGCAGGAGGCAGGGCCGCGGAGGCCCACGCGTGGACAGCAGTGGAAGGCACGCTGCCATCGGCCAGTCCCCTGGCCCCAGCCCCAGCCCCTCACTTCTCAGAAGGCAGCCGCCCGGGGGCTGTTTCAGGGCCGGGGCCGCACGGTTTCTCTGAGCCCTGCTCTCTGCGCCGTGGCGGGCCCGACAGTGGACCTGCCGGCCCCTCTGCCCTGGCCGTGGGTTTTGCCGAGGCGGCTACGTGGGTGCCACCGCAGCAGGCCCAGCCCCGCTTGCCTTGCCCAGGACCCTGGGGGCTCTGTGTACCGCTGCCCGGCATCGGCCCCCAGGCTCCCGAGGGCTGCGGCTGGTGGGGGCCACCCCGTCTACAGGGCGGGCAGGCCTGGCTTCCAGCTCACACTCCCCAGGGGGCCTACGGCCCCACTGGCCCTGACCTCAGCCTCCCCCGCCCAGGTGCACCGGAGGTGAGCGCCCTCGACCCCTGCCCCATCTCTGGTGCCTGAAAAGAAGCTGCCCGTGTTATTTTCGCTTGATACGTGACGAAACAAACATGGTGCACTTCTTTTTCGGTGTCGACACTCAGCGTGGAGAGCTGCCTGGCCCGGTGGACCTTCAGGAAGGGAGCTGGGCGCTGCGGTCATTCTCGGTACGTATGTGGAGGACCGTGGGTGTTTTGGGGCGTGCAGGCCGTGCCTCTGGGTGTCTGGGCACCCTCGGCCCAGTCACGGCTGCCTCCTCCATGGTGCCAATGGGGAGGCTGCAACTCCCCCCACCCCACCACCACGCAAGGAGACGGGACGTGTTTCCACTTCTGTGGTGAAGAACCTAACACTGGACGGGAACTCAGAGAGCAGCCCCCACCCCCAAACACCGCCGGACAGCTGCAACCTCCAGGAAGCCCCCAGAGAACGCTCCCACTGCTCGCTCCAGAGTCGAGAGGGGTGGTGGCTGGGCGCCCACCCGAATCTTAACCGTGACGCACCCCCACTGTCACACCCACATGCGCAGCGGATCGGGGGGGACCAGCGGGGGAGGCAGCAGCTCCCATGATTCTGGGAGGGGGTTTTCTGGGGAGCCACGTCTTGAGACTAACCCCCCAGCGACTCTCCGCAGGCGCCATCCTCGGAGGGACAGCGCCTCGATGCCTCGGCCCGGGCGCTGGGGCCAGCCGCACTCCAGGACCAGGAAACCCCAAGACCCGCCCTAAGCCGCGCGTGGGCGTCTCTGCCTCCTTGTTCAGTCCGTCTCTAGGTCATCTTCCTGGAGGAGGTGCTGGGGTTCTGGACGGTTCTGTTCTGTGGTGCTCGAAGAGAGGTTTTCCCAGGTGAATTCGTTTTACTTGTGACGAATCATTCTCGGCCAACCTCTTTTCAGCATCCCATCCGACTGGGCGGGAAGGCTCTTGGCAGCGCGTGCCCGAGTTCTCCGGGTAAGTAGCGGGGCTGTCCCCAGGGGCGCGTGCGGCCCCCCTCGCCACCAGGCCGCTAACCCTCTGTGTCCATCTTCCCCAGGTGTGCCCGGAGGCCCCGGCTGCGACAAGAGGCCACGGGCTTCAGCGCCACGTTTTGGTACTAGAAAAGAGGTTATCCGTGTTTCTTCGCTTTACTTGTGACGAAAAATACGGGTGCACTTCTATTTGCGTGCCATCTCCCGTCACTGAAGCCGGCGCTGACCTCGGGCGAGACGCCGCGTGCCGGCCCCTCGCCCCTCTCGGGCCCGGAACAGGCAGCAGCCCGGGGGCCGAGCCCGTGCCGAAGACGGCGGTCCCTGGCCAGCCCCGCCACGCCTCGCCCAGAGAGACGCCTGGACGCGCGGAGTCAGCTGTTGCCATTTTCCTGAGTGGACATCGCCTTCTGTTTTTTTTCCTGACATTTAGAGAAATCTGTTTTTTCTCAGGTGTCATTGGTTTGCCAGTGGTTTGATGAGGAGCCTTGTGATTTGGGGAGCACAGCTTCACCTTCCTGTGGGCCCCTCCAGCCACGCCCACTGCCAACACCCCATCACCTTGCCTCCCAGCGTCTGAGTGACTCACTGCGTCCTGCTAGTTGGTCTTCTTTGGTCACGTCTGCTCCGCCCGGTGCCTCTCTGGAAGTGCCTTTGGCCTCTGACCTGATTCCCTTGCATCACCCCCTCAAGACCCACCCTCTGTCCCCAGAGGCACTATTTTATCTTTGTTGATAGCAACACGGTGTCCTGTGGGGCACGGGGTGCCTATGTCAGGGGATGGGGCACCCCCAGGGCATGTCCACCTGCCGGGGTTCCCCGAGGGCATCTGCCCCTGAGTGGCCCGGGACGAGAGCGTCTCTGCCCGAGGAAGCAGAGAAGGCGCCACGCTCGTTCTGAACCGAGCCCCAGTCCCGCGAGTCCCCGTGCAGGAAGGTGACAGGGAGACCCGGGAGCGGCCCTCCTGTGGCTGTTTTCTATGCCTCCAGCCCTTCCTTTCCCTGCAGGAAGCCGAGTCCTGGCGGAGGCAAGAGGCACAGAGTCAGAAGCTGGTCTGAGATGTTCGAAAGGAGGTTGTCCGTGATGTATTTGCTTTGTTCATGGCAGATATTGCACGGTTGATCTCTTTTCTTCATCAAATACCTTCTCGAAGGACGTGCAGCACGTGAGCGTGGCTGGGTGCGTGCAGCCCCCTGGGGGAGGGTCAGCGGGGCCAGTGTCCTCTCGGACTTACTTTGCACCCTGAGGAGGAGACCTGCTTGAACGAGCCCCCTCCGGTCTCGCTCCCTGCGGTAAACTGCGCCACATCAGAAGTCTGGTTGCACGGCACTGGTTTCTTCGTGAGAGTCCACGAAGACTTGAACGAGCGTGTTTCACACAGCGGGGTCCCAGGTCCGGTCTCCAGCCCCTGGCGTCCGAGGCGTAAACGCTGAGAGTAAAGACGCCGGAAGCTGCAGCGACACAGTGCTTGGTGGCGGGGTGCGGGAGTGGGCGATGATGCTTCTCGCAGAACTTCTCTTAAGCTTTGTGGAACAGCCGCTTTTTAAAAATTAGAGCAGCGTGCGTGGGGCATCGCAGCGCCGAGGCGTCTGACGGAGACCAGGGGTCACTAGACTCTTTCCATGTCCGTCCCCTCTTCTCACCTAATGAGTGGGGCCGCCCCAGGCCAGGGTTCAGACCCACCTTCCTGTGGTCTCGCTGGAGGCCACGCTGCTCCTTTAACACCACAACCTCCTTAAACCCGAGGGGGCTCCTCGTGGGCTGGGTAAGTGGCTTCTCCAAGAGCCGGACCAGGGAAGATGGTCCCAGAGGGGACGGGAGAAGGTGGGGGTGCAGCCACGCAGGGTGTGACCTCAGACCAGTCCTGTGGAGGGTCACTACAGCCTGCCCCAGGGGCTCGGTCACTGGGAGCCCACTGCCCGGGAGCGGGCACTTCCGGGCCCACGGCGTCCCCACGGGCACGTCAGCCTTAGCAGGACACGCAGGAGGTGACGCCGGCTTCACAGAGGAGACGTCAGGTGTGTGGACGTGGCTGCCCCTGCGTGTCAGAGAGGGACTGCTGGGCTGGCCGCTGCGGCTGTCCCAGATCTTGCCTGGCTGCCTGTGTTTTAACTAACAGACAGTAACTGGCCAGGAGCTCCCCACGGGGCAGGCGTCCTCGCTGTGGCCGTGCCTGCAGACCTGCTCCTGGCCACATGGATGGGCGGCCTTGGCCTGTTTGCTCGGAGAAGGGGCTGTTGGGCGCCCTGACCAGCGCTGTGCCCCATTGCCCTTGACAGGCCTCAGGGCTGAGCCTGGCAGCTGAGTGTGAGCACGCGCGTCTGTGCGTCTGATTCCTTTGTGACGAAGCAGCTGTGCTGTGGCGCTTTGGGGTGCGGGTGGTTTCCTGCCCCAGCTGTACCCAAAGGAGAGAGGCTCCAGCTCTTTGTGCATGGCAGGGCCGGTGTGGTCAGCTCACCCTTGGCGTCCACTGTCCTAGGGGAGGGTTGGCCCCAGTCCAGGAGGACTCTCTAGAGGTGGCAGCAACTTTGCCCAACAGGGACTGAGCTGGGCTTACTGATGCTTCATGGAGCACCTTGCTTTTGGAGGCGGGGCTTACTGACGGCTTTTGGGACCTAGGTCACTAAGGCTCTGCATTCAACTCACCTGGAGCTTTTTTCCCTGCAAACCCTACCTTTTTATCGATGGGCGGGGTGATGGTGGCTGGTCAGTGTGATGCTTGGCGGCCGCCAGCTGTGTTTGAGGAGATACCATTTGCGGCCCTTTGTCTCACATCCTCCACAGATAGACTCATGGACTCGCACCTGTGGGGACCTTCTGGACGCAAGTCTCACTCTCTGGACGCTTCCCTGACGTCTTCTGCACACCAAGGTATGTGAAAGGATGGTGGCTGCCCAGCACACTTTTATATTCCTCTGCCGTGGAGCTTCTGGAGGGCTTCATGGAGGCGGTGCCAGTTTGCAGGGCTTTGCAGGGCTTCTGTCTGTGAAATCTGGGGGCTTCAAAGCCACTCCCACTAGTGTGCTAGCTTTAGTATGGTGAATTTTCAAAGTCCGTCCACTTCCCCAGAATCAGACCCTGCTTTGGAAATACTCCTGGGGCGAACTATGAACCCCATCAGGACAGAGGTGTCTGTTCTGGAGCACGTTACTCAGGCCCGTCCTGGGCTGACAGTTCCTCCATGGAATGTGAAAGGGGCTTGGCGACCTGTTTCCTTAATTCTTGATAAAGTTTGGGCTTTTCAGGGCTACTCAGTCTTTGGTATCCAAAAGGTGGCTGTTCCTTCCGTGCTTACAAGATTTATGACTCATCATAGAGGAAAATCCACATTTTCAACATCCGAAGTTGCTTTTAAAGCATTTCCGATCCCCCCACAGCCCCCGGCTGGAGGGCTGACAGTGCCGCTCCCTCCAGGGAGTTATCAGAAGGCGGACCCCCGTCCCCAAATCTCCAGCAGCAACGGGCCAGGCCGCCTCGGTCCGGGCACCTGCCCCAGCGCCCGCCCCACGCCAGCCTCACTCCTGATGGGTGGCTCTTAAGTTCATACTTTTCAGGACTAAATCTTTCTTTGGTATTTAAAAGGTGGATATTCCTTCTATGTTTATGTTATTTATGATTAAACATAGAGGAAATTCCACGTTTTCAGTATCAAATGCTGCTGGGAAAACTTCCCGGACGGAAGCCAGGCAGGCGTGCCCGCGGGGTAAGTGGACACACGGCCCCGCCCACACCTGTGCCCCTTCCTGCCACGCGGCTCAGCCCCCGCCCGCCCTGGCCCCGCGCCCCCCACCTCCCCATCTCCCCCCTCCTGCCGCCCGGTCCGCTCTCTCCTCCAGGGCCGCTCCACAACTTCTCTGGGAGATGGGACTGGCATTTTTGATGGATCGTGACTAGGCGCATGCGTGCCTGGAGCAATCGTCTTTGGTATTTAAAAGGTAGATTTTCCTTCTATGATTACGTGTTTGATGGTTAATCATAGAGGAAAATCCACGTTTTCAGTATCAAAAGCTGCCGGGGATGTTCCTGGACGGAGGCCTCGGCCCGGAGCCAGGCAGGCGGCCGCAGGGTAAGTGAAAGATGGTGGACCGCAGAACATGTGCGTCCTTCCTGCCATATGTCTGCCGACCATCACCTTTAGACACCCCCTCTCGCCGAGGCGCCGCCGCCCGGGCCGCCAGACCACACCTCGCCCTCGGCCGTTCGCCGCCACGCCGGCTCCGTCTTCTCCGGTCCTCGGTCCTTCTTTGGTATTTAAAAGGTGGATATTCCTTCTATGTTTACGTGATTCATAGATAATCATAGAGGAAAATCCATGTTTTCAGTATCAAATGCCACTTTGGACGTATCTCTGGAAAAAGACCGTGAGGCCAGGCCCCATGGCCCCTCGGCCTGGGGAGGGGCCGGAGGGGTCGCCGGCCGCGTCTTCACGCCGGGCTGGCTGAGCGAGCTCCGTGCTTGGTGAGGGTGGGCTTGTGGGTCCCAGCCCGAGTGTCCGGGGGTCTCGCCTCTTTTCTGTGACTTTCCTTTTTGATGACTCAGCACAGGTGCGCGCTCTCCTGGACGGACTCCTTCTTTGGTATTTAAAAGGTAGATTCTCCTTCTATGAGTACATTATTTATGATTAATCATAGAGGAAAATCCACGTTTTCAGTATCAAATGCTGCCGGGAACCTCCGCGGATGTGAAGTCGCCGTCACAGAAGAGGTGGTGCCTGCACCCCGGGCGCAGCGAGATGGTCCGGGCAGGGTGCGGTGGCCCAAGGCCGGCACTGGGTGTGGCCTCGCTGCTCTTGAATGGGCTTTTTTCCCCTCATTGTTTCTCATGTTTATGGTGTGTTTTCTGTGATCAGTTTCTCCTGTTATCACCATAGTGAAAAACTGGGGAGATGTGAAAGGAATGATTAAGCCCCTCGCACCTCCCAGCATGTCCAGGTGTGCTCGCGCGCGCGCGCACACGCACTCAGGCGCGGCCCCAGCTCGCCGGCAGGTCACCTCTGCTTGCCTGGGGCCATTCCTGTGGCGGGCGACGTGTCGCCCCGGAGAGCGGCTCCGCCCATGGCGCCGTGGCTGCCTGGGGAGTGGCAGGCCTTCCGTGCCCCGTGCACTGTTGGTAGAGGGTTTCCCTGCGCTCCAAGGGGCCGAGCCACCGGGAAGGCTTCTTGCAGATCACACGGACACAGGGGCCCATCTGAGGACCAGGGCCGCGGCAGGGGAGGGACGCCTGGCTGACCGCACAGGGCCTGCACCTCTCTCGGTACTTGTGGCTTGGTCCTCTCACCTGCTGCAACCTTCAGAGAACCTTCTGGAGGAGAGGCTGGCTTTGGGGACGATGCGGTGGTTTTCTCTTCAGAACTGCTGCTCTGTTTACAAAGCAGCACCTTCCTGGGTGGACCTGCTTTGAGGGGTGGACGGCGTCCATGAGTGGCAGCCTGGGAGACCTCCCTGGACCAGGCCAGCAGGACTGAATTTCATTCTGGGTTATCTGGTCTACCCACCCTCCATCTTTGACTGATTTCTGGGCCTTTTGTCCACTGGAGGGGAGAGGGTGGGTGTTGGCACCAGGCCAGGGTAAGGGCTCTGCAGTGCCCAGCGTGTCTCCGAAACGACTGCTGGGACCCCTCAGTCCTGATGCACCCCATGCCCATGGTGTCCTCTCGCCATTGTCCACACTGAGCTGCAAAGTCCCAGGTGCTCATGCCGTTATGTCTCTAAATAGGAGCAAGTTGACCTTGGAGGTTTCACTTTCCTTTGGGGAGTCTTGCACTAGATGGGTGTTTTTGAGGACCAGCTTGGCTGGCTTGGACACACGTCAAATGCAAAATGGACGCTTGTCTTAGCGCAGCTGTAGCGTGTGTTGGGTGGCTTGCTCCTCTGCTTTGCTTCGTCTCTTTAACGGTGCTGTCACCCCTGCAGCCAGGGTGTCCTCAGGCGGACTTCCCGGAGGCCCTGGCCTTGGGCAGAAGTAGTAGTTCTTCCCCCAGGGCCGTTCTGCAGCCTCTTTCCACCCACTTGTCCAGTCACACAAGACTGCCCTGTCTTTGGGGGGAGACCGCCGCTTTGGAGAGACGCCGGGGAGCCCAGTCCGCAATGAGGCTGGGTCCCGGGGGCCAGGTCCCTCCGTCTCAGGCCCCGCAGGAGGCGGAACCCTCTGGGGAAGATGCGGTGTGGTCCTCACCAGAGCTGCTCTTTGGTACTTGAAGAGAGGATACCCTTGTATGGTTCACTTTATTAATGGCGAATATACAGGGGGAGACTCTTATTTGCGTATCAAACTGACTGGGAAGGCGCTCGGACCCTGCTCTGACTTCGACACAGACACCCCGGTGACACTGATGTCACCCTCAGGTATGTCCTGGCTTCCCGGATTGAAGGCGGGCTTTGGATGCGATGCTGGCCCCGGGTCCCTGACTGGGCATCCCCTGGAGGCCGGGTTATGCTGGGCTAGGGGCCCCGGGGGAGGGACCCAGGGGATGGGGTGGACCTTGGGCACCTGCCATCTGTTGTCTGCAGTTTAACGGTGGTTTGCGTTTTTGAAGATGAACCACGCGTGGACCTGACGATTGCCAGCACCAAGTCGTGCCCAGGAGGCATCCAGTACAATGTCAAGCTGACAAGAGAGACCTTGATGTCACACCCTTTCGAGAGCAACAGACGAATGACCTGGGGCCAAAGGCCACTGACTCTATTTATGAAGGTTCCAAACCAGATGGACAAACCTCCAGTCCATCCTGGAGGGCTTCCTGGAGGTGGCATCAGCGTGTGGGAAGAGGCTGAGGGCCGCTCGCCAGTGTTTGTCTTCAGCTTCTGGGCCCTTGCTCTCATCCCTGGGAGGGGCTGTAGGGCTGTCTCCCATGGTTCCAGCTCGCCTGGCAACAGTGTCCTCGCAGGAACCCAGGGATCTGAGAAGGGCCGTGGGCGCTGCCCCAGGGGTCAGGTACGTGGATGTCGGAAGGTCAGAGGGAAGTGCTGGTCCCGATGCTTGTCCTCGGGTCCTCTGACCTCCTGCATTCCGTTTAATCAGGGGCCTGCTGGGGGAAGCGGCTCCAGCGGCGCTTCCCGTCTCCACGCGCAGACGCGTTTCTCGGCCGGAGGCGCTCTCTGCGCCCCGTTATGTCCTCCACCCAGGCCGGGGCAGCGGAGCGACACTGCACAGAGCCTCGAGGGTTACGGCGGTGGCCCATCTGAGAGGTGAGCCCCTCCCGGGGCAGGGGGGCATCACCTGCTCACCCCAGCCTCAGCCTCTGTTCTGTCCACAGGGACCCTGTCTGCGGAGAGGCCTCCACGGGCAGCCGCCTTTCGTTACTCTGGTACGTGGGGTTTGACGTCTTTGCTCTGTCAGCATGAGTCCCACATCCAGCCAACCTCCAGAGGGTGGCTGGGAGGGCTGGCGCTGGGTAGGGGTCATGCCTGGGCCGTGGCCACAGGCCTTTGCTTTTTCTAGAATGGCAAGTCACCCAGCCCTGGCCCTCGGTGCTCAGGCTACCTGAGGATTTGCTGGGAGCTCCACCCACCCGCCCACCGGGCCGCCCCACCCACCCACCGGGCCGCAGGCTGCAGGAGCCCTGAGCAGCTCCTTTTCAGGAAAAGTCCTGGTTGGGACTGAATCCTGGGGACGTGCCAGTTTCAGGGAGGGGCGCGGGCGTCCCCTCTCCCGGGATGGGGGCTGACCCGCGGGCATACCTGGCCGGCCGCCTGCCTTTCCCGCCCCCTAGGAGGAACTCGGGACCGAGGGCCGCGAGCGGGAGCCGTGGACCTGCGAGCTTGCTGTTTGGTGCTTAAAGCGAGGTTGCCCTTTGTATACTCGGTTCATTGGCGTGGAGTATACAAGGGCAAGCTCTCTGTGAGCATCAAACGTGTCTGGGCGGCTTCTTGGACCCGGCCCACACTCGGCGAGGGAGGCGGTACGTGTGCATGACTGTGTGTCCAGTGCCGTGGGCGAGGCCGGTGGGTGCCGCTCACCGCTTCGGGCGGGCCGCCCTGTGCCGCCGGGGCGGGGGGCGCGCTGTGGCTGGGTCCGGAGAAGCCGGGGCGGCGCGGGCGCGCGTGGAGCTGGGCCCGGCCACTAACCCCCGCGTCTGATTCGCCCCCAGGACGGCGCCCGAGGATGCGGGCCGCGGCGCGTGCGGTCCCCGCTGAGCTAACCTTTGGTACTTGGAGAGTGGTTATCCCTGTCCTGTTCGTTTTGCTCGTGTCGAATCGTACAGGGTCATCCACTTTTTCAGTATCAAGAGCGCAGACCGTAGAGTCGGGTTCCGGGCTCGGATCCGCCTCCCGCACGCAGACCCGACGAGCCAGCGTACCCGGAGCCTCGCGGCCAGGGCCCGGCCGACCGGAGACGCAGACGCGGCGCAGACGCAGACGCAGCGCAGCCCCGGCCCAGCCGCCGGCGCCCGGAGCCCCGGGCAGGTGGGCAGCGATGACGCCCTGGCCGGACTTGCGAGCGACGCGGAGACCTTCCTGGACACAGCCCCTCCTGGACGCAGCCCCCAGGTACGTGAGCGGGTCGCGGAGCCCACAGCCGCGGGGCCAGGAGGGCCTGCCCAGGGTGCGCTGGGCGCGGGGCTAGGGCCGCGTGGTCGGGGCCGCGCTGCGGGGGAGGCGCGAGCCGAGTGGGCCGCGCTGCGCCGGGGCAGGTGGCCTTCGTCCGGCCGCGCCCCGAGGTGCTGGTGTTCCTGTCCGCGTTGCTGTTTCATACTTGAGGAGAAATTATCCTTGGTGTGTTCGCTTTATTTGTGATGAATCATACAAGGACAATTTCTTTTTGAGTATCAAATCCTGCCTCGGAGGACCTCCTGGACTTGACCAGAGCTGTGGAGAGATGCCGGCCTCGGCTGCGTGGGGCACGCGCGTGCACTGCAGCGGCTTTTGTGTGGGGCGCCTCTGCTCTAACCCGGCCCCTCCCTGCGGGCCAGCTTGGCAGACGCCCGGCGCTCGCAATGCTGGTCTCGGCTGCACGTTCTGGGTGACCCGGCGTCCTTGGCTCCACAAACCCTGCACCCTGCGTCTGGACGGCAAGCAACCTCAGGCTCCCTGAGGCCAGTCCCTGCCCCCGCCCCCGCCTGAGGATGTGACTGGCCCCCTCCCCAAGCATGCGCCTACTTCAGCGTGGAGCTGACCCGCTCACCCTACTGTCTGGACCACTGAGAACTTTCTAGAAGGACCACCGACTTCAGAGAGGACACCAAGCTCCACTGGATGAACGAGTTCTTTGGTGCTTAAAGAATGGCTGTCCGTAGTATGGTCTCTGTGTTCATGGTGATTAATATCGGACAACCATTGTTTGAGCAGCCAAACTGGCTTCAGAAGCACTCTTCGGCACCGCGCCGCCTTCAGCCAGAGGATGCGGGCCGGCCGCCCCAGCGCGGCCCTGCAGAAGACCCGTAACGCTAGACAGTGACCCAGAATCCAGCCGCACACGCCTCTTCTGTGAACTAACACCGGCTTTGGGGTGGAGCTGCGAGCTGGGCGTTCGTTCAGGCCGCTCGAAGATGTTGATAACCACTTCCCTGTCTTTCCTTCCTTGTGATTCAGTCTCAGCCCCCGGGACCCGGAGGCACGCGGGTCAGGCATTTCTCTAGGCAGCTAGCTGGTGGGCCACCGGCCCCTCCCTGAGTCTTTCGCATGCCTCTGAGCAGAAGACTTCCTGAGGGAGGGGCCAGCCTCCAGGAACCGCCTGGCCCTCCCATGGCCCCGAGCAGCTGCCCGTTGAGCGTTGAGCGTCCCGTTTGTTCTTGACGATGTGGCGTGGCCTCTCTGGACCCGCTCACCCCACCTGGCACACGCTTGAGGAGCCGGCACCGCGGCCTCCGCCTCGAGGCTGTGTGAGAGACGGTTGTGGGCAGGAGCAGTGTTTCTCAAACTTTCGAGAGCGTCTAAGATTTCATCACCTAGGGATCTTGTTAAAAGGCAGATTCTGATTCAGGGAGCAAGATTCTGCATTTTTAGCAAGTTCCCAAGTGATGCTAACGCTGCTGTCGGTGGAGGACCTTGCCGCGTGGGGCCTGCAGACCGAGTGTTCGCTTCGGCATCTCCGCTCCGCCCCACCCCGCCTCCCGGCGCCCCCGCTCAGCCGCACGCTCTGCTCTGGGGACCGGGCTCTGCCCTGGGGCGCCACTGCCCCGGGCTGCTCTTCTCGGGGGTCACGCCCGGAGTCCACCTCTGTGCAGCAGGGCCCACCGGTGTCAGCCCACTGCCAGACGAGCCGCGCCGGGCATGCCACCTGCCACGAGTGGCCCAGGCCTCTCCCGCTGGAGCTGCTGGGATGGCCGGCTCGCGGGCATACCGCGTCTCAGCCGTTTCCTAAGAGGAGGCCTCGTCTGGGCAGCGCTGGGTCCTGCCTGCCGTCCCCTCTGAGGACCCCGGTGGGGCTGGCCTGTCTCCGGAGACTTCCCGGCGGGGCTCCAACCTGGGGTTTGGGCCTCGGGGTCTGGCCTCCTGGGTGCCGGGTGGCAGCTGATGCGACCTTGCTTCCTTTACAGGATGCGCACACCTGGCGCCCGGGGCATCCTCGGGACCGGCCGCCCTCAGGAGGAGCTTCCGGAGAGGCCCTGGTGCGCGTTGGAACCTGACGTCCGACGGAGGCACCAAAGCCCTCTGCATCGCTCCTGGTGAGCAGCCCAGGTAGCCTCTTCCCAAGGGGCAGACCCTGTGCGGAGCTGTGAGCCTCGTGCCGGCTGAGCGGGGCGTCCGGGCGCTGCCTGGGAGGGAACCGGCGCTGGATGGGCCGGGGCCACTCGCATTTCCCAGTGAAGTGAATGTGCTGTACGTTTTGTGCCATTCACCCCCTGCCCGTGGTGCCCATGCACCTTGCGTGGGCGTAGCCACCGGTCGGCTCCAGAGGGAGTCTCTGTGTCCCCATCACTCGGGCCCGTCAGGGAGGCCTGGCCAGTGAGCCTGTCTGGGCAGGGCTGTCCCCCACTGAGCTCTGTATACCAACCTTTGTGGGGTTCCTGGAGGCATCAGGCCCCTGAAGACCCATCTGGGGTCTGTGTCTGGGTCACATCCCACCCGGATGCAGCCTCCTCCCAGGGCGTGTGAGTGAGTGGCCACAGCTCCTGTTCTCCCACTGACCCACGTCCCCCCACTGCTGGCCATGTCCACGAGGCCACCCCCAAGCCGGGGTGTCCTGGCGCTGCCATCCTGGGGAGACGGGTCTGGCCGCCTCTCCTCCTTTGCTCGTGGCGCGAACCCCAGCCCCGTCTCGCTCTGCCCGGGCTCAGGCCGGCCTGGAGCACTGGCGCCGGCCCCAGGCTTGGGACCTGAATGAGGCTCGCTGAGCAGCCGGTGGGGCCCTCTGGGGGGCCACCTGCGGGGCGCCAGCTTCCCTGCGATGCCGCAGCCCCGGAGGGGCTCCCTGTGTGACGGCAATTCCTGCCACTACCCCAGACTTGTCTCCACCCTCAGGAGCTCCCGGGAGGGACAAGAGCACCGTGGATGGCGCCGGGCGTGTGGGACCGGCACGAGGCCCTCGTCTGGCCCCGTAGCGTGGTGAGGCCCCTCTGCGGATGGTGCGCCAGCCCCACCCTCGGGTCAGGCTGGGGAGGTGCGTGGGTGCTGGTGGGCCCCTGGCCGCAGGCCCCCAGGGCGCGGCACGCCGAGGCCCTTCCTCGGGCCAGGCTCCCAGTGCTGTACCCGCCCGGTCCAGGGACGCTGAGCTGATGCCACGTGGTGCTCTCTGGGGCTCAGCCTGTCCCACCGCGCTGTTCGGCAGGGGTCAGCTACCCCCAAGAGGCCGTTGCCGTCGGTGCCTGTCCAGGGAAGGGAGGGCTGAGCGACCCTGACCCACCCAGGGCGGGTCACTCCCCAGCGTCCTCCGGAGGTCACCGCACCCGGGCGCCAGCTGTCACAGAGCCATGGCCGGTGGGGGCAAAGCCGCGTGGCCCCCAGCAGCAGCAGGGCCTCGGCTGCACCATGCTGTGGCCGCCGCCTCCCCGCCGGGACAGAGTCCGCCTGGACATGCCCCGACTCTGACGGGCGGGGCTGTCCTTCCTGGGAACGGGCGGTCCGTTAGAGGACACGTCGTGACCCTTGCCCTGGAGCCCTGCTCAGGACAGACGGGGAGGCTGTGCACCCCTCAGTCCTGCTGGCACCGGCCTGGATAAGCCTCCTGTCTGGTGCCTGCTCGGCTCCCCTTCCCCGAGCCCAGGGAGACTGGCGCCCCCCGAGTGCTGACTTTGAGGGGAGCTTCCTGGGAAGAGCCGGAGGCCTGGGCCCTCAGGGGTGGGAGCGCACACTGGGCTGGAGCGTAGAGCTTGTCTGCAGGGGTGCCGCCCAGCCTCCTCCCTGCCCGCTTCGTCCCAGGCCCAGCGGCAGCGAGGCCGCGGGAGACGCCTGTGGGCCAGCCGTGGGTACTTGAGGAGTGGTTATCCCTGCTGTGTTCGCTGAGTTCGTGACGAATCATACAGGGACATCCAGTTTTTCAGTATCAAATGCTGCTTGGAGGGCGTCCCGGACAGCGCGCCTCGGAGGAGGCCCTGCCGCCGGCACCGGCCCTAAGGCGTGTGACGGGCAGCGCCCTGGGCGCACCGTCCCACCCAGGTGCTGGCCACGCCCCGGCAGGCCTGCTCTGTGCAGAAGGTGGCTCTCGGAGGCCAGGAGCTTCTGAAGGGTGTTGCTTTCTGACCAGGTGATGGCCAGTGAGAACCCCACTTGTCGCAGGTGACCACTCCTTCGCGGGATGTCCTGGGAGCAGGCCAGCGTGCGGGCGAGGGGTGCCGGCAGTGCGGCTGCTGCCCAGGGTCTGACCTCCCTGGGGGCTGCTGGGGACAGCGCCCACCTCGCGGGCGGCGAGCCTGCCTCTTCTGGCCAGCTTGTTTCTGCTGCGTCCTCGTCTCGCCGGGATCCTTCCTGTGGGGCCCTGGCCATGGGCTTTGGGGAGGGTGTCTCGAGGCCGTGTTCACGGCGCTTTCTTCATCGAGCTCTTGCTGCTGGATGCTCTTGTCCTCAGGACCGCTGACCTGTTGGCTGGTGAGGGGTGATGCAGCTGCTCCACAGACAGGACTCAGCGTCCGCTGTATTCTAGGTGATTCTAGACCTTAGTTGTTTTCCCTGCACTGGGGTTAGTGCAGCAAATGAGGTGAAATCCTGCTCACATGGACTCACATCTTGAGGGTGAGACGGACAGAGACGCAGATCCAGAAGCATCGCTTCGTCCACCATGACGCTCATGGAGGACAGAGAGGAAGAGCGCATGCTGGAAGGGGCATTTCTGCTGAATACAGGGGCTGGAAAGGCCACTGGGGAAGGAGGCAGGGACCCAGTGGGGTAGGCCGACGGCCAGCTGGATGAGGCGGGGCTCAGAGGACAGAGCGGCCTCTGGCATCACGGAGGGAGTGGAGAAGACCAGCGGGCCCGGCAGGATGGGGTGGTCGTGGAGCTGTGGGGAGAGGCAGCCTCAGAGTCTTGGGTCATTTGGATTTTTAAAAAAATATTTATTGATGCACACAAGAGCTGAGTGCAGGCCTGAAGTGCAGGGGATGAGAGGACTCCCCAGAGACAGTGGGGGCAGAACAGGTGGATCCGCTGAAACCCACCGCTGAGGGGGCAGCAGGGAGACAGGAGAGTCTGCTGCGTCCTGCGGGTCCCTCCCTGGCCGGGGGTGGAACTCGCGCTGCAGCGGCTGCGGACATCTTCATGGTGCTGAGACTGACCCTTGAGCCACCACGGAAGCCCTCCGTTTGGATTTTACTGGACCCCCAGGTTCTCCGTCAGCCCTGCCCTGTGTGGTTGGCTTTGCAGTGGCCGCACTGGGGTGAGGACAGCAAGCCCGTCCACGCGTCCTCCCTGGAGATCCGGGCTAATACGGGAGGGTGGAGCCGTAGATCTGGGATGAGCCCAGCCAGGGTCAGGAGTGAGAAGTGGGGAACCAGTCGGGAGTTGACCAGAGACTCGGGGTTCTAGGGCGACTCTGGGTAGCCAGGGAGCTCTGGGAAAAGATGTCACCGCCATGTTGCCAAGCTCCACGCCGAGGCGGTGACCTCAGGCTGGGCGTCCAGGAGGCATGGGCAAAGGTGGCAGGAGATGAAGGGGTCACAGGGCTGTTCGGGGGAGCTGGGTGCCGGCGGCATAGGGTCATCGCCATGAAGGAACACAGGAGGGGTTCAAGGGGGCGACCGCGTCGGGGCCTGGACACTGTTGTCCCGGCCGTTTTGAAAGAAGAGGAGGAAGGCGGCCTGGAAATGGAGATGCAAAGCCAGGCTGCGGCCTTGGCTGTCAGAGGCGGAGGACGAGCGCTCTCCCGGGGGAGCACGCGTGGTGGAGAGGCTGGAGGCACGCGGGCATCACTGGTGGTGGCCGCAGCTGCAGGGGTGTGGCGGAGTGGTGCGGCCACGGCACAGGGCGGGGACAGTTTTGCTGCCCCGGCGCGAGGACTGGGTTCTCTCGGTGGTGATGGGATGGAGCCCTGACCCCCTGGCCCAAGGCTGTCTGGGAGAAGGGGCTTGCGAGGGGCTTCTGTGGATCCTTCTTGGGTTGCTTCCTGGGCGGTCCTCGGATGACGTGGATGGGGGTGCAGAGGAGGGGCCCGGGGGCAGAGCTTGGCGGACCTGCCACAGACCCTTCCGGGCTCTCCCCAGAGCCCCTTCGGTTTGGTGGACCCCTACGTCGTGACAGAGGCTGGCTATAGAACCCGGGACCTGGGGCGAGCTGACATTAAAGAAGCACGAGGAGCACGCCTCCCCACTGCCCGCAGGATGCAGGCGGGCACCTGAACCCAGGAGGGGCTGAGCCAGGCCGCGCCCCAGGAGGTGAGTGCCCAGGCCCCTGAGCTCCAGTGTGTTCCCCGAACCGCCCCATTAGCCGTGTCCGAGCTGCCGGCAGGACGGAGGCTGCAGGGCACGCCCCAGGAGTGGAAGGGCCCTGTCTGTCCTGTCTCTGCCTCTCTGTGGTACTTGAAGAGAAGTGGTTCGTGGTGGATTTGCTTTGCTTGTGACGAATCGTTCATGGACGCTTTTTTCAGTGCTGCTCTGAGGACCTGCCGGACACAGCGGCGGCCGTGGGAACGACGCCTCTGTGCTGTCAGCCGTGCGGAGAAGACGGGACGCGCTGGCCGGCCAGGAACGCCGCGTTGAGCTCACCGTAAGTCGTCTGACCCACTGGCTTGGGCTGTCCACCTGTAGTATCCCCCCCGGGCCTGTCACCAGTCACCTCACAGGACAGTGAGGGGGCGCCCTGGGCCCACAAACAACTTCTGGAAGAGACGCTGGTGTCCCCATTGTGCAGGGCGCGTGACTGGTTGGCCGGGGGCGGGCCCTGTGTTCGCCCTGTGGCCCACCGAGTCACCCACCCCGAAGACTTCGAGGGGGTTCTGCTGGCTTTGGCAAGCACCGGCAACTTCCCGTGGCTGCCGCCGGGGGCTGCACAGTCCTGTGTTTCCTTGGAATGTGGGGTCTCTGTTGCTTTGGAATGCTCCTGGCACCCGACACGGCCTTTGGGGTGGAAGTAGAAGCAGCTGGCTCTCCGGGGCGTGCGGTGGTTCACGGAGCTGGTCCTTCATTTGTTGGGGTCCCCTGGCCCTCTGACCCGGCGTCCCGTCTCTCCGCAGAGGGAGCTGCTTTGGGACGCGGCCCTGGTTCTCTGCCCAGCTGCTCCTCAGAGCAGAGGCGCTGCCAGGCCCGGGGTCCCCCCAGGAGCACGCCGCGCCCGCACCTCCCACCCGGGTAAGTGCGTCTCGGGTGAGCATGCGGCCATGGGGAGCATGTCACTCGGCCCACTACCCACCTTTATCCCGCCCTCTCTTGCAGGGCTCCGGCGGGCGCGGCCGCCTCGCGGGGGAGGCTCGGACTCCCCGCCAGAGTTCGCTGTGGTGCTTGAAGAGAGGCTGGCCGTGATGAATTCGATTCATCAAAGCGAGTCATACACGGCTCTCCTCTCTTTTAGTGTCAAATTCTGCCTCGGAGGGTTTCCTGGGTCCGGGCTGCTTGCGAGGTAGGTGCTCGGATGGCTGAGCCCACGGCAAGCGCTTTCTTGGAGAAGCATGTCCCCGGCCACTAACCCCAGCGTCCACGCTGACCCCTAGTCCACTCTCGGGCCGCTGGCAACTTGAGGATGAGCTGGAGGGGTGAGCTGCCCTGCCTGCACCAGTGCAGATGCGGGTCAGCCAGTAGCACCCTCATGAGCCAGCTGCCGAGTCTGGCGGAGCAGGATGCAGGCTGTGACCCTGGTTCACTAACTCGCCGCAGCCCGCCCGTCCGGGGTCTTCCGCTTGGGGACCCCTGTAGCTCGCCTGTTCTCGCACACGGGTGTCCCCGAGATCTGTGCTTCAGCGACAGTGACAACTTGTGGCTGAGTTCTTTGCGTTACTGTCGCCTGCATGGCCGCCCACTGCTCATAATCTGGCTTGGTGAACCAGGGGACCGCAGGGAGCGTGGACCTGGTTTGGGCATTGTCCCTGCTGGCCCACTCCTCAGTGTCCCATCCACCCTCAGAGGCCACCCCCACGCTACCCAGACTTCGTAACCACGTGGATGCAGGGAAGCTGAGAGCAGTGCCACCACGCGGTACTCGGAGGGAGGTTGTCCGTGGTGAGTTCGCATTATTCAATGATGCCCAATACACGGTCGATCTCTTTTCGGTATCACATCACGCCAGGCATCTTCTTGGAGCTGATGCTGTTTTTGGAGGAACCCACACGCGTGCCAGTTCCAGGCCCACGTACACCAATGTGTGCTTGGCCCCCTAACTGCGGGACAGGTGCCCAGTGCCCTTAGCCTCGTGCAGCCTATTTGTGACAGGCATTGACAATGATCTGGGTTCAAGACCCTAAGTGACAAGGGAGAGGGGGTGATACGAAGCCCTTGCTTTTTTATTTTATAAAGAAGATCATAGCTCGTCCCTTCTTCTCTCCATTTTAAATTGTAGAGGAAGGACTTCTCAGTCTGATCATCCATGCAAAGAGGACAGTAAATAGACAAAGAGAAACACATTTTTCAAATGAGATCACAGTGTACCTAATATTTTTAATTAGCAATATCTATTATTTAATATTAAGTTAAATACTATTATTTATCAGAAATATTTTACAAATACAAGATCAAACTGTACCTAACCTTTCATTAGAAATGTTGACTATAACATTGGAAGAGTGATAAATGCTTCTTGCTCTATCAAGAGGGATTAATTTCTAAAAGATCCCTATAAAACTAAGAAAACCACTAAATGGTTGGGATCTTTATGTTTTTTTAATTGTTCCCATGTCAAATCTAATTCTGAAATACAAAGGAAATCAACATCCCTCCTACTTTATGTCTAGGTAACATAATTTGATTTTTTTAATTATAAATATTTGCATTTTGTTCTAAAACCACAATTATTGTAGCTACTTAATCATAGTTCTATACTTAAATGACTCATTTTTGATTATCAGTTTTTTCCCTTAAACTCAGTCTTCTCCATTCCTGAATCTGAATTCTAATTCATCTTTTGATGGAATGAATTGTATCATTTATTTCAAAACAGCTCATAGTCCCCTCAGTCCTTGCACACTTGAGAACATCTAGCTCTTGCTTTTATACACAAGGGACAACTTAGCTAGGTATAAAAGTCTCACCCTACTTTCTCTCCCTAGAACTTTGTAGATCCTACCACATCACCTTCTGCCTGCAGTATTTCACTAGCTTTTTTTATGTGACTTCTGCGTATCAATCTTACCTAGTTGGCCTTTATTACCTAGAGGGTCTTCATATACTTTGCTGGAAGACTTTTGGCCCCTAGATTCCATGAGACCATTCATTTATGGGAATGTGTGATCATTGCTTTTTATTCAGCTGCCTGTTGGTTTTTGTCCATATTGTTTTATTTGGTCTTAGGATTTCCGGTTCTTTTCAATTTCTTTAGTCCCTTTAAACACACTTACTGTACAATTTCTCTCAACTTTGAGGTATGAGTCCTCTTCTTTGTTGAGCCTGTTGATTCGTGATAGTATTTTTCTTTCTGGATTTGATAACTTTTCATGGTGAGATAATCAAATACGGGGAATGAGGTGGTTCTGTTTTGTTTTGTTATCTGTGCAAAATTGCTGTTAACATTAGGGTTCTGTATTTGCTTCTGCCTGGCACTCTAAGGCTTTCACTATTTGATACCTGTTTTCCTACTGCTTTTCACTTATCTATTTTTTTATTATTGGTTTGAAGGTATCATGTGTGACGGCCTTGTGTAGTGAGGGTTTGGCCTCATTCTTCCCAGAGCCTAAGCAGAAATAAGCCCTGTTGTCATTATGCTGGGCCAGAACAGAGTTTTCTGGTTCCCTTTCCACTCTACTTCCTGCAGTCATGGCTACTGTTCTTGGTGGACATTGTGATCACATGGCTCTCAGTGCTCTGGCCAGTGCATGTCCCTGGGGTTGACATGGGTTGCACCTGGTTGCTCTGAACTAAATCTTCATTCGTTTCTGAGGGCTTTTCTTTCTTCATCCTTTACACCTCTACATTTCTTTGCCCATTGTTTTTGGCTGTGGTTGCATCTTACCCTGTGTTTGGAGGAGAGGTTCCGTTAGCTTTACCTGGATCTGGCTCAGTCTCTTTCTTTATTGGGTTTTCTAAATCATTATGCCTTCTTGCTTGGTAAGGTCAGCTGTTCCTTCATGAATAGGGTGTCTTCTCCTGTGATTTCTACGAGTACTTTCCTGTTCTTTGTGCTGGTCTTTTCTGAGGTTAAATGATCATTCATATTTCATTATCTCTGGATATTGAAGAATAGAGAAGGAAAAATGAAATCTGGCCATCCATGGGCATCGTTTTCTGGAAGTCTCTGTTGTCATTCGCACTGTGTCCTTCTCTACTTAAAGTGAGTCCTACCCAGATGCCCCCTCCTCAGTGACTCCTTCCATCTTGGCAGGCCACCTCACCATGGTGCCAGCTCCTGGGATATTGTGAAGTGCACACCATTTGGCAGGTGTGTGGATTCTTTTACCAATGGAGAGTTTATTTTTTGGTCACGTATCTACTGGACCATTAACCTTAAGTGTGAAATTTTTCTTTAGGGAGCCTTCTTGGAAGTTTTGTCCATCTTTGGTGATGAGGCCACCTTCTGAGGTCAGTGCAACCCCGCAGAATAATAGAATTGTTCTTTCCCCACACCCCATCATCTTCTCATGCTCAGCATGCGAAGTCAACAGCTTGGGAATGAACTCCAGCTTTGCAGGCTTCCCGGACACAAGCCCAGGGAGGAAGGGCTCCCAGCCATCAGCCTTGATGCTAACGTGATGCTAACGTGTGGTCCCCACGGGGACCAGAACAGTGAAGTTCTACGCACTTGACCTCTCCAAGCTCAGTCCCTCCTGGGAGTCCTTAGATAACAGGACAAGCGCAGCAGAGACGTTGATGTCTGGGCTACTTCAGGGTCTCGGGTGGGGTGGCTGAACCTGGGGCCTGTGAGTCTTCACCCCTGACCCTCTGGCAGCCAGTCTGCCAATGCTCAGCACTCTCTCGTCCTGAGGGGGCCGTCCTGGAGGAGGCCAGCTTCGGAGAAGAGGCATTGGCACCTGGTCAGTGCTAACTTGCGGTGCTTGGAGATAGGTTATCCGTGTTGCCTTCGCTTTATTCATGACGAATCATACACGGTTCACCTATTTTTCAGCTCCACATCCCACCTGGGGGGGCTTGTGGATGGGAGCTGGGCCTCAGCTCCCAAGGGGTCAGCGGGGAGACTTGGCCGCCGCTGCCTGCAGAGCATGCCCTTCCCGCTGCCGTGTGCCCATCCCAGCCTCTGTGTGCCACCCATCCATGGGAAGGTTCTGGAGAATCCGGGGAAGAAGTCAGGCTTCTCTTACCAGAGCCACATGGCGGTTCTTGAAGAGAGGTCTTCCATGATGCATTCGCTTTGTTGTTTGACGAATCATACATGGTTGACCTTTCTTTAAGTGTCAAATCTGGCCTTAGAGCACCCTAGGGCGATGCCAGCCTCAGGGATGGGTGGGGGAGCCCACAGGCCTGCCGGGTGGTCACGTGGGCGTGGGCGTGGGCGCGTCTTCCCATGGATGTCCCCTCCGTGTCTGCTCTCCTCCGTGGCCAGTGCCCCTGGTCTGTGCTAGCGGCACGCCGTGTCCCTGCGGAGGCGGCCGCTCCGTGGTAGTGCCCCCTCCCCCGTTTGGCTGGCACCCGCCCCTTCGCTGTCTGTGCGTGTGACGGTACCTGCTTTGCCGCGGCCCGACCCTCCCCAGCCGCCTCCTGGAAGGAGGCGGTTGCCAGCAAGGCTGGTCGGAGTCCACGCCTTCCGGCCAGCCCGGGGCTGGACCACAGAGTGGTGACGGCCGCCCCGCCGCCACGGCCCACAGCCCGACACGCCGGAAGCCAGAGTCCTGCCGGTACTTGAATGGAGGTTGTCCATGGTGTGTTCATTCTACTTACGATGAGTATTACATGGCCAATCTCCTTTCGGTACCAAGCTCTTCTCGGGAGCCTTCGCAAGGGGAGTCTGCGGGCACCTGCGCAGGTAAGGGGCTGGGCGGAGCTCTGGACGCGATGCCGGCTTTTGGGGCGAAGTGGTGATTTTCGAGTGGTGACCCTCCCTCTTCGGGGAGTCTTCGGTGAAGACGCGGGTTTGGTGAACCCTTTCACAGCCGCTTTGGGGAAAGGGAACGTGTGTCCTCCCGGCAGCCTGGAGAGGTGGAGGCTCCGCTTATGGGGGCGAGGTGTTGCTCTGTCACTGCCCCCAAGCGTCCGGCCCCTCAGGGGTGACCGCCGGGGGGTTGGGGCGGGGCCCTTGGCAGGGAGGGCCAGTGGCCGCGGCCGACCCCCGTTCACCCCGGCGACGTGAGGGCCCTCGGCAGTGCCTGTCGCCCCCCAACGTCCGCGGGCTGCGGGGCTTCGGAGCAGCCGCGACTTGCCCTCAGGTCCCCTGTTTGCCCGTCCGCACACGGGCTCAGCCTCTCCTGGGCAGGCGTGCGAATGGCTGCGCACGGCCTTCAGACAGCGGCCGGGGCCCTGGGGAACAGGACTTGCCTCCCAGGACGCCCGTCTCTGCTGCGCTGCCATCACAGCCCAGGTCTGCCTGCTGGGCCCCCGGCCCTCGTGCTGCTGACTCGTGTCCTCCAGCCCAGCAGCTGCGCCTGGATGAGCGTGTGGCTGGGTGACACAGCTCCCCTTGGGGCCTCCTGGAAGGACGCGCGAAGGAGCTGCATCTGCGCTGTCCCCGTGACCTGGAGGGGCCTCCCCTTGAACAGAGTCCCCTCTGCAGCCAGCCCCACCCCTGCAGGCGGGGCGCCCTGCCGAGGTCCCAGCCGGCGGAGCGTGTCAAATTGCTTCTCTGTGTTCAGCCCCCTGCCCCCAAGGACGTCCACAGGAGACCCCAGTGTTGGGACAGGCCCTCCATGTCCCCACCCCCTGGTAAGTGACCAGATGCTGGCCGGAGCTTGGGTTTGCCTCGTGTGCTGTGTGCTCACTGGCTCCCCAGCGCCCCTCCTGCTGGCACACGCCGCTGCCCTGACGGCAGATTGCGGGGCTCCGTGAGGTAGTGCCGGCGGCTTGGAGGGGGAGGTGGTGCCGGCACTGAGGGGGAGGCCCGCTTGGCCCTGGAGGCGGCCCGCCTCGCCGAGAGGCCTCTGGTGGGGTTCTGGCCTGTGCCCACGTTTGATCCTTGAGCAGAGGTTGCCCTTGGTGAATTCGCTTTATTTATGTTGAATCACACAAAGGCAACTTTTGTTTGAGTATCAAATCCTGCCTGGGATGGCTTCCGGGATCCACTGGCAAGTCCAGGGTCTGCGCCTCTCTGGAGGGCGAGCAGCGTGGGCCGGAGGCCGCCAGACCCCTCCTCACCTGGCCCTCTGTCACCGCCGACCTCCGCCCCAGTCACCCTGACCCACAGCCGTCCCTGGAGATGCTCTGCGCACGTGAGTGGGCGGCCGGAGCCTCCCCTGTGTCTCGCACCCCGCTCCCGCGGCACCCCTTTCCTCCTGCTACCAGACCCCCTTCTCTGTTTTCTCATGGGTTACAAGCACGTGGCGCCCGCCAGTATTTCCTCTCATTTCTGTCAAATAATCATGATAAAAATAATCAGTACAAAATAAAACCAAAACAACTGGAACGGCCCAGAGTAAAACGTGTTCAGTTGACTACAAATTGGCAGAAGAATTGGATTCCGGGACGGCGCCCGCGGCCGCGGCCTTGGGGGGCTGGCGCTGCAGATCGGAGGCCGCTGGGGAGCCGGCGGGTGGCAGCTCCAGGCCCGGACGCGGGCGGCGGCCGAGCACTCAAGGATCCGATCTCCATTCAAATTTTTAAATAGGAAAAAATTGATCCTAATGAAAATGATTTCTGGAAAATAACAAGGGAAATAAAAGAAATGAAAACAGTGCAGCAGCGTAGTCAGAAAAGCTAAACAGGGAATTGGATTAGTTTAATGGAATTCGCTCTGAAAAACACATTTTATGAAAATCGACGTTGGTGCAGCTCTCGTTAAGACGGCTGGACTCAGCCGTGTCCGCAGGGGTGTGGGGCCGGTGGGCACAGGGGTGCCAGGTCCCCCTGAGCGGCCCTGTCCCTGTCCTCCCCCAGAGAGCCGCTGGACGGCGTGCTGGCGTGCGGGCCCACTGTCCCCGGCTGTGTCGCCACCAGCGCGTGCGTCTTGGTCACCTGTCGCCCGCTGCTGTCCGGCCGCAGCAGGACGGCTGGGATGGCCGGGGCGTCCTGCCTCCGGCCCATCGGCAGCTCTCAGGCAGGCCCTGCAGACGTGGTCCTCGGCGCTGCTCCGGGTCGTGGAGGCTGAGCCTGTGGGCAGGGGGGCTGGGCCGGGAGCTGCCCCCGGTGTGCTGACCTGTGACCCGGCCGTGCGGGGGTCCCTTTCCAGATGCCCCCCCACCGTGGGGGATTTGCGGAAGCCACGCCCCCCTCGGGAGGCAGCGAGCGCCGGAGCCCCCCGGGGTGTGTGGGCTCAGCCCCGGGGCACAGCCCCCAGGTGTCCATGAAGCATGCCGTCTGTCCACTGGCCGGAGTTCAACACGTTCTTGCGAGCGCAGCCTGGATGCAACACCAGCTGCAGAAGTCTCTGACAGGAGGTCAGTACCCACGGTCTCGGGGGCAGCGTCCACTCCGGGCTCTCTGAGCCAGGCCCCAGGTGGCCAGCCCCTCACTGCTGGTGTCCAGGCCAAGGGCACCCAAGTTCGCACCCCTATCGGGGGGGTTCTGCCCTCGATCCCCCATCCAATGTCCCCAGAATAGGTGTGGGCCCAGAACCTAGGCTTTGCTGTCCCTCTTCTCCCCGACCCCACTCTGGGGAGCACTTCCCTCCGGGAAACCCAGCCTCTGCTCACCAGCTGCCCCCGTTCTTGGCAAGGGGTCACCTGCAAGTTCATTTGCCTTTTAGCTCCTTTTGCTTCGGGTGTTTTTCTGCCCAAGGCATGAAGGCGAGCAGGTGGCCAGGTGCTGTCCGTGTGCAGTTGCCCTTTGTGGGTTCTGGGGGGCACCTAAGGTCCTGGCAGGGTGTGAGCTCAGTGGGGGCACCCTCAGCGCTCGGCCTTCTCCAGCGGCGTCGGAGCCACCTTGGCTCCTGGCAGCCCGCGCTGGCAGCTTCTGGACACCTGGGTCTCCGCTTGCCCCTGGGAGGGTGTCTAGGCAGCTCCCTGGAAGGCGGCGGGGCTCCCGGCCAGGGCGGAGGAGGCGAGCCCCGGCCCCATGCTCGGCTCCGAGCCCCTCGGGCCGAATCCCGGCAGCCTCTGCTTCGTGCTCGGTGCCCAGGGACACACCGCTAAGCGGCTTTGCATCTGGACAGCGACTGCTGCTCCGTGGGCCTTTCGGTGTAAATTCCACCGGAGGGCCGTCTCGAGCCTTGGGGCCCGGAAAAGATGTCGGTCTCAGCGCCCCTTGGGATGCAGGACGGGTGGTCGACCAGTTGGAAAGTAACTGTTCCAAATGTCCTTCACCTGGTCCACTAGCTGTCTGTGTCCAGGGCAGCTTCGCGGGCGGGCGGGTGGGCGGGCTGCAGCTCGGACCTTCCTGGTGCTTGAAGGGAGATCGACCGTGTTATATTCGCTTCGTTGGCTTCGAATAATACATGGTTGATCTTTCCTCAGCATCACACCTCACCTGAGTGCCTCCTGGCCGTGAAGCCCGGCGGGCAGGGGCTGCAGGCCCAGGCGGCCGGGCCTCTCACCGCTGCTGTCTGTCCTCCTCAGGGCTCCAGAGGGACCGTTACCGGGCGGCGGCCCCACCCAGCCGTCCTCACTGTGGGTACCTGAGGAGAGGCTGTCTGTGATGAGTTCGCTTTATTAATGACGAATATAACACAGATGGCCTGTCCTCAGTGCCACCTGCGGCCGCAGGCCAGGCCGGACGGCGCCCCAGGGTACGTGCACGTCGTGTCTGTGGCCGCCCTCGGGCCAGCCCGTCCCAGAGGAGCTCCCTGGAGGGCGCACGGCCACGTGGGGCTGGCGTGGGACGCGCTCTGGCTGTGAGGCCAGGGCCCGGGGCCCGAATGCTTTCTGTGCCCAGTGCCGAGGAGGCAGCCTCGGGGTGCCCCGTGCACGGCCAGACGACCTCAGCATGGCACGACCCCGGGAGCCACGCCCCCCTCCCCTCCCCCTGCAGCGGGGCCCTGCAGCGGGGCCGCCCACTGCTGCTGGCAAAGGTTGTCCAGGCATGTCCGCACACGGCCGCACGGCCTCGCATCGGGTGGGCCCTGCATGCCGCCTGCGCGCACGGGGCTGGGCGAGGCCGGACGAGCGAGGCGTGACCTTCCTGCGACCTCAGCGTGAGAGGCCGGTCCGAGGAAGAAGCCCTCCAGCCTGGAGCTCGGTGTCCGCGTGGCTCGGTGGTACCTGAGACAGGTTGCCTGTGAGGTGTTCACTTTCTATACGATGAATATTATACAGTCAACCTCTTCCCGGTACCGGCACCCGCCCGGGACGCCGCCTGCTGGTGGGGACGTGGACCCTGCAGCCCGCGCCGCCTGGCCTGGCAGTGTCCAGCTGCGTGTGTCCCGGAGGTTCCAAGAGTGCCACGGAGCGGCCCCAGCCCGGGTCAGCGGTGCTGCCCGCAGCGTCCAGGGCCCCGCTGCCATGCTGGCTCGGCCCCGTCCACTCCCCTCGACCCACTCGCGCCCCGGTCTCCTGCCCTGCCCGCCCCCACGGCCCTGCACGGGCCCAGAGCTGAGTCCCAGCAACACCCGAGGGCCCCGGGCCTCCCGCCCTGCCCCACCCCGCAGGCCCCGTCTTCAGGCGTCAGCTCGGCCCCCCTCGCCCTCCGCCTGCCCCAGGTGGCGTCCCTGCTCTAGATCCTGGGATCAGCGTTCTGGGGGGCCGAGAGGGCCCTGGTGGCCCCGATGCCAATGGCCTCGCGGCCTGCCTAGCCCTTTCCAGATGCCGCGCCAGTCTCCGTGACCCCCAGGCCTCCCAGCTCACCGTCGTCCGTAGGGCTAACCGATGCTAACTTCTTTCCTTCTCCCCTCAGACGTCAGATATCTCAGGGTGGGAGTTCCTTTTCTGTCCTGTGCCCTGCTGTGTCCCCAGGCCAGACCCATCGTAGAGGAACGGTGAGTGTTTGCTGACTGACTGACAGAGCCCCCACGAGCAGTAACCTTTCCAGGTTCGTTCCCAGGAAGGCACCTGGTACCAAGGAGACAGAGAGGTAGGGACGGAGCATGTGACTGTGGCCGCTGGTGTCTAAGGTCTTCCTTTTTGTTAAAAGCGGTTGGGCTTTTGGCTCTTACTGCCCTGCAGGGGCTTGAGGGTCTGAGGCTTGCTGTCGCAGGGACAGATCAGCTGGTTCTGGCCTCTTCTCCCCACTTTCCAGGGAGCCCCGGGGCCCTGAAAGAAGTGACAAGCTCCGATGCAGCCCCGCAGACGCACCAGCGCCCCGGCCAGCACGCACTCCTGCCCCGTGCGGGGGCTCCCACCGCCACCGGCTGGAGGTGGCGTCGGGGCTAATATTTTATGCATGAAATTGACTAAATGGGAACATTTGGAGATGGAAATTGCTGTTAATGCATCCACACATCTTTGGAATACATTAAATGTGTGGGGGGAGGCACCAGCCTTATTTAATAGCTGCGATGTAAGCATCCCCACAACACAGCCTTAACAAGCAGGGCCTCCCGCGCCCGCCTCCAGCACACCGCTGCCCCGGAGATTACGCCGGAGACAGAATGTCAGCCCAGGGCGCCGCATGCAGCCTGCAGGCTCCGGCTCATTTCAGACCCGGAGAGGGAGACCCCGGCCCCCGGTGCAGAATTTCATTGAAAGCCAAATTAGTCATTTATCTATTGTTTGAGGAGAAGAGAAAATAAACAAAGGGCCTTTCTCATCTGACAAGCAGATGGAACTGTCTCCCCCTCTGGGTCTCCTGGAGACGGTCCACAGTCACTTGCAAACCAGGGAGCTGTGGGCCGGCCTGGGGTCCCCGTCTCCGCTGTCTTCAGGGGCCGTCAGAGGGAAAGCAAGAAGGGCCGGTGGGGACCCTTGTCCTGGCTGGGCCTTGTCTCCCGCGCCCCGTTAGCCTGAGAGGGGCAGGTTTGGTCTCTCACGTGAGGAAGTGGGGTGCAGAGAGGTGCAGGGCCCTGTTTGCGATGACGCAGCAGGCCCGGCTTTCTTGCCCCTCTGCCCGGGCCCCGGCCTGGGCCAGCGCCCTCGTCTAGCGGCCCCTGGCACTGGCTGAGCTCTCTGCGTGAGGCAGCCCCGCCCCGAGCAGGAGCTGCACCCCGCGGGCAGGGCGCGTGAGGCCGGCGGGTCGGCAGCGGCCTCGACCGCGGGGCTGACTCCAGCAGGTTCTCACACGCGTGCCGGCCAGGTGCTCTGTCGCCAGAGGCGGCCCCGTCGTGGAGTGAGGGGTGATGGTGCCCTCCACGCGGGCGTGAGGGAGCAGAGAGCAGAGAAGCCCTGGAGACGCCGGACATAGGTTTCCCGAGCGATGCCGAGGCTCTGCACCGGGGCTGCCGGAACAGCCCTGCGGCAGCAGAGGGACGTTCTAGGGGCTTGGGAGGGGAGGGGAGGGCGTGGAGGGGCTGCTGCTTTGTCTTCCCATTACCCAGGTGACGTGGCGGGAGCCGCCCTCTGCAGCCCCCGGCCCCAGTGGTGGCTGTGAGGTGTGTGGGGCGGGACCCAGAAGCACAGGCCCCTGGGCTGGCTGAGCTGAAAAGGCGACAAGGGGCCGTTAAGGCTGCAGGACCAGGTGGGGTGCACCACGGTCCCAGCGTGGTGTAGACACGGGGGCCCTGGGAGCCACCTGCCTCTCGGGTGCCACAGTTGCTGTTTGCACGCCTGTGAGTCCTGGTGCGCAGCCTTTGATCGCTGCACCCTACCGGGAACGTCCCTCCCGCATCCAGTGCCACCTCCTACAGGAAGCCTTCCCTGCTTCATCTTTGCACACACGCGCTTCAGCTGCAGTCAAATGTCCGTCCCCTGAGCCTTCCACCCACAGGTCACTCCCTGTCCAGCCTGCGAGGTCTCTGGGCCGGGGACAGTTTCTGGGCCAGCCACCCTGGGCCTCCCGTGCCTGGCACAGGACCTGGCTCAGGCGGGGGGCTCACATACACTCGGTCTTGCCATGCTCGCAGGTGCTCACAGGGCCTGTAGGTGGCCATCTCGTGGGCACGGGCAGCGCCTTAGGCTGCCCCGCTACGTGCCACGGGCCCGGCCAAAGGTGGCCACACTAACCACGTCCCCTGGGGGGGACCGGCCCGGCCGGGGGCTCCAGGGGTCGGGCCAGGGCTGCGCCAGTGAAGTGAGGTGTCTGGGATACGGGGCTCAGGGGCACCCCAAGTCCCTCCCCAGGGCTGTCGTGCTGCTCCTGAGGGTGACTGGCCGGCTCTGCCCTGCCCAGGGTGCCCCTCGCTGGGTCTGGCCCCCTGAGGCCAGCCCTGTCCCTGCAGAGCGGGGTCCCTGCTCCCGGCAGGGCACTGTGGGGGGCAGGGGTGGGTGTGGGCTGCTGTGCAGGGGCTGCCCCTCCATCTGCCCCATCTTCGTTTCTCTGACACAAAAATAGCTGTTTCTGGTGTGCGGTTGGCAGGGGGCGGCGGGGCCTGCCAGGCCGGGAGCCGCCAGCCGCGAGTCTCACTGTGCAAACAGTCGGGGGGGCGTCTGGTAGCTCGAGATCCCCATCAGTGAACGTGCCAACTTAAAGTGTGATTAACTCAGGCCGGGAAAATGCAGATTTGGCCCGCTTTTCACAGTTGAGGTTGTTTTTCTTTTATTTATTTATCTCCTTCCGGGTGTGTGGTGTCTGTGGCGGGGTTTAGCCAGGGAAAACCGAAGGGGGGCCCCGTGGGGAGGGGCCGGTGGAGGAAGCGTGGAAGAGCAGCAGGAAGGGGCGGCCGAGCCCTGTGCATCTGTCCAGGACGGTGGGGGTGACCACGTTCTTGGCGGGGAGACCAAGGCGGGAGGAAGGGGGCGCTGGGCAGCCGGTCAGGGCCGCTGGCCTGGTAACCCGGGCCGGTGGGAGTGGCCCAGGCCACGCTGGGTGGCTGGGTGGGCTCTGGCCGCCCTCTGACCCCGCCTGTCCCCCTCCAGGCCGCCGCTCCCCCTGCCTCTGCCGGACTCGGAGGGTCGCTGCTGCGGAGACTCCAGGGCCGCTGCCGCCAGGGCCAGAGGCCCCGCCCCTCTCAGGCCGCGCTGCAGGTGCGGGGCCAGGACCGCCTCCTGTGGGCATGGCAGGCGGCAGAACGTCTGTGCCGGCTCCGGGCAGCCCAGCAGCAGGGGCGGGAGGTGCCGCAGATGGGCCCCGCCCCTGGATGTTTACCGGTCATTTGAATAAAAGACAGTCTGGCAGCCTGAGTGTGTCTGTGTGTCTGTCTGTTCACAAGGCCGCTAGCCACTGGCCTCTGTCCAGGACCCCCGCGCAGGGCGCCCCGGCCCGCCAGGCCCCGGAGGGCCCCCGGCCCAGAAGGCACAGCTCGCTCCGACCCTGTCTCAGACAGACCCCTGCCCACCGCGCAGGGCAGGCCGGCCCACGCCTGGCGGCCAGCCTCCGCCGGTCACGACTCAGCGGCTGACTCACCGGCTGGCCGGCCGGCCGGCAGCTCGTAAATTACATAATTACCTGCGAGCCTGCCGCCACCGCTCAGCAGGGACACGCTCGGCCGCTGGTGACTCACGCTGTTTTCCCCAGAGCCTGTCTGGGCTGGCTGGGGGTGGGGGTGGGGGCGCTCTGCAGCAGGCGAGGACACAGCCTCCATCCTGCCCTGGGGAGGGGAGGGGAGGGGGGCAAGGGTGGGGGGGCAGGGCCGGGGCTTCCTCTGCAGCCCCTCCCCAGGACAGTGCCCCCAGCACAGGAGGGAGAGGCCTCTGGGCCATGCATCTTCAGCCTGGGTTGTTCTGGCAGCCCTCGGGCGAGCCACGCTGGGGGGACCCTCGAACCCCCACTGCTCCCACGCCCCGGGGACGCCCCTTTGCCACATTGCTAGGTGGGCGCACCCGGTAGGAGAGCGCGCAGTGGGGCCGTGTTACCTGGAGGGGACACGTGGGGTGCTCTTTTGTAAGGCAACAAACACTAGCAGAGCGGGCCTGGGGGCCCTGCAGCCTCTGCCTCAGTTTACTTATCTGCAAGAGGGGTGCACCCCGCAGGGGTACGAGGAGGTGGGAGTGGCTGGGTTAGACTGGGGGTGCCCCCCGATGACCACAGGGGCCCCCAGGGCTGGCCGGTCTGGAAGGGTGGGCTCTCTGGGCTTGCTCACCCCACACCCCTGACCCCTACTTGTGGTACGCCAGCCCCGCCCTGCCCCCACAGCCTGCAGACACTCGGATCAGGCGGCAGGGAGCGCTCCTACCCGCTAGGCACGCAGGCCCAGAAGGCAGCTGCGGGGGGCCTCCCCTCCCAGGGGCGGCCTGCTGCCCGGCTTCCTCGGCTTCCACGCTGCGCTCCCCGCTGACCAGCGCAGGCATCAGCCTGGGGCCACAGCCCCGCTCTGCACAGAGGGCGGGTCATGGGGACAGTGCTGCAGCCCTTGGGGCGCCGGCGGGCTGCGGGGGGGCCCTGGGGTGCCCCCACTCAGCCCAGGGATTGACTGTCTCTCCGGTCCTGCCAGCCCGCCCACTCCCCAACCCAGACTGGGTCAGACTCGGGGGGCGCGTGGGTGCCACAGACCCCGAGCTGGGAGCATGGCTGCACCCTGCTCCGGCCCTCACCACAGAGGAGAAAGAGGGGCAGCATTCCGGCTCAGGGGCTCCCTCTGTCCCCCAGAAGTGGAAGTGGACCCGAGGCGCCCCTCCCGGCCGGCGGGCTGGGCAGGGCTGCTGGCTGGAGCCTCTCCCTGCGCTGACTTCTGCGGCCATTCCAGAAGGAGGTCCCTGGAGCCCCGCCTGCACGGGAGGGGCCGGCCCTGCGCTCCCAGAGGCCACCTCTTCCCAGGGCTCTGGGACAGGACTCTGGGAAAGGGACCCCCCGCATGTGGACCGCCCCAAGTGCCATCTGGGCCCGCTGCTTCCCCGACATCAGGAGCAAGCCCCAGCTGTCTCCGAGGGAGAGTCTGCCTCAGCATCTCCACTGCTCCCGCCTGCTCTCAGCGCCAGGTGGGCCCGCCGCTGTCTGGCCTCCCGCCACGCCTCCCTCCTCCGGATTCTTGGCTATGGGGCTGCAGTGCGGGCTGGCCAGGCCGGCCCGCTGGCCCCTGCGCGCAGTCACCAGGGGACGGGCACCGCCACCGCGTGGCTGCAGGGGCCCACTAGCCCTTTGGCTCCCACCAGCCCTTGGAACTGACCAAAGCAGAGCCGAGACCCGCCGGCAGCCGGGAGGGCCGGGGCAGAGCACCGAGCCCCAAGCGGCCTGAGCCTGCTTCCAGCAGCAGGACCCCCTCAGTCAGGAGACCCCCGGCACAGCCCATGGGCCCGAGAAGCCCTGCCCTGAGGCACCCCAGTTCCAGACTCCGGAGCCCCCCACCAGGAATGCCCTCCTCCCTGCCCGATGCCCCTCCATACCCAGGAAAGTCAGCTCAGAACAGGGAGCCACCTGCCAGCCCACAGTCAGCGGGGGGGGCCTGCTCCCCACCCGGCAGGTGGAGATGTGGCCGCAGGAGCACAGGTGTGGCTTGGGGGTGCAGCCCGGGCAAGGAGCCACTCCGAGCCCACACCTGGGGCTTGACTCGGTGGGACAAAGGGCTCCAGGGGCCCCGGGACCTTGCAGGCCCAGGGTACAGGAAGAATGTGTGATCTTCATGGGCTTGTCAGGGGGCTGGGAGGGCTCAAGGAAGCAGGGTTCGCTCTAGACTGGGTGCCCTCAGAAAGTGGACTTGATTGAGCGGCATCTCGATAACCACCTTCAGCTGAGGAACGGCTGAGGGTGCCTTGGGAAAGAGGGTAACTTGGGGAGGAGGGTGTGGTGGGGAGGAGGGAGCAGTGTGGAGGGGGGTGACTTGGGGAGGAGGGTGCAGTGGGGAGGACGGTGTGGTGGGGAGGAGGGTACTTTGGGGAGGAGGATGACTTGGGGAGGAGGG
>JAGFMF010011747.1:18882375-18896834 GCA_019455555.1 Galemys pyrenaicus
GAGGGTGACTTGGGGGGAGGGTGCAGTGGGGAGGACGGTGTGGTGGGGAGGAGGGTACAGTGAGGAGGAGGGTAACTTGGGGAGGAGGGTACAGTGGAGAGGGTGGTGTGGTGGGGAGAATGGTGACTTGGGGAGGAGGGAGGACACAGTGGGGAGGAGGATACAGTGAGGAGGAGCAGCTGCCCCCGTTTAACGGAGCAGGGGCTGGAGCGGGTGTTCTGTGGACAGGCGCACGGGCAGCTGCCAGAGAACTCCAGACTCCATGTGTGGGCGGGGGCCTGGTGCAGGGGATGGCTGGGTGGGGATTCCTGTCCGTCAGAGCACGAGGCTGGGCAGCCGGCAGCTTCCAGGGAGCAGGGTCCACTAGGTCTTGTTCCCTCCTGGGGAAGAGCGAGCCCAGTCTCACCCGGTCCGGATGAGTGTGCCCTCGTACCAGGAGGTCTCAGGCCTCGTTCTAGGATTTCTTCCTCCGCTGCACCAGCCCCGGCTTTACAGCGGCATAATTGACAGATACAACGTGCATGTTTAAGAGGTGCGGTTGGCTGACTGGAGCTGCGAGGTGAGCGCCGTGATCCAGCTGCGGCCTGGGCCAGGGAGGGGCACCCGCGCCTCATTGAGTTGCCCTTTGCAGCTGGCGAGATGCTCGGGATCTGTGCTCAGCTGCGGTCAAGCGGGCAACACCATCGTGCCCTAGGTCCCAGAATGTATTCGTCTTCCAAAGGGCACTGTGTTGGGTCTCACCCAGCTCCGTCTCCCCACGCCCCGCAGTTTTGGTCAGTTTCCTTGAACTCAGTCCCTTTCGGGCTTGACACGTGAGCGACCCCGCCCAGCGATGGCTCATCTTCGTTGCACTTGAACTCAGGACGACGGGGTCGGGTTCACGCACGTTGTCCCAAGTAGCAGGATCCTTCTTTTTCATGACTGAATAATATTCCGCCAAATATTAACACACTGCAGCTTCCTTGGGCACCCGTCTGTGGCTGACAGGTTGCTTCCAAGCCTTGGCTGCTGTGAACCTTTGAAGGCCAGTTTTCATGTCCTTCGGGCTCTACCCAGGGCAAGACTGCCGGGCCACACGGCAGTTCGAGTTTTGAGTTTTCCACGAACCTCCATTTTGTTCTTCACACTCCCACCCCAGGGCACGAGGGCTTCCTTTCCTTCACGTCCTCGCCAGCCCTTGCTTCTCTGCCTTTTCCTGTCTTCACTGAAATGGCACTGTTTGTGGTGTTTTGCGGGCACCCCGGGTGCCGTTGTGGGTTTCTCTCCAGGCCACGTCAACAGTGAATCTCGCAATCAGTGGCGTCACGCTGACCCTTTGGTCCCCAGCTCGTGCGTTACAGGATTCTGCAGTCTACTAAAAGGCAACAGAGCTATGTCCAGCCCCAGCAGTGTACACACCTTAACCAGAGGGGACAGGACACAGCGTGAGCACATGCCCTGGGAAAATGGAGCCTGCGGACTCACCGCTGCTGGTTGTTATAACCTTCAGTCTGTAAACAATGCCAAATCTGCGAAGTGCAGCCAGGCCGTCTCACAATGAGGACATGGGGTGCCCATGCTGCGCCAGACGCCCCCCGAGAATCTAGTTCCCATCACCGCCCGGCCATCGGCCCTCCACCTGAGGGCCCGGCCCCTTGCCCGTTCGTTCTCATCACCTGAGTGTGTTTTTCCAGTGTTTTATCTGACCTTTTTGAAACTAGCTTTCCTGACAGGTGCGATGTGCTCATTTGCATGGTTCCGATCTACATTTCCCTGAAGGTGACGGCAAGTAGTCTTTCATGTGCCTGCTGGTCATTTGCATGTCTTTGGAAAGTGTCTATTCAGGCCCTTCGTCCATTTTTTGAATCAAGCTGTGGTATGTGCTATTGAGTGGAAGGTGCTCCTGGTGCAGACTGAGTAGGAGCCTCTCGCTGGACGGGTGGTTTGCAAATCTTTTCTCCCGTTCCCTTTGCCTTTGGCCATCTGCCCCTTTGCTGCAGAGACACTTTAGCTTGATGCCGTCCCCCTGGTTTGTTTTTGTTTTCGCTCTCTGTGTTTTGGGTCGGAGTCAGATTCCAGGAGTCGCTACCAAGACCCTTGTCGAGGAGATGCTCCTCTATGTTTTCTTCTAGTAGTTCTATGATTCTAGCTCTTACGTACATGTCTTCAGTCCATTTCAAGTTAATTCTGGTGAGTGGTGTAAGACAAGGGTCTGACTTTATTCTTCCACACATGGATCTCCGGTTCTCCCAACATTTATTGCCAAGACAGTCCTTTCCTGGCCTGTGCTTTTAGTGTTCTTGCCGAAGCCGAGCTCACAGCATGCACACGGATTCATTTCTGGATTCTCCATTCCGCGCCATCGGCCACTCTGTCTGTCTGCCTGCCTACACTCTGCGGCTTGGACTCCAACAGAGCTTTGAAATCAGGTGCTTGATGGGTCCAGTCTTGTCCTTTCTCAGGATTGATTTAGCTATTTGGGATCTTCTGTGATTACATACAAATATTAATGTTGTGTTATCCTATTCTGTGAGAACCGCCATTTGAATTCTGATAGAGATTACATGCAGTATGTAGATGACTCTGGCTAGTAGAGATGTTCAACAATATTAATGTTTCCAATCCAAGGCCACAGGATAGCTCTCTGTGTCTTCTTCAGTTTCTTTCATCAATATCTTACAGTTTTCAGTGTACAAGTTAATTAGTCATTGGTTAATTATTCTGAAGTATTTAATTGTTTTTGATGGTAAATGGGATTGACTTCTTAATTTCTCTTTCAGATAGTTTGTTATTAATGTACTGACTGACTTTTCTTTGATAATTTCGTGTTATACGACTTTCTTAAATTCACTGATTAGTTCTAGCAATTTTCTGGTGGCTTCTTTAGGGTATATAGCTGATATAATATCAGCTACAAAAAGAGACAGTTTTCCTTCTTCCTTTCATTTTTGGTTGCCTTTTATTTCTTTTTCTTGCCTAATTGCTCTGGCCAGGATTTCCAGTGCTGTGTTGAGGAGAAGAGGTAATAGTGGGCACCTGTGTCTTGTTTCTGGTCTTGCAGGTAAAGCTTTTAGCTTTTCCCTGTCGGGTGTGATATTAGCTATGGGTTTGTCATGTGTGGCCTCTATGATGTTAGGGTACCTGCTTCCTAGCCCTAGTTTGTTGAGTGTTTATCGTGAAAGGAGATTCAATTTTGTCAGATGCTTATTTTTTTGATCTATTGGGATAACCGTATGATCATCATTTTTTGTCCTTTTACTGCAGCAGGTCGTACTCATGGGTTGGCCTGCGTTGAACCATCCTGCATCCAAGGAGCAAACTTACTTTGTCATGAGGTCTGAGATCTCATAGATGAATTCAGTTTGCTAGTATGTTTTTTCATTTTTCCTCTCAAATGTCCTTTCCACCCCGGCCCCTACCCCTACAGCCCTCCCTCTTAACCTCAGAGGTGAGTCTTAACCTGATGGTGTGTCCCTTAGTTTTTACATTTTACTTTATCAAACTGTCCACTATATAAAAGTCCAGTCCAGCATTTTTTTTTTTTTTTTTGTCATTCTGACTTGCTTTACTGCATGTGGCTACCTCAAATTCCCTTCCTTTGGCTGTAAAAGGCTGCGTCTCATCTCCCCTCGTGTCCGAGAAACAGCCCATGCTTAGCCCACCCCTCCAAGCTGGACGCCCAGACTGACCGCCGCCCTGGCTATCGCAGGCAGCGCTGCTGCAGTGAACAGCGCCCAACACTTCGGACTTTGCCCCGATGGTTTCGTGTTCCCGGGACAGACACTGAGGAGGGCAGTTATGGGCTACACGGTGTTTCCACTTTGTTGCTTAGGATGAAGCCAAACTGTTTCCTATTGGGGTTGCGCCAGTTTCCATTCCCTCTTTCTTCATAGCCCCCCGGCCCTTGTTGCTGGGGCCTTTTGAACGTGCATCGTTCTTACAGGTGGGAGAAGGCACCTCAATGTGACTTTAACCTGAATCCTTATCGGAAACAGTGATGTCCATATTTTCCCCCACATCTATCTGCTGGCCCTTTGGAAATCCTTTTTGGTAAGGATCTGTTCACTTCTGCCCTCCATTGATTAGTTGATGGTTTTTCTATTGCGAAGTTTCATAATTTTTGATGTAGTTCAATATTGTAGGATTATTTTCTCCCATTCAATACACTCTCTTTTTAATCTCGGATTTTCTTTTGTTTTGAAAACTTTAATTTGTGTTACTCCCAATGGTTTAAACTTGTTCTTGATCCCTTGATATAAGGGCCAAGTTTCCAAAACTGTCTTGAGAGTTGATGTCATGGAACAAATTGCCGATATTTTCTTCTATATATTTTATTGTTAAAGGTCTTACATCTGGGCCTCCCTGGTGGCGCAGTGGGTTAAGCAACACACTATGAAGCAGACCGCAGCCACTGCAGCACCAGTTCGATCCCTGCTGCCGGCCAGGGAGGGGACCCACATGGTGAGGCAGACCTCTCCTGCCTTGCCCGCTGCTCCCCCTCAGCAGTGTGTTTCAGTCGGTCTGCCTGTTCTGTTCCCCACTCTGCTCTGGTGAGTCCTCTCACCTCCCACCACTCTGGCCTGCACCCCAGCTCTTGTGTGCACAAATGAGTAAATCTTAAAAAAAAAAAAAAGGTCTTACAAGTTCTTACATCCAAGTCTTGAATGAATTTGGAATTTATTTTTGTGTATGGAGTGAAGTTGTATATCCAACTTCATTCTTTTTTTTTTTAAAGATTTATTTATTTATGCATACAAGCACTGGGGTACAGGCCAGAGGTGTGGGGGGTGAGAGGACTCACCACAGAAAGCGGGAAGCAGAACAGGCAGATCAACAGAAGTACACTGCTGAGGGGAGCAGCAGGGAGGCAGGAGAGGTCTGCTATGCCATGTGGGTCTCCCGCCTGGCCGGCAGCAGGGATCAAACCCATGCTGCAGTGGCTACGGTTTGCTTCATAGTGCGTTGCTTAACCCACTGCGCCACCAGGAAGCCCTCCAACTTCATTCTTTACGTGTGCTCTTCTGGTTTTATCAGCACGGTTTATTAAGGCACTCTCATCTTCCCATTGTAAGGTTGTAGCTGCTTAATCATAGATTAGGTGCTAATACGTACATGGACTTAATTCTGGGCTTTTCATATGTTTCCACTGATGTGTGTTATTTTGTGCAAAGTGCTAAATTGTCTTCAGTGCTGTTGCTTTATAGTACGGTCACGAGTCAGGTACTGTGACGCCTCCACTTCTCTCCTTTTTTTTAGGATTTCTTTTGCGACTCAAGGCCTGTGTGGTGCCACGTACATTTCAGTATTTTTGTTGATGCCTTTGGAGAAGGACTTGTGTAGTACAGCTGCTGGTGTATTGCTGGGGCTGCATTAAGTTTGTGCGCCATCTGAGGCAGCACAGCCAGCTTGAGTCTGCGGCTTCCCCCATGGAGAGCCAGGGTTGTCTGCCCATCTCTTCTGTCACTTACTAAGTTCCTTGATAAAGTATCACAGTCCCCACCGCACAGCCCCCTTGCCCCTGAGGGCCTTTCCAAGGTATCTGATTCCTCGTGAGGTAATTGTACACGGGGTTATTTCTTGATTTCTCTTTCTTCTCATTTGCCGTTGGCATATAAAAATGCTGCGACTCCTCGTGTCGATGTCGTCGGCTGCTGCGTTGTTGCAATTGCTCTTGTTTCTCATGGTCACCTGGTGGCCTCTTTAGCGTTTTCTACATGTGTAGACTCTGAAGAGTAGGAGGCTCATTTCTTCTTTCTCAACTTGGATTCTCTTTCGTCCCTCCTTTTCGTCCAATCGCTCTGGTCCAACCCTCCAGCGCTAAGTTAGCCCGAAGGCGGTGGCCATCCCCGCCTTGCTCCTGATGTCGGGGAAGCAGCGGGCCCAGATGGCACTTGGGGCGGTCCACATGCGGGGGGTCCCTTTCCCAGAGTCCTGTCCAAGCGCACTTCAACGCTGTCTGCTGAGTGCTCAGTCGCACTCTCGGGGTGCGCGCTGGGGTGTAGGCTGGGGTGTGCGCTGGGTTGTGCGCTGGGGTGTGCGCTGGGGCGGGAGGCGTCGGCCGCAGCCTCGGGCGCACGTAGCATCTTCTACGAGGAGAAGCAGGTGACCCAGCCTGGTTCCCCTCTCCCGCGTGGGCTCCAGCGGCTCTGTGTTGGGTCTCGGGGCCCGTCAGTTACTGTCACTCCGCTCTGCTGCTCCTCCAGCTCTCCAGCGTGCACCCTTTGTCCTGGGAGCCAGCTCTGCGCACTCCGCCTTCAGGGCAGTGCCAGGCCCCCAGCCCCAGGCGCGCGCCCCTGAGTCAGCAGCGGCGGGGGTCAGCACGGCAGCCGCAGCGGCCACTGCCCTCTTGGGAGTCCTGCGCCCGGGACTGCCAAAGCCACAAGCTCGCTGACCGAGTCCTGCCCTCCCCGGGACCGTCCTTCTGCTGTGTCCTGGGCTTGTCTGTGTATCTTCCAGCTATTGGCTTTACTCTGCTGCGAAGCAGCTGTGACTTTATGGGGCAGGGAGCCCGGTCTTGCTCTGTCACCACCTTGCTGGACACTTCCATGTGGCAGCGTTTCATGAAGGGTTTCTGCATCTCTGTTCAGTAGGGATTTTTTTAAATGTATTTACTTAAGCACACAAGAAATGGGGCGCAGGCCAGAGGCACGTGGGGGCGAGAGGCCTCACCAGAGACAGAGCGGGGCAGATGGACTGAAATCCACTGCTGAGGGAGCAGCGGGGAGACGGGAGCGTCTGCTGCGCCCTGTGGTCCGCTCTCTGGCAGCGGATCGGACTCGTGCTGCAGTGGCTGCAGATACCTCGATAGTGCTGGGACTTAACCTCCACACCACTAGGGAGTGCCCTCTGCAGGGGTTTTGCCTGCATTTTCTCTTGCGGCATCTCATCTAGTAGGGTGAGCGTATCCTGCCTCTTCAGAATTTTGGAAGAATTCGAATGGTACTGGCGTTCATTTCCCTTAGATGAGCCAGTAAGGAGATCGCCCGGCCCCAGGCTTTTCTTCTCCAGAAGCTCTGGGAGGTTTTTATTACTGACTAAATCACCCTACCAGTCACAGATCTGTTCAGATTGTCTATCTCTTTGTGGCTCAGACTGGTGGAGTGCAGGTTTCCAGGAATTCTGTCTGTTTCTTCTGGGCATGGGAGACTCTGCCGGTGAGCGGTTGCACCCCGAGGCTGCCGCGCGGCTCTGCGTCTCTCAGCATCAGCTGGATGGCTTCTGCTCAGTTTGAGCTTTGCTTGCGTTGTCTCTCGTTTCTTGGGGAGTCTCGCTAAAGGTCTCTCAGCTTTATCTATTCAAAGACCCAGTTCGTTACCAGAGAGACCGAAGCATCTGGGTGGCCCAGGCCACGCAGCTGCCAAGTGGGGAGCTGGGGTTTGAACCCAGCCCAGGGCTCAGCTTTGAGCATCCAGCTTCTGCGCCCCTGAGAAGGCAGCGACCCCTGAGCGAGAAACACGGCCCCAAGGGCAGGGCCTGGCTGGGTCCCCCTGGACGCCAGGGCGGGGGACAGGCCCGGGGGCTCGTGGAACTGCTGAGGGGCGTTGGGGGCGCCAGCAGCTGGGCTGTCTGAGTGGGCAAGGCGTCCTTGGCCCAGGCCCGGGCATGTCTGGATGGGGGAGTCTGCTGCTGGCGGAGGGCGGAGAGGCAGGCAGGGGCAAGGAGGGTGGGCTCCCCGGGGCAGCAGGCCTTCCTTCCGGGAGTCCACCTGGATGTTGTTGGGGTGCGGAGGGAGGAGCAAAGGGTAGCTGCGGGCAGAGGTCCTGCCCCGCCCCGGGGGCACAGTGGTGACTTGGGGGAGAGCTGATGGGCGCAGGAGCCCGAGGCAGTTAGGTGACTCCGGCCAGGGCGCTGGGGCTCCAGGCAGGAGCGCAGGGCTGCGGGCTCATGCCCACGAGTTACTGGAGAGGAGTCCAGAGGACACGGGGAGGTGGGGGTGCGGGGGCGACAGTTCGGCCCGAAGCTCATGGCCCTCCTGCCAGCAGGGAGTCCTGAGGGCTGACCTCCTTCTCACCCCGGGCCCAGGCGGAGCAGAGGAGCGTGGACGCCAGGGTGCGCTGGGCCCCCGCCCGCGGTTCCAGAGCGATGGCCTTCCCAGGCTGGCTTGGAGCGGCCGGAACCGCCAGCAGAGGGGCAGTGGGAACAGCCCGGAGACACTGTTTCTTACAAAACGCTGGAAATGACCCGGCTGCGGAGCCAGGCCTGCGGGGCCGGGAGCCGGGACGGGCGCACACGTGTCCGCCGGCAGAGCGGCCACCTCTGCAGCTGGCTCCTCAGTGACCACTTGGAAGCAGAAAGGAGGACCCCGGGCACCAGGGTCTTTGTGCTCGTGCTGGGTAGTCGAGCTCTCCGCAGGCCGGCCTGGAGCCCTGGCCTCTGGCTGGGGCCGGGGCCCGGGGCAGGCGCCGCCCAGACCCTGCAGGGGCTGCAGGTGGTGAGTTGGGACACAGGCCAGGCCTGGTGGGGGCACATTGTCTCCCTGGGGGCTGGGCTGTGGGCTCACAGCTCTCCCCTGAAGCCAGAACCAGCCCAGGATGGGGCATCTCTCCCCTCCCCGAGCTCGGAAAGGCCCCTGCCTGAGGGGAGGGTCTGGCGGGCTGCTGCTGAGCGTGACCCAGCGGCACCCGCTGGACCTTGAGCCTGAGGGGCCCCGGGAAGCAGACCCACAGGCGTTGTCCTCCCTCAGGCCAGCACTGCGCGGTCCGGCAGAGAGCGCTGAAGACACACGTGAGCCCTGAAGAGGACGAGACTGGAGCCGGCTTGTCCTGAGGCCTCCCCAGCCTGCGGCCCCTCCACGTCCCCGGGAGTGTGGGGCCGCGGCCCTGGGCAGCTCGGGCCCTTCGCGGGCCAGGCCCCGCCCCAGGCCCAGACAGGCCTCCCGCCCTAGTCAGGCCTGGTCCCTGCAGGGAGCCACGCCGGACATGCGGTGACCGCAGGCGCCCTCCACCCGGCCGGGCAGACCGGCGCGAGCTGCTCAGCTGCCTGAGGCCCGGGGCAGTGAGGGCGCCACCCAGGTGACCCCCAACCTGGGCTGCCCCGCCCACGCTGTGCCCCAGAAGCCTCATTTCAAGGGTATCCTGGCGCAGCCTCTGCTCCGCCACCCCTCCCAGCACCTCCCAGCACCAGGGCCTGCACGCCCTCTCTGCTCGCCGGCGGCCACCGGCCTGCCCGCGCCGGGCGCCCTCCCAGACTCAGCCCACCGGGCCTGAGGGCCGAACTGACCGCGCTCCTCCCCAGAACACAGAGGCATGAGCAAGCTCCTCTCCTTCTCCGCAGAACCGCCAGTCCACGGGAGGTGGGAGGGGCGGACACTGAGGCGGGGGTCTTGGACCCTGGGGCTTTCTGCCGCCTGGGGGTTCCTCAGGGTAGAGGAGACTGGCCCGGCCTCTGGCAGTTCCGAGCATCCGGACAGCCCCTTGCAGAAGGCCTTGCACAAATCAGCCGTGACGAGTCAGAAACACACAGATTCGACTTTCCCTGAAGTGCAAACGGGTCTGCAGATGTTAGGGAGCACGTCCGGGGTCTCCTGGGGCGCCTGGCCGGCAGCTGGTGCGGCAGCAAGCGGTGGGGACGAGCAGGGACACGGGCTCCACGTCGGGCCCTGCCGGACCACGGCGCCCGGCCATGCCGCTTCCCTCCTGCGCCCTCCTGCACCCCAGCCCTGTGATCGCCCCAGCCTGCTCTGTAGAGGGGAGCACGAGGACTCGGGCCAGGGCTGGCTTTGGGGCTTTGGGGTGGAGGCCGGGCACCAGGGAGGCTCCTGCCCCGTCTCAGATGCGCAGGACCAGCCCCGGGGAGCTGACCCGGGCCGCACGAGGAGGCAGCGCCCTGTGCCAGTCCGGGGCACAGCAGGGGCTGCCCCTCCCTCCCGTTCTGTGATCGGGGTGCGGCCTGAGAACGAGCTTTTCGGGGCTCCAGGGTACACTGGTGCTGGTCTGTCGGCGCCTTGACAACACTCGCCCAGGGCGACAGAGACCAGAACAGACGGAGCCCAGAGCACGGCAACCAAGAGACAGAGAGACCCGGAGACGGGAGACGGGGTGGGTGGGGCTCAGCCTGGGCTGTGGCTGCTTCGTGAGGCAGAGGGAGCTGAGCCGGGCGCGGACGCCAGGGGGCAGCCCTGCCGGGCTCCAGGGCCATGGGGCTTCTGTTCTTGCCTAGCGCAGGTGCTGGCCCCGGGCCATGGGACAGTGGCTGGGTGGCCAGGGCTGTGCTCTTGGCTGACCCAGGAAGGGCCCCAGGGGAGCAGGCGGGGTGGGCCCCCCTTCATGCCTTCAGCCTGGGGCCACTTTCCCAGGCTGACCCCCACAGCCCGGCCCAGTGTGGGGGCCTGTGACCCTGGCTCACCCCGGAGGGGTGTCACGTCTCCTGTCTGGCCTGGGGGCCCTCTGAGCCTGTAATTGGCAGGCCCACAAGGAGGGTTTTGTTGACCTCTGGGCGAGGGCAGGACGTGGGCGGGGCAGCCTCTTTCATCTCCAGGCCCCACTGCCCCTTTCTCGGGCCCAGACCAAGATGCTTTTAAATAGCAGCAGTCAAGGGCCTGCGGGCCAAGGGGGCTGGGGCTCTGAGGCCGCTCACAAAGGAGTGGGCACTGGTTCCTGGAGGCGGAAGAAAGAGGCCCCGCTTGGGTTTAAAAATAGCCGCATGGCCCCTGCCTCCTGCCCCTGCCTGCCCCTGCCTCCTGCCCAGCTTGGAACACCCTGAACCTGCTCTGGGCCCCTGCCCCCCAGGTACCTTGCTAAGGAGTTTCTGGAAAAAAAGCAGACAAAGGGGCAGTGGGGCGCAGTGAGGTGGGCAGCAGCTGCTTCTTGCACTCTCCAGCTGGGTCCTCCCCAGAGCACCCACTCGTCTCCCTCCACGGAGCAACCCTAGCCTCCCTCCCCAGAGCACACCTCGCCTCCCTCCCCTGGAGCACCTCCCCCTTTCCTCCCCAGAGCACCCCTCTTCCTTCTCCACCCAGGAGTCCTCAAGCACCACCTCTCTTCACCCAGCACAGCTGCACCCCCAGTCCGGGGGCTGCTCACATTGCTGGCGGGGCCTGGGCACCCTGGGGACTGGGCGCCATGTTTGAGCCCTTGGTCCAACCCCAGGCCCGCTGAGCAATGGCAGGGAAGCAGTGGGGAAGCAGTAAGGGGAGGCTCGCCCCGCCCCTCCTGCCTCCTCTCCCTCCTGCTCTCAGCCCCCGCCCCGCCCTGCTCTGCCCGCCCGCCTGAGCCAAGCTGGGGGTGTTTTCCCGTGGCAGAGTAGGTTGCTCTGGAGAAAGAGCTGGCAAGTGGGCGCCCCAACCTCGAGACCCCTGAAAACAACTCCGAGGAGAATCTCTGGGTCTGTGCCAACAAAATAATTAACTTGACCTGGCGAAAGCAGGCGGGTGCCGAGAGCAGGGCGCGGCAGCTTGGTGTAAAACGGAGACCTCCGGCCGTTTCCCCGAAGGGGTGCGTCACTAGAGCGGAGAGGGGCTCAGTGTACGAGAGGGCGGCGCGGTGGGCCAGCCCCAGCGCATCTCCAGGTGTGGGGGGGCTGACGCCCAAGGCCCCTCGGGAGCATCCCCTGCTGGCCGGGTGGCAGAGGATGCCCCGCCCCGACGGTGCGCCCCGCCCTGGGCTCGCCACCCCACGGGGAGGTGAAGGCACAAACCCCACAAGCGGGCTTATTGCGGCCTCGGCCTCACCTCCTCCCCGGGAAGCTGCCGAAATGGAAGCGCAGCTGCTGTGCCTTCTCCGCCTGGGCCGGGGCAGCCGCGGCTCTCCGGGCAGGGACAGGCCTTGGGGGTGGGGAGCACCTGCAGACCCAGCTCTCCAGGGCCCAGCTGGCGCTGACCCTGGACCAGCACCGCCGACCTCCGATTGTCGCGAGCGAAAATGAGGACCCGCGTCTGCTCTGGCCTTGGGAAGGGACGCGGGAGTCGCAGGGGCTGTCCTCGTGCGGGACACTGAGCGACAGTAGCATACGAAGAGCGCGCGAAGTGCTTCGTTTTCCATCGCTTTCACTTCGATCACGACATTGGAGGGCGAAAGGTAAATCAGAACTGGAAGGGTCTCCAGAGTTAGTATAAAGCCTGCCCTCAGTCTTGAAAGTTTGTGCTTCTAAAGCTGCCAGCCAGTAGGCGGGACTGAAACTCTGACCTCCTTCCCTTCCTCTCTCCCGCTCTCCATCCATCCATCCATCTACATTTTCCTCCACCCATCCACCCACCCACCCATCCACATCCTCCACTCATGCATCTATTCATCTATCTCTCATCCATTTCTCCTTCCACTCATCTCTTCATTTTTACATCTGCCCCTTCCTCTGCTTATCTGTTCAGCTCTCCGCCCATTCATCCATGTAGTCACCAATACTTGCATCCAGCTCAATCCATCCGTTTCTCCTCCCTCCCTCCCTTCCTTCCACCTACACACCCACCTGTACATCTACATCTGTCCATCCATCTATCCACATCACCTTCCAACCATTCCCATATTTTTTGCGTTATGTATATAAATGCTTGCTATAGCATATTATAAATACTTTAAAGAGAATAGCAGACGGATTCTCTTGGATTAGCCATGAAGTCTGACTGTGTGCTACAGCACTAAGGGGATGTCCAGGACTCACAAGAAGCTGCACCTTGTGTGGGCCGTGTTCACAGGCCAAATGCATTAGGGTTAATTAGTAGCTAACAGGGCTGTGAAAACAGGTGTCTGCAGGTGAACACACTTCAGAACGATTCTTGCCTCCACAAAGAGAATCACAACAAAATGATGAACTACTTTGCAAGCCAACACCGGGAGGTCGAGAGTAGCAAGACCTGGCAAGGGAGCAGGACAGGGACCTGCCGGCCACTGGCAGTTTCAGGAAGGAAAGAAAGTACAATTCAGAATCTACAAGAGAACAAACTAAGAACAAAGATGATAAGGAAAAAATAGTGGCAAACAGGAAGCTAAAAGATAGTCACAATCAATAACCAAAAAACTATTCTTGGAAAAGGTAATAAAAAAGGCAAACTTTTAGATTAGGTCTGATCTAGGGGAAAAGGCAAGAAGTAGCAAGCAAACAGCACTGGGGAAATGGAGATATAATTCCAATTCAGAAGATATTTTTAGGAAGCATTTTAACTATTATTAAAAGTCCCTACAATTATAATTTAAACACTAGAAAAACGACTAGAAATCATATTGTAAAAGATTTTTTTTTTAATTTATGCACACAAGAGCTGGGGTACAGGTTAGAGGTGCGGGAGGTGAGAGGAGTCACCAGAGACAGAGTGGGGGGCAGAGCAGGCAGATCAAGTGAAGCACACTGCTGAGGGAGCAGCGGGCGGGGCAGGAGAGGTCTGCTGTGCCCTGTGGGCCCCCTCCCTGGCCGGGGATCGAACTCGCACTGCTGTGTGGTGGACGCTTCACAGTGTGGCGCTCAACCTGCTGCGCCACCAGGGAGGGCCTGCAAAAGATTTTTTAGCATAAAAAAAAAAAAAACAGAACAAATTGAAATACATAAGGACCAAATGCAAATATATTACTTTGCATTTTGCAATATACTAAAGGGACCTAAGAAGTTGTTCTAGAGCAGAGGTTCTGAGTGTTTTGGCCTCAGAATCCTATTACGGATCCTTTTTAGAATTTTGGAGGGGTCACAGAGTTTTTGTTGAAATGGTTATACCTCTCAATAATATTTACCATGCTCCAAATAAAAACAGACCATGTTTATGTTTATCAAGTCATCGAAAAGTAGTAATAAGTCTACATTGTACTTGCAACATCCTCGTGAAAAATAGCTGCTTTGCCCAAAAATGGATAAGGAGAGTGGCGATGCACTCTATTCTTGCAAATCTCTTTAACAGAAAACGACTGGGTTCTCATGTGTGCAGTGTGCGTGGCCTGCTTCAATCTCACCTGTTAGACGACCTCTGGAAAGCGCACTAAGCGCCACTAGATATTTGTGGGGAAATGAAAGTTAAAAGGTAAATAGCGCTCAGGAGCATCATGAAAATAGTTCTGACTTCAGACCTCACGACAGGAGGCCAGGAGCCTCCGTGCTGCAACCGCAGGGTCGTGGCTGATGTGCACTTTGCTTTCTGCCCGGGCTGCGTGTCCGTGCGGGCGGCGGGAGCACTGGCTGCCTTCAGTGCGGTGCCGAGGGTGGGGCCGCCCTCCCATCTGCAGCATGCGCAATCCAAGCTGCGACAAGCAGAGGGTCTGGACTCGGGGCTGAAAACCTCCTCATCAGAAGCATTCCCAAGCCCTGTTGCAAAAGAAGGGGGACTGTTGTGCTTTCCTAGGCAAAATAAACCCCTACCGCCTGCCCAGAAGCACCACCTTGCTCCTGCTTCCCCATCCACATGGTCTTCCACCCACCCACCCACCCATCCATCCATCCATCCATCCACCCACCCATCCATCCACCCATCCACCCATCCACCCATCCATCCACCCATCCACCCATCCACCCATCCATCCATCCATCCATCCATCCATCCATCCATCCACCCATCCATCCATCCA
>JAGFMF010011747.1:18896884-18913857 GCA_019455555.1 Galemys pyrenaicus
TCCATCCATCCATCCATCCATCCATCCATCCATCCATCCACCCATCCATCCATCTATCCATCTATCCATCATTCACCCATCCATCATTCACCCCTCCTCCATCCTTCACCCATTCAACCATCCTCCATCCACCCACCCACCCACCCATCCATCCATCCATCCATCCTTCTCACACATCCGTCCACTCACCCATCCATCCAGCCAGCCATTTCACCATTTGTCTAACCATCCCTTATCCATTCATCCCTCCATCTATCCAGCCAACCAGCCAGCCATTTTCTTCCATCCATCTCTTTCCTCCTCTATTCCACCTATTTATCTCTTTCTATCTCTTCATCCATCCATCCATTGATCCACATCTTTTTCTATGAATCTACCCACCCATCCACCCATTTTTCTATTCATTTCTACATCCATCAAGCCATCTGTCATCCATTTATCCACATCTTCTTTCCACCCACCCATCTCTCCATCTCTCTGTCCATCCATCCATCCATCCCCAACTCTCCTTCAAACATCCACAAACACTTCCTCTGTGGCAGACTCTGAGAACCCAGACTGAGTCAGACCCGACCTGTCTGTGGTGCTCATGGACTACTGTGGGGACCAGTTCACTCTCCAGCATGGAGACGGGGGGCTCCAAGGTGGGGGAGACTACACTAGGGCCTGGAGGGGCGCTTGGAAACCAGTCGGGGAGGGGGCGGTTCTACGGGGGTCTTCTTGGGGGAGGCGGCTGTCCCAGGGTCTCGCACGTCCAAGCATGTCCATGCTGGTCGGCCCTGGTGCACCTGCCCCGCGAGTCAAAGGCCACACACAACTTTGCAATTTAACCCCAGTTCTCACAGCACCGCAGGCTGCCTAAGCTGAGACAAAGATAAAAACATAATAACCACAGCAAATGAAAAACAATAACAATCCCCAGTGCCGAAAAAATGACGACGTCCCTCACATCTCTATAAATTGTAAAATTTATCTTCTTATGCCGGTCCCCCCTTCTCTATTTCATTTACAGTAGATTTTTAATAAAAAATGTTGATAAAAATCAAAGCAACATAATCAGAATAGAAAAATTTGACATTTATAGATGTTGTTTATTACTTTGGTGTTTTAAAGGATTAAACCGGCACACCAAAATCAGTTTCTTATCAAACGTCAAATTTTCATCAACTTCTCGCCTACAAACTATTTCAACTTTGTTCTCCGGAACAGAGCTGAGGGTCTCCTTGAGCATGTGGGGGACAGGCCCCTGGGCTGGCTCTGGTGTTTTCCTCCGCGGAACTGCTCGCTCGGCGACCACCTTGTGCAGTGTGTTTTCTTCCCGACAAGCCCTGAGGGGCACGTTGTTGCTGCTGTCGCTGTTTCCCCAGCGTGTCTGCTGCCCTTCCGCGGCCAGTGAGACCCCCCTGGAAGGACGCGCGTGGCGGGACCTCAGCTGCCCCAGCGTCCACACCAGCCTGGGCTGGGCCCTGCCAGCTCCTGGCTGGCAAGGAAAGTTTCTGGAGGGTGCACCTGCATGACCCGGCGCACGAGAGCCGGACCCGGGCCCGGGCCAGCTGGAAGGGTCAGCGGGCAGAGCCAGCCGGCTGAGGGGCGGGGTGAGAGTGCCCCACCTGCAGGCTGGCCCTACGGGCCCGGTGCCCCTCCCGCGCTGGCACCGGGCTCCAGCCCCCCGCCCCGACGGTGCGTCAGGGCGAGGCCGGGGACCGGCCGTGTGGGCTTCGTGCCTCCAGGGCCGGTGCTCTTGGAGCGGGCCCCGGGACTTTGCCAGCCTCAGTCCTTTCACCTGCAGACTGAGCTGGATCAGTCCGGCCACCGGCGGCCAGCCGAGGGGCTCCTGCTTCTGCGGTCTCGCCCGGACATGGGGTCTGCGAGTCTGCAGTGCAGCAGGGCACGCACCGGAGCCGCCTGCCCACTCCTCTCCCTGCCGCTGTCTTGCCCCGCGGCCAGCACCCTGGGGTGCAGGGGCGAGGCCCAGGACATGAGCTGAGCACTCATTGTTGTCTCTCCCTCGGAGCTCCCCTCTGCAGGCCCCAACACCAGCCCTCCTTCAGAAGTCCAGGACGTCCTGAAGGGGCCGCACCCTCCTCCAGGGTCGTGTCTCCCCCATGCTCGAGCCTGACCGCTGGAGGGTGGAGGCCCGGTGCCGAGAGAGCAGCAGCGAGCCTGCCTGTCTCCATAAATCTGCGCAGACAGCAGCTGGGGGCTCTGAGCTGGCGCGGGGGGCGGGGGGAGCCCCACGCCGGGGCAGGCAGGAGGAGCAAGGCCGCGGTCCTGTCCTCGCAGGCGAGCTGTGCCCGCCAGGGGGTGCAGCGTCCCCTCCGCGGACCGCTGCTGCCCAGTGCGGGGACCAGCTGCAGGCCCAGAGAGGCGCCTCCCTGCACAGCCGCAGGGTCGGCCCTGGGAGAAGGGAACAGGCCCTCGGAGTCTCTGCGTGAGGAAAGTGCTGCGTGCAGGGTGGCGAGTGATTCTTGGAGTGGGAACAGACGCAACGGCCCCGAGAAGCCCCCGGATTTCTAGAGTAGGCTTCACGCGCGCTGCCGTGTTCTGCTTCCCGAGCAGTTTGTGCGGGTGCCCTGGCACTGGGGCTCTCCCCGCACGGCGACCCCGGGATCCCAGCCCCTCTGGCCGGCGGCACCCCCTGACCCGGCATCAGCGCTGCGTGCAGCTGGCAGTAGGGGCCGCGGCGGGGGCCCTGTGGCACCCACTCAGTCCCGAGAACAGGTGCCCAGCGTGGTCCAAAGCCAGGAGGCTGCAGATGGGCGGGGGGGCGGTGGGGTAGTGGGAGGGCCTCCCAGGAGGCAGCCTCAGGTCCCAGGAGAAATGGGGCAGCGGCCCCGGGGAACAGCTGGGCCTGGTAGTGTCCCCTGGAGACCCAGACTGCCCGCTAAGTTGGTTCCTGGAAGTTGGGCCTCCACGCCAGCTAGACCGGCGCTGGCGGCGTCGGCGGGGCGCTGCGACCGGCCGGCCTTCAGAGGACTCTGGGGGCAGGTCCAGCAAGCGCCAGTTTGGACTCCTGTGCGTGGAAGCTCCAAGTCGCCAGCGCAAAGACGCCGCTGCCGCTGCAGAGGGCTCTGGCCTGGGCCGTGCGGCCTCCAGCCGAGGAAGGCAGGGGGTCGGACGCCCCCTCTCGAGGGGTGCAGAGGCTGGCGCCCTGCTCGGTCACTGCCGCGAGGGTCGGGCGTGACCTGCGGGCAGCCGTCCCTGGTCACTCGTGTGCCAGACGGGCTTGGCGGGGCTCCGCGGCAGGCAGTGGGACCCAGGGGCAGGGAGCCCGAGCGGCCCTCCTTCCAGTAGTGGGGACCCGTCCCCAAGTTTGGCCCCTGCGCCTTTGGCCTTGGCCTTCAGCCCCCGCGGTGGCAGAGACCCCGCTGTCACTCCAGCGAGCTCAGCTTCCCATGTCCCGTCTGCCGTGGCGGCCCCCCGCTGTCTGGGGCGCGCTGCTCCCCCAGGGCAGTAGTCTTGAATAGAGTCTTCCTTGCCTTTTTCAACCCCGCCCAGGGCACAGCCTTCTCCTAACCCCTCCTGAGCCAGACAGGCTCCTCTTTGGGGCCCCCCAGAACAGCCTTGCCCTCCTAGCACCAGGGGCTGCTGAGGGGCTTCACCCACGGAGTAGGGCACAGGCGCCTGAGGGGGCAGGTGAGGGGGGCTGGGGCCTGCTGAGGACACGCGTGTGTCCGGGGCCCGGCTGCCCTGTGGGCTGCGTGCGGGGAAGGTGGGATTTGGGGTCCCTTCTGCCCGTGGCCCAAGCGGCCGGGACGAGTTTCCCTAGGGAACAGGCCCTGGGCCGGCGCATGAGGGCCCTTCAGCCAGAGGGCCTCCCGCTTTGAAGCGGCCTGTTTTTAGCCTGCCCTGACCCAGGGCCAGCTGGGGCTATTTTGTCCTGGCCGCTCACCCCAGGCTGTCTGGCCCCTCTGGAAACCTCATTAAATTGCTCCTCGGCAGAAACCAAGTTCTTGGCCCTGGGCCTCCAGGTTCTTGAGAGCCGTGCCCCATTGTTAGGCTCCTGGCTGGGGCTCCCACCCAAGAGGCGCGAGGGCCTTGGCGGGCGCCGGGGCCTTGTTAGCGCCTCTGCCCGGAGGCCGGCCCACCCCACACCGCAGCCGCAGGGCGCGTGAATGTGGCCTCTGTGGGCACGCAAAGGCTCACGCAGGTCCACAGCCCCAGCCCCACCGGCCGCCCCAGGCCCTGAGCTGGCCTCTGCTCACTTGGTGCAGAGCCGGCCCTGCCGGAGTGGGCACCGGACGCCTCGCCCTGGGTGAGGGGCCGGGGTGTCCTCGGTGACCCCACTGCTCTCCCGCCCGGGCCCAGACCTCACAGCTCTGCCCCCACAACCCCCACGGCCCGGCCTCTGCGGTGGGGCGGCTTGGGGCAGGGCGTGGGAGACCCCGCTCTGGGGGCAGGTGGCCCTCGTTGCTCGTGAGACGTGGCCACTCACCTCAGCTCCGTGTGGGCCTGCAGGCCCGAGGCAGAGAGGAAGCCTGGGGGTTTCTTTGAAGGAACAGCCATGTTCTGGGGAGGCAGAGGCACCCACTCACTCTCCTGTGCCCAGGTGCATCATGCAGATGGGCGTGAGAGAGCCCGGCGGAGGCGCTTGGGGACAAGGGGCCTGAGGGGTGTCCGGGCCCCTCCCGTTACCTGTCAGGGAAACAGGAGCCCCGGCCAGCTGGGCTCCCAGCCTCGCACCGACCGGACTCCGGACAAGCCCTCCCCCCGAGGAGCTGCGGCTCAGGGCCTGGCTGCGGATGCCGACACAGGGACCCTACCACCAGCAAGCCCGCACCCGCGCCCCTCCAGAGCCACGTCAGGGATGGGGCTGCCCAGGTCCACCCCGGGACTCGCATCCCAAGCGCCCCCTGCCCCCCACCCCTGCGAGGCCCCTGCGGCCCCCTCCTCCGGACGCCACCTCCCCAGTAGGACCCCCAAGAGACCCCACGATGGGGGGAGTCTGAAGCCCAGGCCCCCATCGGGGTCTCCTCGTGAGGTCATCCTCCATCCAATGAGAGAAAGCCAGGGAGACGCCGCAGGTCTTCGAAGAGGTCATGGACGCCCGTCAGATCACACATGTCCGACCGGACGTCGTGGGGCAGTCACGTCAGGCCCCGCGGGGCTGACCAGGCTCACAGACGCCCTAGCCAGCCCCACAGGCAGCGCACACGCACCCGCGCAGAGCTGACCCGCGAGCCGCTCCGGGCCGCGAGGAGGGGCTGCCGGGGTCCTGCCCTCCCAAGGGGGTCGGGCCGTGGGGGGCTAAGCCGCACGGTCAGACCTGCGGCGTGAGCCCACCTGACAAACCGCCCACGCGCGGTGCAGAGGCGGCGCTGGCAGGTGCGCCGGCGTTGCACGCGGGGTTGCTGATTCCTGCAGTTCAGAGAAGCCTTCAGGAAGGGTGTGCTCAAGGCCCCCAGGCCGCAGGCACAGTGCAAGGCCGCTGGGGCCGTCTCTGACTCCGTGGCGTGGGTCTCCTGGTGGTTCCCAGAAGCTTCGAGGCCCTCTCCAGGCCTGAGGCCTTACCATCTCTGCTTCCCGGCTGCCTCCTTCTACCCCAGAGCTCGCGGTGGCGATGCTGCCTGCGCAGAGGCCCCGTCCACGCCCCTGGGCCAGGAGCCCTGCCCCGCCACTGCCTCCCAGGCACCTTGTCTCTTGCCCTTGCTCCAGCCAGAGTTCGAAATGAGCTTGTGATTTACTTGGTAGCTTGATTATTATTTTTAAATAATTATGCATTTATGTGTGCACACAAGAGCTGGGGTGCAAGCCAGAGGTGCAGGGGTGAGAGGGGTCACCAGCGGGAAACAGAACAGGCAGAACCACTGAAACACATCGCTGAGGGGAGCAGCAGGGAGACGGGAGAGGTCTGTGGGTCGGCCCCTGACCGGGGATCGAACCCAGGCCGCGGCAGTGACAGCCTGAGACTGACCCCTGGGGCACTGGGGGCCCCTCCTTGGTAATTTCAAACGTCGCAAGTGCGGTCTCACCCGGTAGGGGCTGCCCGCACCCGGCACAGTGACCAGCGCGTCTGTTGAGTGAGAAGAGACTGCCTGGATAAATGAGTGGACAAGAGAAGCAGAGAAGGGGAAGCGGCGAGGGGAAGGCCTGGCGGGGACAGCGAACGCCGCCAGCCTGGACGCCGGACTCACCCAGCGAGCCAGGTCACCCGGGGCCTCTAAGTCCTGCTGTGAGCTCCCTGGTGGCCAGGTCAAGGACAGAAATGCGTCCATAGGAGTGACCGACAGCGAGACAGAGCAGACCTAGGGGCAGGTGGCTTCGGTGCTAGCCAGGCGGTGCTTCTAGGGGCCCGCCTCGGCTGTCACGGCCAGGCCCACAGCCTCCTCATGGGCCGGGGATGCTTTCCTGTGAGCAGTTATTGACACAGCCTGTGGCTCATGGGGCGCCCAGCCAAGGGGAACCGGGTCAGAGGACATCACCCTGCACCCCCGGGTGACTGTGCAAGCAGGGTGCATGTGCTGCGGGGGCCAGGGCCGAGCAGGTCCAGCCAGAGGTGGACACAGCCCCGGTGGGGCGCTGTGGTCTGGGGCAGACCATTCTGGGCCGTGGCCGGATGAGGGTCTTCGGGACGTGAGGCCCCCTCCCGGGGGCTCCAGGTCGGAGGCCCCGAGGCAGCTGCCCGTGCGCCAGTCCCTGCGCGGCTCAGTCAGAGACGCTGGCGGGCAGTCGGGCAGCAGGACGGCCAGGGCTTCCTGCAGACCCCTCCTCGGGGCCTGCTCAGGTCCGCAGGGTTCCCGCCTGTCGTGCTGGTCCTGCAGGTCCCGGGACCTGGCCGGCGCCACGCTCCCTGAGCTGGCCTCTGCGGGCCTGGCCCAGGCCGCTGGCAGCCGTGCCTGGCGTGGATGGAGGGCCGTGGCCACGGGGCGCAGCCCCGCCTGTAACTCAGATGATCCCAGCCCAGGCCTGGTCTGCGGCGGGTGTGGGGTGGGAGACGTGAGACGTGTGTCAACCCCCCAATGTTAAAATCACATTCGAGGCAAGAGACGCATGTTCATTTACACTTTAACCCACAGGACTGAAGTTAGGGAGCGGACAGAAGGGAGAGTAATTACAAGGGCGTGTGGAAAATGCCCAAGACAGCAGGCCTGCGGGAGGGGCCGGGGAGGTTGACGTCTACGAGATAATGAGAGCTCATCTGGCCTCTCATCTGAGAGATCACTTCCGAGCAGACCGAACGGCACAAAAACTAGGAACTGGCAGTAGGTCTAAAATTGCTTATTGATGAATCCAAGCAATGACGTGATAGAAGAAATCAATTAAGTACGAAGAGATGAGGCCACTGCAGAAGGGAGAGGCTTGAAAATTAACAAAGGAAATTGACAGCGGCGGTGAGAATAGGGTTAGAAATCATCTTGCCGAGAAGTAAAAATAGAAGGTTACTTTGTAACCTTCTAGACCAGATCATTACAAAAGTAAAAGTATGACGGCGGGAGAACTTGGAAACTGCCCTCACCCGGCCGCGAGGCTTCTCAGAACAGAGGGAAGACCCGCCGAGTTCGCTGACCACGCGCGAAAGCAAGGTCCGTGAAACTCCTGGAGAGGGCCCGTCGGAGGAAGCAGAGGCTCGCCAGCCCTCTCCGATGGGGAAACTGAGGCTCCAGGCAGCACCCGTCCCGTGGAGGACACGTCCGTCACCCCTCCCTGATTCCTTTCATGCATGGTGGGAGAGAGGACAAGAGCAGAGGGAGGGAGGGGCAGAAAAGACTCACTGAACCCCACTTCCAGGGCTTGGTGGGGAAGGCAGACACCCCAAGCAGCTGCTTCTCAGCAGCCAGTGAAAGTGAGGCCCAGGCGCCCAGTGGGGAGAGGCAGGGAGCTCCTCTCTGAGAGGGCATATGTCCCACAGCCCGTGTCTCAGGAAAAACTCTCCATTCCCAGCACCCCTAAAACCCAGTGGCTCTCCAGAGTCCCATTGCAGGGAACGGCACCCCCACCCACCCACTTGCCCAGAACCCCTCCAGGCTGCTGCTCTGATGCCTGTTTCCCATACCCCAGCAAGGCCCAACGATCACTTCCTCCATGAAGCCCTCCTGGACCACCTCATCTGGAGGCATAGCTGGCCCCCAGCAGGGGACACGCCCCATGCAGTCCTAATTTGTTTTCTTGGTAGCGTGGCCGTGACCTGACATGACCCTGTCTGTCCATTTGTGCTCCTCTCTGTCACCATCCACCCAGGCGGCGAGGGGTGGGTCCATGGTTGTTTCTTGCTTAGGAAACACACAGAGGTACTCAGTGAGGTTTGTCGAACGAACAAGTGACAGCCTTGGCTGGGCCCAGATGCCCCCGTGGCAGGGCTCCTGCTGCACGGCCCACACTCCCCACCCACCACCCTCATCACGCAGCGGCTTGGCCGCAGCTGAGCCTCAAGCGCTCTCGCCTGAGACTCTGCAGCCAGCACTGTGCCTGGCGCCGGGGCCCCAGGACGTCTGCAGAGAGACTGAGTGTTCTAGGCCCAGCGCGGCTTGGGGGCCCAGGGCAAGGTGGCGGGGCCGGAGGCTCCATGCAGCCCTTCCCTTCTCGGCCTGGGAGCCGCATGTGTGCAGTCAGGACCTGGGGTCCACCTTCCCCCTCCCCGCTGGTACCCTCTGCTCCGCTGGGCTGGGAGCTGGGCAGCCTCTGGCCCTTCAGACACAACTGGGCTGGGGGTGCTGGGCCCCTCAAGTGGCAGCTCTCCCTCCTGCCTCCCACTTTTTCCCAGGTGAAAATTGGATCTTCCCACCAGGAGGTTCAACCAATTTGGAGCCCCCGCAGGGGCTGCTCTGCTAACGTCAGCGGGGAGGGCAGGACCGGGGCCTCGCCGCTGCCCCCCAGGCAGCGAGAACTTTCTGTGCAAGGAGCTGCCCGCCCTGGGGCTGCCACGGGGTCAGAAAGCTGCTGGACCACGTGATGGGCTCTGGTTGGAGCTGGGCCTCCCATGTGGGCCGCGTGGGGCGGTGAGCCGTGGGAGCCGCCGTGGGCAGCGGGCAGCTGTTCTGGGCCCAGCGGGTGTCCGCAAGCATCTGGCCGCCTCCGTGCTTGGGCCTGTCTCAGCCTGGTCAGCTCCTGCTGAACTCAAAGACAAGGACCCGAGGCCCGAGTGGGCCCAATGGAGCGGCGCTGGGCTGGCTGGATGCCAGGCTGGTGTTCTGCGGGGTGGGTGTGGCCTCCAGAGAACCAGGCCTCCAGGCACGCTGTCAGCGGACTGCATGGCCCCAGTGAGGGCTGAGGGCCTCCCAGCATCCTCTCCACGGGCGCCCAGGCAGTCTCCCCAGCCGCCCACACAGAGGGCCCACCCAGCACCCAGCCGGGGCCCACCCAGCACCACGTCTCCAGGGCCGGCTTCAGTCAGGATGCTCGGAAGAGCAAGCGAGTAGATGTTGATACATCTCAGGATGTGGGTGCTCCTTGCCCAGCCAAGAGCACCTCCAATCTTCACCCGTAGGAAAAGACACCCGCGTGCACATGCCCGGCAGGCCCACAGCAGGCTCAGGAACCACACGGCATGGCAGCATGAAGCAATGCTGTCTCTGTATGGAGGAATATTACACGGTCAGTAAAACTGCAGAAAGCTGCAGACTACTAACCCTTGAATGACCCACAGAGAACTTTTGACTCACCGCAAAACTTAGTCACTGCGGGTGACCGAAGCCTTGCCGGGACATGTGCTTACATTTCCTCATCTTTAAGTGTTTGGATAAGGTTTGATAGATTTTGAGTTTTTAGAATAGATCTGTGTCCGCTGTGTGGGCGTAAATGAGAGCATGTGCTGCCGTCTGCTACGCACTCGTGACGCGTGACCTTTCTGAACCGTTTCATGCATTTCCGGCGAGGGCACTTTCTCAAGCTGTCACTCATCTCCGCACGTCCGCTTTCAAAGTGCACGAGCCGCGGGTATGAGCCTCAGGCCCACATCACTCAGGGGCCCTGTGCAGCCACGGCCCGGCGTCCGTGAGTCAGGACTGTGGCCGCGGCCCCGCCACGTGGGCGCTGTGGGAGGGACTTACCGGACACCGGGCGGACCAGGCCAGGGCCTGGCGCAGACCACCGCTGGCCGCCCGGAGTCACTTCCCCGAGAGCACAGGGAGCGGCCCCAAGCTCGGGCTCCTGAGAGGCCCTCTGGGCCTCCTTGTGCTGCAGGCCGGGGCCGGATGCAGGCCCCAGGAAGGACTCGGCGCGCGGCTGGGCCCCTGTGCCGGGGACTGTGCCGCCCACTACTGCAGGGCCCTTATGGGGCGTGGGAAGCGGAGAGAGAAGCTCGGCTGACCTGCGATGGAGGGGGTGCTGCACAGGCCCGGCAGCGGCCGAGGCTGAGAGGTGGGGCAGCGGCGGGCAGCGGCGGGCAGCCAGCCGGCAGGAGGGTGTCTGGCCGAGCTGTCACGACGACGGGGCCTGGGAGCTATCAGAGGGAAGACAGGCCTCCCTCTTTACTTTCACAGCTGTTGGCTTAAAAAAACAAAGGCCTGGCCACGAGACGTGAGCTCATGGGGGCACTTTGGCAGGCGGGAAGCGCCCGGCAGAGCCCGCGGGCGTGGGTGTCTCCATTCACGCTGGGCCTGGGCCTGGGGTCCCGCCCGGGCTTCGCGCAGGGCAGGGGGACACGGTGGGCCCACAGGAAGGGATGGAGAACACGCTGCGCGTGGCAGGCGCGAGGTGTCTCCGATGGCAGCTAAAGCAGGGCCAGGGGCCCGTGAGGCCAGGGAGGCGGGTGACAGGACGGCCAGGGGAATGGGCTGAAGCAAGCAAGGCCGGCAGGGCTGGAACCGAGGAGCCGGAGGACCCCGGGGGAGGCCAGGCCGCGTCCTCACACGGGAGGGGCGCGGGGCTCTGCACAGACGGGGTGCAGGGCCGGCACCAGGCAGGGCCGCATGTGTCCTGGGGCACGGGGCGAGGTAAGCAAGTTTTTGTGGGGCGCACCTGAGAGTGGCAGCCTCTTCAAAGGAGGACCCTAAGTGAGACTGGACCCACCGTAAGGGCTCCTTCCTGACCCCTGAGGCCACGCTCCTTTACTTCGGCTACTGGACGTGGCCATGGGCTGCTGATGGCCATGTGGACACGAGGGAACCCAGGACCCATGACCTGTGCCAGAATGGAGGCCACAGGGTCAGGTCTCCGGGCCAACACTGCCCGGGCACAGACACCTGGGAGCACCCCCAGGCCAATGTGGAGCACATCCGAGCTCGAGGCCAAGGAAGCCTCGATGGGCCGATCCTGACATCCTTTGCAGTCTCAACATTTTGTTCTTCGTGGACACTTTGGCATTAATTTTAATCTTAAAATGTCTCCATGGAGTGACCTTGGCTTTTGACCTTGGCAGACTCAGGTGTACAGCATCAAGATCAACACCTGCATCTCCATTATGTTCCTCTCCCCTCCAAAGCCCAGCTTCTTTCCTCCACTCTACAGCCTCCTGATTTACCCCCTTCCCTTCCAGTAACTGCCGCTTTCTTAGAGGGTAAGAGTTTGCTTTTGTTTTGCTTGCTTATTTGTTTTTTATTTTTAAAATCTTCTACATATGAATGAAAGATGGCCCTTATCTTTCTCCTTCTGACTTCTTTCACTTAACACCATCCCCTCAAGGTCCAACCATTATGCAAATGGCAAGGGGTCGCCTTTTTAACGGCTGAGTAATATTCCACCATTCAATATTGACCATCTGATCATTTGCTGCTATGCATTGAGGTTGTTCCCAAATCTTGGCCACTGTGCACGGTGCATCAGTGAACACAAGTTGCATATATCACCTCAAGTCAGTGTTTTGGTTTTTTTCTGGATATGTATCCAGAAACAGAATAGCCGCATCATATGGTCTTTCTATTCTTACTTTTGATTTTTTTTTAATTAGATGGTGCTTGAGTACATTGTAACTCCTTTGCTGAGTTTTTGGTGCCCCTTAAAAGGCTGTACCCACAGCAGGGCCCCACACTGGAGTGCTGTGGGCAGCAACCAAGATGGCCCTTCCACAAGGGGAATAACAGCGTGGAGAGACACTCTGCCGGGAGAGAGGGGACAGTGGAGGCGGGGCTGCTGGCTGTGCTGGGAGAGGTGGCTGTGACTACGCTCCCAGGCAGGGCTGTCTTTGGGGAGCTGGGTCTTCAGGGAGACATGACACCCCACCAAGGAGCAGAGGGGAGGGCAGTGCAGCGAAAAAGACCCGTATTTGGGAGCGGGCAGCAGTTCCCAGCTGGAAGCTGATCTGTGGAGCTGCAGAGGGTGCTGATGGGGGGTCTGGGCCGGGGCTTTGGGGACCGGGTCTCTCCTGTCTGCTCTTGGCTGTAGCCCTGGACGGGCACCAGGTGTGGACGGATAGAATGACAAGCAACTACTAGGCAGATGGAAGCAGGAGGCTGAAGAAAGAGCCCCTGGATAAGGATGGGGAGTGAGGGGGCCCTGCGGCTCGTGGTCCACGGCTCATGGTCCACGGCTCATGGTCCACGGCTCATGGTCTGCGGCTCATGGTCTGCAGCTCGTGGTCCGTGGCTCGGGGCCCTGCGGCTGCTCTCAGTTGCCAGTGCTGAGGGAGAAGCCCTCCCAGCCCCAGCTCGCAGGCGATTTACTTGGAATATATAGGATTTAAAGGAATCCCCACCAAGTGCTAAGCACTGAAACCCAAACAGGAGATCTGATTCACATGCTCTCAGTCCAGATTTGGGGAGCGATCAGGGAGAAACACCGAGACCTCTGCCTCCGTCTCCAGGATGACCTGGCCCAGCAGGCCCCGCTGCCGAGCAGGCCGTGCCACGAACCCCAAGACTCAGACCGAACCGAAGGGTTTCTGTGGGCAACTAGAGACGGGTCTGCTTGGCCCTGGGGGAACAGGGTGAGTGTTCCTGGGGGGCTGGGGAGATTACTGGTCCCTGGCCTGGCCCCGGCCCCAGAGGCATGATGGCCTCAGATCACAGATGTTCTCGTGGCCTTCTGGACCCGAGGGACCAGACTGGCACCTGCCAGCCCAAAGGGGCTGCCGTCCCCGAACGGCCTGCAGCGGTCATCCCTCTCCCGGCAGAGAGGCTGGCACAAGGCCACGGACTTGTCCCAAGGGAACCATGTCCCCAAGCGCGGCCTTGCCTGAAGGACATCACAGTCCCAGAGACTGCCCAGCCCTGAAGACACGGCCTCGGGAGTCCCACCGGGACACGGCCCGCCCCGCCCAGGACTCCTCCCGCCCATGGCTGAGCCGCCTGCCCTGAAGCCCTGTCCACGGTCCAGAGCCAGGACACAGCGGCGTATCAGAGCCCCGCCGGGGGCAGTCTGGACGGGACTTGCCTACGAAGGGGCACCTATGACAGCAAAGGACCACGCGGCTCTCCAGCCCCCGCTGGGCCGAGGCCCTTCGCCAGGGCGGACCCAGCTGCCATTCTGGCTCATTTTGCATGTCCACAGAATTTTGGGGATTAGCGCCTCATTTGGAAAAGGGAATTCTGCTGCAAGAGGGGTGGGCTGTGCAGCGCCTGCCAGTCAGCGTGGGGAGCTGCCCTCTTAGTAAACGGGCCCTCCAGCCCACGGCCACAGCAGAGCTGTCCCGTCCTTCATCGATGCTTTACCTCTGCTGTGTACAGAGCTCACACTTCTTTTTTTTTTTTTTCAGTTTATTTATCTATGCATACAAGCACTGGGGTGCAGGCCAGAGGTGCGGGGGTGAGAGGATTCACCAGGAAGAGTGGGGAGCAGAACAGGCAGATTAACCGAAACATACTGCTGAGGGCAGCAGCGGGCGAGGCAGGAGAGGTCTGCTGCGCCATGTGGGTCCCCTCCCTGGCCGGCGGCAGGGATCGAACTCGTGCTGCAGTCTGCTTCATAGTGTGTTGCTTAACCCATTTGCGCCACCAGGGAGGGCCCAGATCTCATACTTCTTTTGTTAAATTTATTACCAGGAATTTTGGGATTTGATGTCAGTGTGAAAGCTATTGCATTCTTGAAACTTCCTTTCAGATTGTGCGTTGCTAGAGCATAGAAATACAAAGGTACTCTGTACCCTGGCCTGCTGAATTCATTTATTCCCCCAGTAGAGAGCAGTGCTCTTCATCTGGGAGATCACACTATCTATAAACCACGGTCATTTAACTGCCTTTCCTGTCTTGCTACCTCCTTTGATTTCTTTTTCTTGTCCAGTGTCTTTGGATGGCACCTCAAGTACATTCTTAAGGGGAAGTGATATGAGCTTGCATCCTTGCCTTGTTCTTGAGTTAGGGGGACCCACCCACCCCGCCACCAGCAGAGTGGTACCTTCTGTCCGTTGGTCGTGAGTCTCTGCTAGCCCCCTTCAGGGTCAGTTTTATTGATTTTTTTTAATCATGAATGAGTGCTGGATTTTGTCAAATGCTTCTTTTAATTTTTATTGAGATGATCATGTGATTCTTTTCCTCTTTTCTATTAATAAATCATTAATTCATTGGGGTTTTTTTTTTGTAGTTTAACAGTCTACTTTCCTGGGATAAATCCCAGTTGGTCATGGTGTATGATTCTTTTTATGTATGTGCTGCTGGGTTCACTTTTCTTGGTCTTTTGTTGGAAATTTTGCATCTGTCTTCAACATAGATGCTGGTTTTATTCTCTTGTGATGTTTTTGTCTGATTATGGTATCAGTTTGTATCTCCTTAAGGTGGAGGTTAGGTGTCTGATTTTGTAAGAAAGGCATTTACAGCTACATATTTTCCTCCGAGCACTGATTCCCTGCATTTCCAAAGGTCTGGTACACTGTGGTTTTGTTTTCATTCCTTTCAATGGCAATTCAAATATCCATTGTGATTTGTTCTTTGATTCATTGTTTGAATGACTTGTTTATTCCACATATATGTAAATTTCCCTAATTTCCATCTGGCATTGATTTATCTTTTCACTCCATTGTTGTCAGAGAACATACTATGTGTGATCTCAGTCTTTGTCAATTTATTGAGACTTGTTTTGTGCCCTAACATATGGTCTATTCTGGAAAATGCCACTTGTATACTAGAGAGAACGTGTTTTCTGCTACTGTTGAGTGATGTGTCTTTAGATTTCTGTTTCAGTGTTCCTCATGTGTTCAAGTCTATCTTCTTCTTCCACTTGTGCCATTCATTATTGAAAGTAGAGTACAGAAGTCTCCAACTATTCTTATCAAATTGTCCAGCTTCGTCTTCAATTATACTTTTATTGTACACATTTTGGGACTATGTTGTTAGTTGCATATATATATATTCATGATTATTATATCTTCTTGAATTGATTTTTTTTAGATAGACTGTTCTTTCAGTTTGCTGATATCTTCTTTGGTTGTGCAGAAGTTTTTTAATTTGATGTAATCAAATTGTTTATTTTTGCTTTCATTTCCCTTGCCAGTGGGATGGAATACCCAAGGGCTTCTCTGCTGCGGGTCTCCGGAGTATGCCATCTACGACCTTTTTCTACGCATTTTATGATCTCAGGTCTGACTTCCAAGACCTAATCCATTTTAGCTTTATTTTTGTTTGGCATTAGGGAGTAATCTACTTTCATACTTGTGACTGTCCAGCGTTCCCCACACCATTTGTTATAGAGATTTCCTTTTCTCCATTGTATGGTTGTGGCTTCTTTATCAAAAATTAAAGAGTCTACATATTCATGGACTTATTTCTGGGATCACAGCTCTGTTCCATTGAGCCATGTGTATATTTTTATTCTAGTACCAAACTGTTTTAATTACTGTCACTTTGTAATATCACTTAAAAACCAGGTAATGTGATGTCGCCATTCTTTTTTCCTCAAAATTACTTTAGCAATTTAGACTGTTTCGTGGTTCTAAAAAGTAATAAATAACCTGTAATTACTAGCACTAAGTAATTATCAATTACTTATTTGTGAGATTAATAAATAATCAGTAATTGTAATAACTTTTCTATTTCATTAAAGGTATCTTTGGAAATTTTTTAGAGAGTGATTTTACTTAATTAATTTATTCAAAGATCTATTTTTATTTATGCATACTGGAACTGGGGTATAGGCCAGAGGTATGGGGAGTGAGAGGTTTTATCAGAGACAGAGCGGGGAACAGAACAGGCAAATCTACTGAAATACACTGCTGAGGGAGCAGCAGGTGAGACAGGAGGGGTCTGCTGCACCATGTGGGTCACCTCCCTGGCCGGGGGTCAAACTCATGCCACAGTGGCTGTGATAGCTTGAGAGTTTAACCCCTGAGACTTTAACCCCTGTGCCCCTAGGAAGGCCCCATCTTTACAGGAATTGTAGTGAATGCACATTGCATTTGGTAGGAGGGTCATTTTTACTGTATTAATCATCCCACCCATGAACACGACATATTTTTCTATTTCTTTGTACCTTGTTCTGTATCATTTAACAGTAACTTATAGATTTCATTGACTAGATCTTTCACCTCCTTTGCTAAATTTATTCTTTGGTATGTGACTGTTCACCTTCATTGAAAAGACTACTGTTTCCTCCTTCAGTGATGCTCTTGTGAAAAATCACTTCACCGTAGACACAGGCTTATTTCTGATTCTGATTCTCGATTCAGTTAATCCCAGCGATCTATATACCTGCTCTTCTTTAAAACCACACTGCAATGACTAACATTGCTTTAGTAAGTTTTGAAAATGGAAGTGTGAGCCTTCCAACTTTGTTTTTGTTTTTAAATATTGTTTTGCATTTATGAGTCGCTTAAACTAAGTATGAATTCTAGATTCAGTCTGTCAGTTCCACAAAGGTGTCAGCTGGGATTGAACTGAACCCAAAACAATTTAGGGAGTATTGCCATCTTAACAAAATTAAGTCTTCCAGTCTGTGAACATGGAGTGTTTTTATCTTTATTTAGAGGGACTTTTTTCCTTCAACAATATTTTATAATTTTCAGAGCATAAGTTTTATACTTCTTTTGGTAAGATTTATTTATTCCTAAATATCTTCATTCTTTTTTTTTTTAAAGATTTATTTATTTATGCATATAAGCACTGGGGTACAGGCCAGAGGTGTGGGGAGGTGAGAGAATCCACCAGACAGAGCAGGGGGCAGAACAGGCAGAT
>JAGFMF010011747.1:18913871-19047231 GCA_019455555.1 Galemys pyrenaicus
TGCTGAGGGGAGCAGCGGGCCAGGCAGGAGAGGTCTGCCTGTGCCATGTGGGTCACCTCCCCAGCCGGCAGCAGGGATCGAACTCGTGCTGCAGTGGCTGCGGTCTGCCTCACAGTGCGTTGCTCAACCCACTGCGCCACCAGGGAGGGCCCTCTTCATTCTCTTTGATATTAGTATAAATGGAGTGTTTTTCTTAATTTCATTTTGATTATTTATTGCAAGTGCAAGTGTCTAGAAATGCAGTTGACTTTATATATTGATGTTATATTTTACAACCTTGCAACAAAATTCTTTTGTTTTTTGCAGGTTTTTTTAATGCGAGTTTCTTAGGATTTTCTACATAAAAAAATCATCTGAGTTGAAAATAGTGAAAAGTTTACTTCTTTCTATTTTATATGGATGTTTTTCTTTCTTTGGTAATTGTCCTGGCTAGAACCTCCAATATAATGTTGACTGGAAATGGTGAGAACAACATTTTCATCTTGGTCCTAATTCTATGGAGAAGACATTCAGGATTTCACCGCTAAGCATAATGGTGGCTGCTTCTCAGCTGCCCTCGGTTTGAGGAAGTTCTTATTTTGCTGACTGATAGGACAGCAAAATTTATCAATCCCTTCTACGTATCCTGAGATGATCATGTGTGATTTTTTTAAATTCCACAGGCGTGTAGAACATGAATTGATTTGGGGTTGTTAAATCCCACTTGGTCATGGTGTGAATTGTTTTTCTATGTTGGTAAATCTCGTTTGCTGGAATTTTGTTGACGATTTTGCATGAATGTTTATAAGAGATGTTGATCTTGTGATGTCTTTTCCCGGTTTTGGCTTCAGGGTAATGCTGACCTCATAGGATGACTTGGGCAGTGTCTCCTCTTCAATCTTTTGGAGAGTCTGTAAAGAATCGGTGTATAGCTTTTCCAGAATGTTCAGTTCCTGATTCTAATGTGAGTGCAACTTGTCTTCAGTTCATATATTGTGCTTTTGAACGCTAGTATTTCTGCCTCGGTCTTTTCCCTCCCTCAGATATTGCCCATTTGTTTATATATTCTCTATTTGATGAGACATAATGATCATATTTTCCTTTAATTCCTTCATCGAAGCTCTCAAAGTTCCTTAGCATACTTATACTGATTGAAAGGAGCTGACTTAAATCCTTTGTCTCCTAAATCCAGCGGTGTCACCTCCAGGACATCTGTGCCGGGTGCTTCCCCACCCCATGGGCTAGACCTCCGCGTCTCATGGCGCGTATCGTAAACGCTGGCTGAAAGCCGGACACTTTACACAGTCTACCGTAACAGTCCTGTCGTCGGCGCCTGCCTTCCAGAGACGGGTGTTACTGCTGGGCTTCTCGCTTGTCTTTTTCTTCTGCTGCCGGTTGGTTGAGTAACTGCTGGGCTGTTCCCTCCAGGGGGCTCTCGCCTCACTTCTTCCTTTTACAAACTTCTGGTTGCTGTTTTTGAACCTGCCTCCTTGGGTCGGCCCTGTGTCAGTACAATTTAGTGCCCGGTCGGGACTGGCCAGGTTCCCGCAATGGCCTTGAGCACACGTTCTCCACTCGTCGCCAAGGCCGGCGAGGAGAAGGTGGCTTACCCGCCGAGTAGCTCAGAAAGGGCCCCAGCTGGCGCAGGGCTCCAGGGCCCCGGGGGTGGCTTGTGACAGGTTTCGGCGCAGCTAGAAGATGGAGAGCCGGGCCAAGTTCCTGACCAGCAAGAGATTTATTGCGCTCCCGGGCGCGGTTCCCTGGCCCCACAGGAGGGAGGTCAGGGGAGTCGCGTCCTGGTTGAGCAGGGAAGGAGTTTTTTACAGGTTTTGGGAGTGGCGTCAGGAGCTAAACATGAGGAACTCAAGGGGAGGGTCATCAGATGGCCATGTCGTGGTCGGAACACACGTTGACTCCAGACACGTCATGGCCAGAGATGTTGGCGCGGGTGGTGACTCCTTGTGGCCTTTCCCCGGCCTTCAGCTTGCAGGGCCTTCTCCTCCCCCACGCCTTTCCTAGAGGGCGTGCGGCCCCGGGCACGCTCAGCCTTTGGAGAGAGTCTCCGGAACATGGCAGCGTTCTTCAAAGGTCCCTTCGGCTTTCTGCTTTCCCGTCTTCCTCTTCGGTTTCTGGCCAGGCCTGTCCGCCCTGCTGAAGTCGCAGCCCCAGGCGACAGGTGGGGGTCCTGTTCTGCAGGGTGGGCTTATTCGGCGTCGGGTCTCCGTGGAGTCAAAGCGTGAGGGCGCTGGGAATAGAGGTTTACTGGGAGATTCAAGTTCCAGGTCAAAGTACTGGCTGGGCTCTGGGGGTGACCTTGTGCCAGAGGTCCAGGGACATCGGTCCTCACTGCTGGTTGAGACACTTTGACTTTTCTGCCAACCGGGCCCTGGCCTGGGGAGCGGGCGAGGGCTTCGGGAACACGCCCAGGTTCCAAATACCACAGATTCACGGTTGTGTGGGGCTCGGGAGTTCTTAACAAACGGGTGCTTTTCAGTTTGTTCTCTGCCTGCTGTGAGTTTGCAGAGTTCTAAAACGGTGAGATTTGATTGTTTTGCAAGTATTTTTGTTGCTTGGGGGGACAGTGGGGTCAGGAACCCCTCACCCTGCCGTCCTTGATCATGCTCTGGAGATTCTCCCGCTGGTCCATGGGCCAGCAGTTTGCGGGGTCCGTGGCTTGTCTCTTCGGGCTCTGGGCACCCGTGGGTGGATGTGGGCCCACGCCCATGGCCGAGCGGGCCTGCGCCGTTTCCAGCTTTTGGCGGTGGGTGAAGCCAGCACACACGCCACACATCTCCACATCCAGGTTTCTGTGTGACCGTAAACTTCCACTTCCCTCAAATAAACACCTGGAAGGCGGACTGCCAGCTGCGTGGTTAGCTGTGTTTGCGCTTGTCAAGAAAGTGCCAAATTGTTTGGAAAGTGGTTGTGGTGTTTTGCATTTCAAGTAAGTCCAGTGGCTCCGCAGCTCTTCACACCACGGCATGGGCCTGCCAGTCTCTTCCTGCAGAAGCGCAGGCCTGGAGCCCGCCGCCTGCGTAGACGCGGTCTTACCATCCCCGCCCCCAGCGCCCAGCGCCCAGCGCCCAGCGCCCAGCGCCCAGCGCCCAGCGCCCAGCGCCCAGCGCCCAGCGCCCAGCGCCCAGCGCCCAGCGCCGGCCCTCCCCAGGCCTCCTGCCGGCACTCGCTCTCCCCGGGGAGGCGAATCTGTGCAAGTCTTTTGCACATTTTTAACATTTTTTGAGTTTTCACATAGTCAGGGTCATTTGGTTACCCAGAAAGTTTGCTTCAAAGTTACCCAGAAATTGGCAGAAACTGACTTGTGTGCTCTGGCGCGCCCCTCGGCTCGGTGGACGCTGTTTGGCCCTCACTGGGCCCAGCTGGCTGAGAGTGGACGGGCAGGAAGGGCCCGGGTCCACGGACACCCCAAGCAGGTGGGTGGCCCCCACTTTCCGAGCGAGCACTCCTGCAAAGACCTGGTCCTGAGCTCCGCTGGGCCTGTGCAACCCAGTTTCCAGGTGGTCCGCCCTGAGGGTGCTCTAGCACCGGCCGACCAGCCTGCACAACACTGAAGCCTGCAGCAGGCGAGATGCTCTGGGAGCCCCCACTTCCCCAGGGTCCCCCACCTCCCCGGGGCCCCCGCTTCCCCAGGACCCCCTACTTCCATGGGGCTCCCCGCTTCCCTGGGGCCCCCTGATTCCTCATAGCCCCCCGCTTCCCCGGGGACCCTGCTTCCTCAGGGCCCCCCACTTCCCTGGGGCCCCCCACTTCCACGGACCCCACACTCGGGTCTGGCCGAGCAGTCGGCCCCTCGCGCCCGGTAAATGTTGCACCCAAAGTGTTTAACATATACTTCCTCCCACCTGTGACTTGTTTCTCATAATATTCTTAAGACTGACTTTCAAAGACCAGAATCATTCATTCCGGGGCCATCGAATCTATTCTATCGCTCCACAAAAGCGCTTGTAGTGCCACGTAGGAAGCCTGCGATGAACACAGCTAGCTTTTCTTCCGGGAGTGCACAGCTGTCATTTTGACGCTGTGGCCTCTGATCCAGGCCAGCTGACTTTAGGGGAGGTGTGAGGTGAGGCGGGTCTCGTGTGTGCAGCTGACCGGCGTTTATGAAGGACCGTTCCCTCTCCCTCGAGCTGCCTTTACGCCTGTGTCAGAATAGACGTGCTCGGGCTACTTCCGGAATCTCTACTCTTCCTGCCGGCCTAGGCCCGTCCTCTCACCAAAGCTCACATTCACGGCAGAGGGCGATAAAGCTTGAGACCAGGCGCTGTAAGTTCTCCGGTTTTATTCAAAATCGTTTTGGCTCTGCTAGTTTATTTGCCTTTCCATATAAATTTTAGGGGGAAAAATCTATAAAATGTACTTTGGGGAGCTCTAGATCAGTTGGGGGGAATGTGAAGTCTTAACAGTAACCCATTTCATCATCCGCAGATGTTATTTCATTTACATTGGCCTTTATTTCCCTCACTCACGCCTTGGAGTTCCTGCACACGACTTCCGCACATATTTTGTTAGATTTACACACAGAAGCATCTTAGTTTTTGGTACGATTGTTAATTGCACTATTTTTAAAATTTCTTGTCGTCCGTATACTAGTGTATGGATATGTTGACTTTGCTCTGTCAATGACACGAACTGCAGACTTAGAAGCTCGTAGGGCTGCTTGTAGATTTTGGGGGATTTCTCACATGGACAGACATGTTGTCTGCAAGTACATACTTTTAAAAAATATTTATTTTTGTTTATTTATGCAAGAACTGAGCTACAAGCAGAGGCGCAGGGGTGAGAGGACTCCCCAGAGACAGTGGGGAGCAGAGCAGGCAGATCCGCTGAAATCCACTGCTGAGGGGAGCAGCGGGGAGGCAGGAGAGGTCTGCTGCACCCTGAGGGTCAGCTCCCTGGCCGGGGATCAAATTCAGGCCATAGTGGCTGGCAACAGCTTGATAACTCTGAGACTGTAACCCCTGTGCCCCCAGGGAGGCCCTGCAAATACACACTTGTATGTTCTCACTTAACCTGCATGCCTTTAAATCTTACTGCTTCCTCCCTCTGGCAAGGACCTCAGGCCACGCTGAAGAAGCGGGGTGTCTGTCCTTTTCTGGCCTCCGTTTTAGTGGGAAAGTGTCCACCAACTCACAGCCAAGTGTGATGTTTGCCGTGGACAGTTAATCTTCTGTTACGTCTATCTAGATAGTATTTCAGGTGAGAGGCTTACATTCGCAGTTCTCGAATTTCCATTTTATTCTCTTTCCAATTATTTTCCCTTCTCTATTTTGCCTGCATTTGTTTCCTTATTATGTACATATCTTTCTTTAAATCCAAGATCATACTCCTAATAACTATTAAAATTTTGTTTACTAATTTCATCCTTCTGCTATGCTTGGGTGTCTATTTTTACTAAGTTTCTCTTCTTTTTGTGCTAGTTACATGTCACCTTTTTTAAAAAAAAGATTTATTTACATATGCATACAAGAGCTGGGGTACAGGCCTGAGGTACAGGGGGTGGGAGGATTCACCAGAGACAGAGTGGGGAGCAGAACAGGCAGATCAACTGAAACACACTGCTGAGGGAACAGCAGGCGAAGCAGGAGAGGCCTGCTGCACCCGTGGGTCAGCTCCCTGGCCGGGGATCGAACTCGCACTGCAGTGGCTGCAGAAGCCCCACAGTGAGGCACTCACTGCGCCACCAGGGAGGCCCTCACTGTTTTTTTAAGAGAACATTATGATGCTATTTTATGAGATGTGTGCATTTACTGTCTCCTCCACTGAGAATGTAGAGTTTAGTCTAATAGTTGATGTTCTTGTGGATAAGCTTGTTCTTTTTGAGAACGGTTTGGGGCGCTGCGGCCTTCACTCCGGGGCTGGTATCTTCCCTCCTGCTTTCAAAGTGTCCCCTCCCTAGCTGTCCTCTCTGGCCGCGAGCACAACCCTCTCAGCCCCATGTGAATGCCAGCAATGTCTGACCCCACCCCGGGAGGAGCTGCCCGCCGTTGCACAGGCGCGTGGGGCTCTGCCTCAGGGCAACCAGGCGCTCCCTAGGCGGGCGGGCTCTGAGCTGGCCCCGGCCTTCCGCAGCCCTCGTCTGGAGCCAACGCGCTGAGGGGAGAGCGAGTCACGGGCGGGGGTGCTGTCTGTGCCAGCCTCCATGCAGCCGGGGACGCTAGGCCAGCACCCCCAGGCACCCAGGTCCTGCCCTGACTCCAAGGGCCCAGCGAGGAGACCCGAACCACGCCTGGGGGCTGCCTCGTTCCTTGGGTGACTTCCTGTTCCTCAGCCCCCGTCTGGTCCCCATTTCCTGAGGCACGAGTCACCCTGGCTGCCAGGCTGGGTAAGGCCTGGCACAGGCCTGAGTTTGGGGGTGCCCTCCAGATTGCTGGGAGCCGGGGAATGAGCTGCAAGAGAAAGGGCCCCCAATCCCAGCTGTGGTGGTGTGGGTAGGTCGCCCCCTGCCCAACAGTCTTCCTGTGTCTTTGCTAACCCTAAATAAAATGACCCCCTTTTCTGCTCCAGCCTCCCCGAGGTGTGTCCCCCCACCCCCACCCCCGCCAGGAGCTGCTGGCACACCATGTCTCCGACCACGCTGGCGACCAGGTCCCTGCACCCCCGTGGACGTGGAGTTCAAGGGCTCGCTGTGGGGAGACCAGTGGGTGGGTGGCCCCGGCTGGGAGGCCTCAGGACTTGCGAGCCTCAGAGCTGGGGCGCAGCGGGAACCCGAGCAGAAGCCCCAGCTCTGCTCCGACTCCCGGCCGAGGGCCGATGTGCCCCTGGGCCTGGACGCCCGAGCGGCCGCTGGCCTCCCAGGGAAGCAGCCCTGTCCCACAGGGGGGCTGGCGTCCCGGGGCACACTGGTCCTGCTGCCCATCCGGGCGAGCGTGGGGGCTGGGACGCCATCGGACGCCTGCTCAGGGGCTCGCTTACTGGGCCTGGGATGTGCCTCCCGGGGCCTTCCGCTCCTTGAAAGCTGGAAGGGGCGGCCCTTGCATTCCACCCGAGGGCAACCCCATGCAGTCGGTGGGGGTGCCGGCCCCCCAGTCCCCACAAAACCCCGCCTCCGCCGGCCCCAGGGTCCACTCACAGAGGGCAGCTGCTCCCAGCGCCTCTCTGCGGGCCTGGGGGCTGCCCCTCCAGCTCACCCCAGTCTGGACCACTCACCGCCCTTGCCCCGGGGCCTCGCGGAGAACCTGTCTCCAGTCAGGTGTGGCGGACCCCGCTGTGCGGGTGCCCGGGCCCAGAGCTCCGCTGGCCTGGCCCTTCCTCGTCCCTCCTGTGTCCCTGCGCCATGTGGTGGTGCTGGCTCCTGTGTCACGGAGTGTGGACACCCCACAGGGCACATGAGGGGGTCGGAGGACCTTGGGGGGAGGGGCTTTGTCTCCTGTTCCAAGAGAACGCGAGCTGAAAACCGGGATCGCCCCAGCAGCCCAGATGGCGCCTCCGCGGATGCCCAGCGGGAGTGGGGCGGGGGCACCCCGGAGGGGCCCAAGGCCCAGCTCCACCTCCAGGCCCGGGAAGGTGCGGTCACGCCTGCGGTTGCCCCTCCCTGACCAGCGCCAGCGCCGCCACTGCCTCATTCAGAGAGCAGACGCCCAGCGCAGACGCCCCTCTGCAGATGGCGAACCGGCGCCTGCTGCCCCAGCAGCCTGCAGCGCCTCCTCTAGCGTTTCTTGCTGCCCCGAGGTGCTGGCAAGGACTTCTTCTGGATTTCATGTGCCCAAGAATGCTGCTAGTTTCCCTTCATTATAAAAAGGAATTTCTGATAAAGCAGAATTTTAGAAAGACATTTTTGCCTTTCAGCATCTTGAAGATGTTCCATTATCTGTGATCTCTCTTATCAGTGATGAGGCATCAGTTACTATTATCCATATTCTTCCTCCATAAAATGTGCTTTTCTTTGACTACTTTTAAAATTTTCTTATTGTCTTTGGTTTCCAAAAGCTTTACTTTATTATATCCAGGTGTGTTTTCTTTTGTATTTCTTCCCCCTTTGAGTCCATTTAAATTCTTAGGTATGTGCAGTAAATGCTTTTTATTAAATTTCGAAAATTTTTCACTACTACTACTTTATCTTTTTTTTTCAAAGATGTATTTATGCATGCAAGAACTGGGGTACAGATCTTGTACAGGCCCCCACTTCTAAGGTTTTAACTTCATTCATCTTTAGCATTTCATTTCTCTCCTGGCATTTCCCATCATAGTGGAAAATACACGTAATTTATCCATCTTTTCCTTTAAAAGCTTAAATATATCTATGAAGGGTATTTTAAAGTACAGGTGCAGGGGGGGTGAGAGGAGTCACCGAAAACAGAGTGGATAACAGAACAGGACTGAAATCCACTCCTGAGGGGAGCAGCAGGGAGACAGGAGAGGTCTGCTGCGCCCTGCAGGTCAGCTCCCTGGCCGGGGATCGAACTCAGGGCACAGTGACTGCTGTTAGCTTCATAGTGCTCCCTGTGCCACTGGGATGCCCTATTACTACTACAGTAAATAGATTTTCTGCCTTATTTTTCTTTTTTTAGGGCTCCAATCACATGTTACAATGCTCAAAACGGTCCTTGTTCAATATTTTAAAAATCTTTTATTCCCTCTCTGACTTTCAGTCTGGCTAATTTTTATTGCTCTGTTTTCTAAGACACTGTTCCTCTCTTTTGCAGCCTGCCACTTAATACATCATCATTTCCAATGTTATATTTTCCATTTCTAAGGTGTTTGTTTGTTAAAGATTTACTTAGATATGCACACAAGAGTTGGGGTACAGGCCAGGAGCACGGGAGGTGAGAGGATTCACCAGAGACAGAGTGGGGAGCAGAACAGGCAGATTGACTGAAATACACTGCTGAGGGGAGCAGCGGGTGAAGCAGGAGAGGTCTGCTGCACCCTGTGGGACCCCTCCCTGTCTGGGGATCGAACTTGCACCGCTGTGCAGCAGATGCTTCACAGTGTGGCGCTCAACTCGCTGTGCCACGAGGGAGGCCTCCACTTCTAAGGTTTTAACTTCATTCATCTTTAGCGTTTCATTGCTCTGCTGCTATTTCCCATCATAGTGGAAACATACACATAATGTATTCATCTTTTCCTTTAAAAGCTTAAACATATCTATGAAGATTATTTTAAAGTACCTTGTCAAGCAATGTCACATTTCTCAGCTTGTTACTTCTGACTAATTTTTTTCTTCTTCACATGTTCTTCTCAGCATATCTAATAGTTTTAGATTAAATAATGGGCCTTGTGGATGATATTTCATAGGGGCTCTGGATTTTGTTATTTTCCTCTGAAGAATATTGTGCTTTCTTCTAGCAGGCAAGTAAGTTATAGGCAACCTCCCAATATTGTGGAGGTTTTGGGTTTAGGCTTTGAGACAGAAGTTTCTTCCAGTTTTTCCTCGTTCCTGCAGCATCTCCCATAGTCCTGCACCTACGGCCTTGCCCCGACAGCCAGTTGACTCACCTTATAGAAACGAAGCTTCAAGTTCTCTCTCTGCTGAACTGACCACAGTTCAGTCTCTGCTCTCACCTCTCAGGCTTCTAGAGGTTGCTTTTCATTGAGATCTTTGGACTCTTACCCTGTGTGTTTACAGTTCAGGAGTTGGCCAAGGGTGAGGCATTTGCGTACAGAATAATCCCTTCCACCCCACGTAGCTCCCCTTTCTTGGACTTTCTCCTCTCTTTCCAGTTCTTCTGATTTCTTCGAATTCAGACTTTGACTTCTTGTCTCTGTAGACGCCTGTGTGGGCTCTCTTCTTTATGCCACAGACACTGGAGGGGCCGCGCGGGGAAGCATCAGGGAAAGACATCGGCCGCTTCCCTCGTCTTCAGGGTCACCTCCTCTCAAATTTCAGCCTGCTTTTGGCTTCAGTGTCTTTAGTGTCTTCAAGCAGCTGTTTTTATATTTTGTTCAGAATATAATTATTGTCAGGAGAAAGCATCGTCTGTTACAAGCTATCCCACTGTTGTTGGAGTGTTCCAACTTTTAATTTTACTTCAACTTAAAAAATTATTATAGACGCACAGGAAATTGCAAAAATAGTACATGAAGTCCAACGTGCCCTTCTCTCTGCTTCCCGTAATGGTAATAACTCTGGTGCAATATTAAAACAAGGAACTTGATATCGGGGCCAGCACAGACCTCGCTCATTTTTCATGAGCATTTGTGTGTGTGTCCCATGCAGTTTTTTCCACATGTAATTGTGAAACCATTTCTAACACAAAGGAGCCCTCTTGTGCTATCCCTTTATACTCACACGCACCATTCCTCCCTGTCCCTGGAAACCTCCAATATGGTCTCCATTTTTATTATTATTTTAAGCATGCGATGGAATGGCATGACATAGATGCAGGACTTTGAGGCTGACTTTTGCGCCGAGCATGATGCCCTTGAGATTCCCCAAGGTCATGGCGGGGTCCAACAATCTATTCTTCATGTCTCTTAAAAAAATTGTCTTACAGTAAATGTTTTCTTTAGGACAGTGTTAGATTTACAGGATGACGCTCAGGGCAGGAAGAGAGCTGCCTATCCCACACCCGGCTTTCCCCCTTACACAGTCTTACCTGAGTGTGGGAATCTGCCCCAGTGGGCGGCCCAATATTATTAATACAGTGCGACCCAGCAGACAGCACACTCTGCTTGGAAACCCTCGCTTCCCTGGTGTCTTCTTCCAGTCGCAGGCCCCTGTCCCGGATGCCGCCGTGCCCTCTGTGGTCACGTCTCCTCTGACTGTGAGCTTCTCGGTCTCTTCATGACCAACTTTGAGCCTTGCGAGGCTGCTCGCCAGGGATTTAGCAAACGTCCCCAAAGTGAGTTTGTCTGGTGGCTTCCTGACTACGGGGGGGTAACACGTTTGGGGAGACGGAGAGGCGAGGTGAAGCCCTGCTCCTCCCGCCCGGCTCTAGCAGTGCTCCTGATGGAGACTGCCATCCCCGGCGGAGGCGGTGTCTGTTGGTTTGTCTTTTTGTCTCTTTTTAGGAAAAAGTCACTGCATGCAGCCTGCGAGTGAGGAGCGCTACCTCCCGACTGCACCTGCACAAATACTTGGACTTCTACACAGGAGAACTGTGCAGAAATGTGACTGTAGTCATTCATTCATTCATTCATTCATTCATGGACGTCGGGATGAACTGGTGGCTGTTCCTGCCGTGTTTTCGGTTACAACCCAGAAATACACCGTTTTGTCACCCGGATTGTTCCCCCTTTGAGCACCGGGAGCTCTTTCCACGGATTCCTCTACCCCACTGGCATGCTTCACGTCGCTGTGCACTTTCTGGTTTGGTTGGGGGTTTGGCCTTTTAAGCCCGCCCTTGTTTCCTGGCACCCCAAGCAGCACGCTCCTCCTGTCCTCCCCGAAACCCCTCATCAGGTGGTTCCCCGGGCGCCCTGGCTGCTCAGCTGGAGAGCGGCAGGCCGGGAGCAGCATCTGCGCGGCCCTGCGGTGGCTCCTGGGCAGCAGGCACAGCGCTGTTGTTTGGGCTGCCTAGGGTCTCACCACCATCTGTGTTTACGCGGCGGTGAGCACGAGCTCGCGCTGCTGCTGTCTCGGGCTCCAGGCATCGCGGCGGGCCCCCTGGACCGCTCCCCTGGCTCGGCTGCGGCTTCCCTCTCCACGAGGAGACTTGGCTCCGCCATCTGGCCTCTGGCGTCGCGCCTTCAGCCCTGGCGAACGCCGGCCGCAGCACCTTGTGCAGGCTGCTCGCTGCTCGCTACTCCGCGGAACACACTCCTTGCCCTCAGGCTCCCAGACCCCACTGAATTCAGGGTCCCTGGGGTCTGCACCTCCTGCCCCCCTCCTTCCAGGGAGGCAGTGTCACCTTTGTAGATTTAGATTGTTCCGTCCCTTTCTGCATTGCTTCCTGCGCTGCCTCCGAAGTGATTTTTCAGTTTGCATGGACCGTGTTTAGTCTTTGTGTTATAAAGTTCTGTGGGTTCGATAAATGTGCACTGCCACACACCCACCATTAAATTATAATGCAAAACAGTCTCTCTGCCCTAACCTATCCCTCACGCGTCTTCCCTCAACTCTTGCCCCAACTTTCCATCAACCACAGATTTTTAAAAAAAAATCCACTGCTGGAGGGAGCAGCAGGGAGGCAGGAGAGGTCTGCTGCACCCTGTGGGTCCCCTCCCTGGCCAGGTATTGAACTCCTGCTGCAGTGGCTGCAGATGCTTCATAGTGCTGCACCTTAACCCCTGTGCTACCAGGGAGGCCCCAACCACAGGTTTTTTACTGTCTGTATAGCTTGCCTTTCCCAAAATCTCATCTAATTGGAATCTTATAGTACGTAATCTTTTCAAACTGGCTTCTTTCACTCAGAAATCTGCAAAACAGCATTCTTTCATTTAGGAATAGGCACATAATGTCCCTCTCTGTCTTTTTGTTACTCTACAGACTGTTTCTGCTTATTGCTGAATAGTATTCCACGTACAGATGAACCAGTTTGTTTCTCCATTCTCCAAAGGACATTTCGCTTGCTTTGAGTTTTAGGCAATTATGAATAAGGTCGCTATAAATATTCATATGTTGTTGTGGTGTGGATATAAATTTTCACCTCCGTTGAAACTAACTGCTGAGGACTTTGATGGGTCATATGCCATGTCTGTGATTAACTTTGTCAGAAGCTGCTGAACTTTCTCTAGGGGGCTGTGGCACGGGGCACCCCCCACCCCCCGCAGGGAATGAGCGTTGGGGCCGCTTCCGGCTGACTGCACTCACCCCAGCGTGGGTCCGAGTTCGCAGTCCAGCCCAGAGGTGTGCGCGGGTGTCTGCGGCTTTAGTCTCCAAGTCCCTGATGACATGACCTCGAATGCCTGGCCTCGTCTCTTCTGGTCTGAATGTAGCTCCTTTCGCAAGGAGGCGTCTGTTCAGACCTTGTCTTACTTTTTTACTTAGGCTGTCGGTCTCCTAGTGCTGACTTTTAGGAATTCTTTGTCAGAGGATCAGAATAGAGTGAGGTATAGTGTCCTTTAGCAGATACGGATTGTATAGTTATTTCCTCCCAATATGGGACTATCTTCATTTTCTTAAAAGCGTCCTGCAGAACATATAATTTTTTTTAATTTTAAAATTTCAGTATCAGGGCCTCCCTGATGGTGCAAGGGGTTGAGCGCCATGCTGTAGGGCTCCACGGCTGCTGCAGCGCAATTTCCATCCCCAGTCGGGGAGGTGTTTAAAAGAAAAAAATTCAGTAGCACCCAATTTATTGCCATTTCCCTTCGTGGAGTGGGCTGTTGGTTTTGTAGCTAAAAACTCATTGTCAAACTCAAGGTCAAATAGAATTCTTCCTATGTGTTTTCTTCTAGGAGTTTCATATTTTAAAATTAGGATTGTTGTGTACTTCCCCTTTATTCTTGAAGAATATTTTTTTTTCCGGGTATAGAATTTGGATCTTTACCCTTGCTTGTTCAGAATTTAGGGGGCAAAAACTGTCTCTTTTCCAGGTTCCGTGTCTTAAGTTCAAAGTCTGCCTTCTTTGGACTGTAGGTCCCCTGGGTGTCAGGTTCATTTCTTTCTGGTCATTTTTGGGAACTTGTCTTCAGTTTCAGAAGTTTGATTATGATGTCTGTTGGCTTGTCTTTGCTTGGGGTTCTCCCAACTTCTTCAATCAGTGTGTCTGTGCCTTTTGCCAAATGAGTGGAATCTGGAGTCATTATTTCTTCAAATCTTTTCTCAGTCCCATCTTTCCCTCTCTCCTCCTGGGAACCCAGAACCTTCACAAGAGTCTCACAGACCCCTGAGTTTCTGTTCTTTTTCCCCAGCCTATTTTCTCTCTGCAGCTCAGCTAGCTCCGTGAATTTGCAGCTTCCTTCCCCTGGCACCTCCAACCCGCTCTCAGGCCCATCCTGTGACGTTTTTAATTCAGTCTTTGTGTGGCGCCTCTTTTTTTTTTTTTCAGTTCTAAAATTTCCCTTTGGTGTTATTTTACATCTTCTATTTCTTTGCTGAGCTGCTCTATTTTTTTCATTTGTTTCCAGCGTGCTCATAATTGCTGTTGAAACATTTTTGTGATTGCTGCGCAGCTGGGTCAGGTCTTTCCAGCATCTGATTCATCCCAGCACTGGCATCTGCTGCTCGTTGCTTCTCACTCGCATGGTGATGGCCCCGCTGGCTGGTACAATGAGTGATTTTTACTGTATCCAGGATATTTGGGCTCTTATGTAATGAGACTCTGAATCCCGCCTAATCCCCCTTCCAGCGGCCGTGCTCGGCAGCCTGGGCGGGGCATGCGGGCGTGGGGTGGGCGTCAGCTTCCTGCCCGCCGTCTTCAGCACCAGGGGGCTACCGTGACTCACCGGCTCCTGCTCTGAGTGGCCAACGGGCACGCCTGGCCCGTCAGCCCCTTCCGCCCTGGCCTGTAGCACCTCCCCAAAGCGGGCCCCAGGGGCACTGCGCGCTGTGTGGGTGGGGGCAGCCTCCTTGCTGGACTGCACGGTTGCCCGTGGGGGCGCGGCCGGGCTGCCTCTGCCTCAGCCTTCACGCTGTGCGCTGAGGGTTTGGGGCAGGTGAACGGTCAGCTCTCAGCTGTGTCCTGCAGACGCCATGGCGGGCCACGGCCACAGGCAGCGCCTGGGCGCTCTGCCCTGTCCCCCTGCTGGGCAGGAGGCAGCAGGGACGCTGGTGTCACTGGTCGCTGGTCTCACTGGTCAGCGGTATTCAACTGGAGCAGGGCAGGTATTTCCAAAAATCTGTTCTGTCCAGCCCTGTCCTGAACTGCCTTTCCCTGCTGGCCAGACAGAGCAGGCTCTTCTGGGGCTGTTTTGGTCACGCCTTTTGGTGCTTGAGACCGTGAGAACTCCCTGGCACCCTACTGGTGTGGGGCCAGAAAAGTACCCCAGGGGTCCACTGCCCCATCTTGCCGGGCCGGGGGCCCCAGAGCCACCCACCTCGTTTCTTCCTCCTTTCGGAATCTGCCCAGCCACTGCTGTGACACTGCAAGGTGTCTGTGGGGAGGTGATGGGGCGGCAAAGCCTGAAACCGCCATTTTACCCTTGTCCCCAAATTCTCTCGAAAGGCGCCAGAGGCCTCAAGGAGCTCCCAGGTCGGCCCCTGAGGCCTCTCTGTCCTCTGAGGAGGCGCGCTGGGGCCACGGCAGAGAGCAGCCAAGCATGTACAGCCGGTAAATGAGCGCTAAGGTTGTTATTAAAAGGAAAACACAAATTAGAAACGTTCTCGTGGAATCTGCAAAATCCTGACGCCCAGCGCTGCACCCAAGGCCCACCGGGTTTGAGGAGTGAGGTGGCTTCGGGCCCTGCCCCCCGCCCCCGTGCCCTGTGCCCCCCTCACTGCACCCCACATTTCAGCCACTGCGTGCCACTCCCGGCCCAGCCCTCTCGTCCGGGCAGCCAGTGGTGTGGCCCGGCTCAGCCCTGCTGTCCCTCGCCAGCCGCGGCGCTGGGTCACTGGGAGGCTGACGTCGTCGGGCCCACAGCTGCCCTCTGTCCCGGGGCTCCTGTCCCTGCGTCCCCACGGGGGGCTGGCATCCTGCAGCCCCTGGGGCCTCTGCTCCGACCCGCACACGGCTCCCGCTGCGTGTCTTTGAAGGAGGAGGGAGGCTTGGTTTTGATAGACCCGCAGGCCTTGGAGAGAGAGGAAGGCAGGATGCCGGCCGGCCCAGCCCCAGGCCCCCCCAAGGCCTCAGAGCTGAGCCGGCCGAGTCGGCCCCTCCCCGCAGAGATGACTCGGGCCAGGGGGGTGAGCCGCGTCAGTCTCAGCGCAGGGGTCTGGGCAGACCCTCCTCTCTCCAAGGACCGCGAAGGGGACACGCTTTTGCAGATGCAGCCCGCCCCAATGAGCGGGCTGTGGGTTCCTAGAAAGCACGTGGCGGTGTGCGGAGAAGGTCCTGCCGCATGAGGCCCCCCTCCTGGCCACGCAGAGTCGGGGCCCCTGAGGGCCCCAGCGCCCCCGCACCCCAGCACTGGGGGCGGGTCCTACCCCAGGAGCCGGACCTAGACAGCCCCAGCGAGCCTCAGGTGAGAAGCAGCCACCGCCGCCGCCTGGCCAGACGCCTCTGGGCTGGGGGAGGCTGGTTCAGCCCGTGCAGGCGCCCACCCGCTCAGGCAGGGACGCGTGTGCCTCTGCAAGCCACTTGGCGTGGCTCCTCCTGCGGCTCGGCGGCCGGTGCCCAGGCAGGAGCCCCGCCCTCCGGCCCTCTACTGCCCAGCAAGGCCCTGCAGCGGTGGGGCCTGAAAGTGAGCCATGGCCACCAGCTGCTCGCAGGGCGCCGGACGGAGGGAGGGGAAGGCTTTCACGGCCGGTCATGGGCTGTGCGAAGGGAACAACGGCCTGCAGCTGCCCCACAGCCTGCCCTGGGCAGGCCCCGGCCTCGCGGCTGAGCTCAGGGTCTCGGGCCATCAGAGGCCCCTCAGCACACGGGCGCCGCCCCACCGAGTCCCGACCTCAGAGGTGAGGCCTGGTCCCAGCGTGTCAGCAGCTGCAGCCAGCCTGGCCTGAAGCTCAGAGTCCCAGCCAGGCCCTCCTGGACACGCCCGGCCCAGGACGGCGGTCCCACACGGGTCCCACCGCTCGCCTGGGCCAAGGGTCACTTGCACCCGAGTCTGCATCCAGGTGCCTGGCGAGTCCCAGAGGCCCCACGGTCAGGGGTCAGCGTGGCTCACTCCCGGAGCCCAGCCAGGCGCCAGCGCTAAAGAGGAGGCCAGGGCAGCGCGTGGCCGGCGGGGGCAGTGGGGCCCCCGTGACCACCGCCCGGGTTCCAGCACTCATAGTGTGCCCGGCCGGCCAGCTGCCAGCGGCGGAGGCTCTGCCTGGGCTGTCTTTGCAGCTGGGTGGTGCTCTCCTGGGCACTCCCGGCCCAAAAGACAGGCTTAGCGTGCCCACGAGTGCTGCGTGAGGATGGCAGCCCTGGCTGTGGGGCGGGGTCGGCTCTGGGGGTGCAGCGCTCTCTGTGGCCTCCCAGAGTCCAGGGGCTCCTCCCCAGGGGTCCCCAGAGGGAACTTACTTAGAAAAGCATCCTGACCCCCTCTTGGTATTTCTGGGTCACCTTCCCAATAAACCACCGGTCCTGACATCTTATCTTGGGCCTGCCTGTGGGAAACGCACGCAGCGAGAGCTGGTCACACGGCGGGGGAGGCAGCAAGCCCCTGAGTGCCCTCCGGCCCAGGTGCCCCGAGCAGGGCCCGCGTCCCAGGCTGCCGTCCCGGGGCCCCCGAAGATGCTGTCAGCTGACACAGAGATGGGGGGAGAGTGGCGTTTCCTGGAAAACAGGCCGGCCTGCCAAAGCACTAATCACGGGAAAAATGACAACCCTCCCAGCCAACCTTCGATCACTGATTGGGGTAAACACAGAGGGATTAAAAGAAACCACCAGAATTCCAGCTCATTAGAGCTGACATGTTACCGACCTGGGAACGTCATCTCGTCCGGTCCCCCCAGACCAGCCAGCCGGCGGAAAATCTTTCTAATTCAGGAATGAGTGTGGGAGTCTGCTCCCTCCCAGGACCCACAGGTCATGGGTCGGCGGAGGGGGGCCTGGGCTGGGCGGGGGCTGCATGATCCACCGCGCCCCTCGGGCCCCTGGGAGAGGGCTGTCGCCTGCTGAGGTCCCGACATTGCCGGAGGGTAAGGGCTCGCCTGACCCCACCGCCCTGGCTCCCTTCCCAGCCACCCCCCGGCCACAGGGGCTGGCCACAGGGGCTGGCCACAGGGGCTCGGAGCGGGCTGGTGCAGCAGCCACCTCTGCAGCCCGGAGAGAAGGCGTTCGAGGCTTCCCAAGCGCAGCGTGTGGTCTCTGTAGCGCGTCCTCTAAGCGTTTATTTTTCCATAAGGCTTCAAAAATGGATGCCCGTGCTTAGCTCACAGGCCTCCAGCAGAATTTGGCCAGAGGTCCAGTTCACGGGGGCACAGGGTCCACAGACACTCGTTCCCGCACTTCCCTCTCACAGACTCCTATTCATGCTTCACAACCCAGCTCAGATGCCCCTTCTGCCTGGGACTTCCCCAGGCACCTCGGAACTGCCCTCTGGCCCAGCAGGGCTCCAGCGCCGTGGCCCCCTCTTGACGTCACCCAGCTGAGCCTCGTCTTCGGACAGCTTCCAGCCTGACCACACGCAGGGAGACCACGCACCACAGGGGTCCCCTGAGCAGTCGCTGCTGTACCCCAGGTTCAGGCCAGGGCTCTGAGCAGCAGGTGAACTACAGGGGGCCGAGGACGAGTCATTTCCCTCAGAGACGCAGAAGAAAGGGCTGTGGCGGCCAAGGCCAGGAAGGCTGCCTTGGGGGGCCCTGGGGAGCCTCTCCTGCGCTTAGGAAGCAGTGAGCAGTGGGGCTGATTCCACTGGGGGTCCAGCTCACCCGCCAGGGCCGGGCCTGGAGGAGCTCAGGCCATGGAACGGGGGTGGCGGGGAGCTGTGCAAGGGGGGCCGGTGCCAGCCTGGGGCACAGGTGGGCCTCGAGGCCCCGGCAGGGTGTAGTGCTTCAGGCAGGAAGGTGCTCATGAGTGGGCCGGCAGGCGTGGGCTACGGCAGGGAGGACGGGGTGGGAAGGCCTGTGGCCATGCTGGACAGTGCATGGGAAACAGACGCCCCTAGGATCCCAGGCCCCGCGGTCACAGTGGGCCATGGGGCCTCGATTCCACTTCCTTGGGGCACCCCGCGAGCCTGCGGGCGTCAGGCGCTGTCAAACCCCTCTGCAGGTGGGACAGGCCAAGCCTTCTGAGCAGCGGCCCAGCGTAGGTACGCCCAGAGCACCCCACTCCAGTCCAGGACGCCCCTGCCCGCACACTGTGACCTTGACTTGACCTTCCAGTTAACAGGGCCGGTTCAGACCCCAGCAGGGGCCAGGTGGGAGGCAGCCCCTGCCGCCCGGAGCCTGGGGCGGTGACTTCATGCTCGGCCCTGTCCCCCTCCTGCCTCATCAGCTCAAAGCCCTCCTCTCTGCAGCAGCGCTCACGGCCTCGGAATCCAGGCCGTCAGCAGCCGGCGTCCGGCGTGTGCCAGACGGGGTGGAAAGCACGCTCTTCAGCCTTAATGTAAAGCATGTGTGAGTGGTCGAGTGGGCGCGGCGGCCACAGGCTGCCCGGAGACCCCCAGCCCAGCTGCACGGCTGCAGGTCCTGACCATGCACAGCCCCCACCGGGGCCACGGAGAGCCCAGGCCACCCCATACAGCCCCTGTGGCCAGCAGGGCCAGAAGCTGCCCACGCGCCGGGCCCTGGAAGGCCCAGGGTGTCCGGGGAGCGCAGCCCCAAGGGACTGGCAGGGTGCGGCCTCCAAAGAGGCCCGCGTCCTAGTGTTCACCCCATGAATAGGGCCCGTGTGTGGCTAAGGGTCTTTGTGGGGCGCTTAAGGACCTCGGGATGGGGCAGCGCCCCATCAGTGGTGGCCCCAGGGCCACGCGGGGTCTTCTTGGTGGAGGGAGGGCTGGAGGCCAAAGCAGAGAAGACATACGGCTGAAGTGGAGCTGGGGTGGGGCCCAGCCTCGAGTGCGGTCCCCAGGGGTTGGGCCAGGCTACCACCTGGAGACCCGGGAAGGAGCAGCCCGCTTGCGGCGGGCCGTGTGCTCCAGGACAGAGGTGTGTCAGGGCCAGCGGACACCAGACGCCCTGCCAGCCCAGCCAGGGCCTCTGTGCCCCGACCCCCATTTCGGGATCTGCCCCAACCCCCATTTCGGGATCTGCCCCAACCCCCATTTCGGGATCTGCTCCAACAGCACGGGGGGGCTGGCCGGCCCCTCCCCCAGCCACGGTTACATTCTCAGCTTTGCCCCAGGGGCTCGGAGCCTTGGGGAGGGCCCGGGGAGGGCCCAGGCTCTTCTCTGACAGGCCCAGGCTGGGAGGAGAGCGGGGAGACCCAGCCCTAGGTGGCCTCCAAGGGGGGCGGTGGAAACAGGCTCTTCCTGGCTGAACCCCGATCCCACACAGATGGAGGGAACAGAGCCAGCGCTCCCCTCTTCCCGGTGGAGCCCACTGCCTTGTGCGGGGCTGCCAGATTTTAGCAAATAAGAAAAAAAAGACACCCCATTAAATTGGAATTTCAGATAAAACAATGGGTACTTTTTAGTACAGTATGTTCCCAATAGCGCATGAATATTCTATTAAAGAACCATGTGCTGGCTGGCTGCTGCTCGGATTTCACTGACTGTCCTGGGAATTGTCGGCCAGCCGCCCCCCACCTCGGTCAGAATGCAGTCCCCATGCTGCTCCCCACTGCCCAGACTGGGGCCGGAAGGGGGCGCATGAGGAGCGGAGAGGGCCCGGGGCCCCAGAACGGAGGTGCTGACTTGGGGCAGCCTCTAGCTCCCTTTGCCTTCCCAGAGCCTCTGCTCGCCAGAGTTTTGGGGTTTGTGGGGCCGGAGAAGCTGGAGCAGAGCATGGCCACCAGGGTCAGGCACGGCTGCTCGACCTGCCCACACTCTGTAGGATTCTGCCGAGGCCCTGCCTCTCCCCTCTGGGCACCTGCGCCTCAGGACGAGGCTGGGCGCGCACTTCTGGGAGGCCCTGGGTAGCGGCAGCCCTGGTGTTGCCAGAGGTCGGCGTCCTGCACTGCCTCGCGCTGCCTCCTGCACTATTCTGAGGCGAAGTCTGTTATGGGGACTCGGATCTGCTGGCGACATTGGGGGCCACCAGGGCACTGGAGCAGACAGGAGAAAGGAGCCTCAAACTGGCCTCCGTGCCTCTGGGTTATTCCTTGTTAGAGGTCAGTGGCTTCCCATCCCCTAGTGGGATTGTCCCCTCCTCCCCAGGCCCCAGAGCCACGCCTGAGCCCACCCACAGCCTAGCCAGGGAAGGGAGTCCCTGACCACAGGGCCACTCTGCTGTGGCCTCCGCTTCCCCTCAGTAACCCACATCTAGAACCAGGGGAGTCTGTGACCCCACAGTGTCTGGTCCATGCTCACAAAGAGGAGGACTCTGTCTGCTTGCTGCTCCTCCTGGATTAGCAAAGCCTCCCAAAAAGTGAGGAACTGGGAACACAGACACCTGTGGTCACACATGGGACTGAGGGTCCAGATGGCTGGAGAGGCTCAGTGGCACCTTGTTCTCAAGGTCTCTCCTGAACCTGTTGCCTGAGCTGATGTTTTATCAGAAGACTCACCTGGGCTGGAGACTTACTCACATGTCAGCCACAAGGGCCATGCTTCCACTCCAACCATGAGGAACGAGGTCATCCTTTTTTATAGCTGTATAGTATTCCATGTGTCTATGGACCACATCTTCTTTATCCGCTTATCTGTCATCAAGCACTTGGATTATTTCCATAACTGGAATATTGTAAATAGTATACAATGAACATAGGGACGCATATATTCCTTTGAATTGGTGCTTTTTGTATTCTTTGTTTTTTTTTTAAGATTTATTTATTTATGCATACAAGAGTTGGCGTATAGGCCAGAGTCATGGGAGGTGAGAGGATTCACCAGACAGAGTGGGGAACAGAACAGACAGACTGATTAAAACACACTGCCGAGGGCAGCAGCAGGCGAGGCAGGAGAGCTCTGCTATGCCATGTGGGTCCCCTCCCTGGCCGGTGGCAGGGATCGAACTCGTGCTGCAGTAGCTATGGTTTTTGTATTCTTTGAAGAGACACCTAGGACGGTTCCTGGATCATATTATATGTCTATTTTTAATATTTAGAGAAACCTCCACATAGTTTTCTTAGGAACAGTGTGCCACTTTCTCCATACCCAACTTGCCAACACTCCTTTCTGGTCCTTTAATATGGGTTATTCGGGTGGGGATAAGGTGGCATCTCATCGTGGTTTTGATTTGCATCTCCCTGACAACAAGTAACTATGAGCCTATTTTCACATGCCCGTTAGTCGCCTATGTGTCTCCTTTAGAAAAGTGTCTACTGAGATCTTGTGCCATTTTTTACTAGTTTTTAGTTTTCATGTTGTGGAGTTGTATGAGTCCTTTGTAGATTTTAGATGTCAACCCCCTGTCAGGTGGGTGATGTGCAAATACCTTCTCCAATTCAGTAGGTTGTCCCTTCATCTTAATGACCATTTGTTTTGCTGTGCAGAAGATACTGCGTTTAATGGACACCCATTTGATTCTTTTTGCTTCTGTGTCCCTTGCCATTGTAGCGGGAGCCCCCAAAGGAATCACAGTCAGTGTCTCGTCTGGTTTCTGGCCTCACAGACCAGCTCTTCCTCCATTTGGAGTTAATTTCTATGGTTTAGTCTCATTCATGGTCCAGTTTTCCCAGCACCACTTGGATTTCTTCCTTCTTTCTTCCTTCTTCCTTTCTCTTTCTTTCTGACAGAAACATTAGTTTGTAACACTGTAAGAGGCTCCAAATTTATAGTTTGGAACCACACTCACCACCAGATGTCCAGTCACCAACCACCACCTCCTGGTCAGCCTCTTCTACCCTACTTCCCCTCCCTCTTCTCTGGAGCCAACATCCTATTGTCGGAGTAGAGTGCTTGTTTTTGTTTTCTTTATATTCCACAAGTGAGTGACATCCTACATTCTTCTGATTTAGTCTCCTCAAGGTCTATCCAATTTGTCACACGTGGCAAAATTTCATTTTTTGTGGCTGAGTAGTATTCCATTGTGTGTTTATAAACCATATCTTTACCCACTCACCTGTCATGGGGCACTAAGCTTGCCACCATATCTTAGCTACTGCAACGCATGCTGCCATGAGCATATGGGTGCATGTCTTTTTGATTGAGTGTTTTTATATTCTTAGGGTAACTGCCCAGGAATCTGGTTACCAGAGTGTGTGGCAGCTCTATTTTTAATTTGTAAGGAATCTCTATCGTTTTTTCTGTAGTGGCTGTACCAATTCACATTCCCACCAGCAGTGGGTTGAGGCTCTTTTTTAATTGGGTGGTATTTTTTGTTGTTGAGTTACATGAATTGTTTGTTTATGTATTTTGCACATTAACCCCTTGTCTGATAGACAGTTGAGAAATGTCTTCTCCCGTTTGGTAGGCTGCCCTTTTGTTTTAACAGTGGTTTCTTCTGCTGCGCAGACGTCTTGTAGTCTGGGGTTGCCCCGCTTGTCTATATTCCCTTTTGTCTCTTGCTTTTGGAGGCAGATCCACAAAGATCTCGCTAGGAGCCATGTCAAAAGTTTTTTTACCTGTTTTCTTCTATGTATTTGCTCTGTTTCTTTGCAGATTCCATCGAGAGTTTGCTAGGGATTGCTCTGACCTGGCTATAGCTGCGGTGGGACGGTCATTTCAACACTGTTAATTCTTCAGTCCTTCGCATGAAATCCCTTGTCATTTCTTTGTGTCTTCTATTGTTTTTAATAATGTCTTGGTTTTATTTGTACAGATTTTTTTAAGATTTACTTATGCATACAAGAGCTGGGTGTAGGCCTGAGGTGTGGGGGTGGGGTGGGGCGGGGGGGTGAGAGGATTCACCAGAGACAGAGCGGGGAGCAGAACAGGCAGACTGACTGAAACACACTGCTGAGGGCAGCAGCGGGCGAGGCAGGAGAGGTCTGCTGCGCCCTGTGGGTCACCTCCTTGGCCGGGGATCAAACTCAGGCTGCAGTGGCTGCCACAGCTTCATCGTGCTGAGACTTAACCCCTCTTGCCACTGAGAGGCCCCTGTGCAGATCTTTTAACTATGTTGTTAAGATTATTCTCAGGTACTGAATTTTTTTTTTTTGATGAAAATATAAATGGGATTATTTTCTTGATTTCTCTCCTAGTTTGTTGTTTGTCTGTAGGAATGCAATGGGTTTTTGTATCTTATTTTTGTATCCTGCCACTTCATGTCCTCTTCAAATAGTGGTTTTGTACTTCTTTTCAGATTTCTGTTATGCCTCTCGCCTAAGTGCTCCAGGGGGGGCCTCCAATGCCATGGGGGACAGCCATGGTAGAGCGAGCTCTCTTGTCTTGGACCTGCCCCTTGAAAGTTTTCAGGTTTTCACTGAGGCTTAGTACATGTGCCTTTATTATGTGCAGGTCTGTCCCTTCTATCCCCACGTTGCTGAGAGTTTAATCATCAGTGGATGCTGGATCTTGTCAAATCATTTTTCTGCCTCTATTGATGTGGCCACGTGACTGTGTTCTCCTTTAGTTGATGTGGAGAATGACACTGATCGATTCGTGTCGTGAAAGCACCCTCGCATCCCGACGCTAAACCCCACCTGGCCAAGGCGTCTGAGCCTTTGCACGTATCACCGAATTCAGTTTGCTGAGATTTTGTTGGGGATGTTTGCCTCTGTTCCTCAGCGAGGTCGCTCTGTGCTTTTCTGTTGGTGTGTGTGATATCTTTGTCTGCTTTTGGTATCAGAGTAATGTTGTCCTCATAAAAATAGCATTCCCTCTCCTTCAATTTTTGGATTAATTTAAGAAGGATAGCTATTAATTTGTTTTTAAGGTTTGATAGAACTCACTAGTGCAACCATCTGTTCCTGGGCTTTTGTGTTTTGGGAGGCTTTTGATTACTGTTTCAATTAACTTGCTTTTAATTGGCCTATTCAGGCTTTCTACTTCTCTGAGTCAGTCCTGGAAGGTTGTACGCGCCTAAAGTGTTTCCATTTCTTCTCGGTCATCCAGTTCGCTGGCACCAGGACGCTCACTCACAGCACTGCCCTCCGAGCTTTGTCTTCCTGAGACATTGGCTGTAACATCTCTGTCATTTTTTATTCTGTTTGTGTATTAGCATTTTCTTCCTATTTTTGCTTACCAAGTCCACCTAAAGGACTGTGTTTTTTCCAATTTTTTAAAGAATCATCTTTTGTTTTATTGAAACTTTATACTGAATTTTTTCATTTCTATTTTTTTTCTGTTCTGTTTAATTATCTCCTTCCTCCTGGTAGCCTTCGGTTCCCTCTCTTCTTTTCCTTAGATGTCAGTTGATTATTTGAGACCTCCCTGGTTTCTTGGCAAAGGTCTGTACTGCTATACGCTTCCCTCTCAGCATTGCTCTTCCTACATCTTCCTGCATCCTGGTAACTGGTGTCTTCATTTTCCTTTGACTCCAGGTATATATTTTATTTCCCCTTTGATTTCCTCATCAATACAGTTATTCAGGGGCTCCTTATTTAGTTTCTACCTATTTAAGTTTTTTCCTGGTTTCCTTTTGTAGTTGATTTCTAATTTGATACCACTGTGTTCAGGGAAGTTACTTGATCTGATTTCAGCTTCATTAATTATTGACACTTGTCAAACTCATGCACAGCACAAGCCAACTGACAGTCTGATTACACCTGTGGTCTGTATTTGAGAATGTTCTGTGTGTACTTGAGAAGACTGTGTACTCGGGTTCTGGGTTTCGGGAAGCAGTGTGCCTTACGGGTTTATGGAGCTTATCTGACCTAACTTCTCATCTGAGGCTGTTGTTTCCTTGTTGCTTTTCTGCCTGGTCGACCTGCCCACTGATTAAAGTGGGTAGCTGAAGCCCCCTACTGCTACTGGGTTGCTGTTGATGTCTGTGCTTTGGTTTGTTAATATTAGCTTTATATATAAATAATATGTGCATTTTTAAAGGTTTTCTTTATTTGCACATACAAGAGCTGGAGTATAGGCCAGAGGTGCAGGTGAGAGGAATCAGCAGAGACAGAGTGGGGAGCAGAACAGGCAGATCCACTGCTGAGGGGAGCAGCGGGGAGACAGGAGCGGTCTGCTGCGCCCTGTGGGTCAGCTCCCTGGCCAGGGATCGAACTCGCACTGCAGTGGCTGCAGAAACCCCACAGGATGGCGCTGCCAGGGAGGCCCAGCTTTGTATCTTTTGATGCTCCTTGTTTGGTGCATATATGTTGATGAGTGTTATATCTTCCTGGCGTTACTCCCTTAGTGACCATGCAGCTGGTCACTGAGTTCTAGCTGAGCTGAACGTTTACTTTACCTGACGTGAGTGTGACTGTCTCTGACTTTTTAAAGGCACCGTTTGTTTACAGGATTGTTTGCAACCTTTTACTTTGAGCTGAGGTTTACCTTTGGAGCTTAGTTGGGCTGCCCCACGTGTGGGATCTCAGATAAACACTTTAAAGATGCTCAGGGAGTGGGCGAACAGGGCGTCCTGTGCTCGCATGGAGAGAGGTCGCTCGGCAGAGCTGGGACCCTCCGTGCGGCGTTGCTGTTCCGAGGGCCCTGTGAGTTTCAGACTGTGGGACGTTCTGCCAAAGCCGCCCCCACCTCCTCTCTGTGGCCAGCCACCACCGGGCACGGGGAAGTCCCATTCCGGGACACCGGGCCAATGTCACCGGCGAAAATACCCCGATGACTCACCCCAGGGCTCTCCGCGCCTATTTTTACTCTTCTGTGACTGGCCTATTCAAGGCTTTTGCCTATTTTTCTATGGAGAGCTATTTTTAACTAACTGGTAAGGGGCCTTTGTGTATTAAGGGCCTTGCCCTCGGACTATCAGAAACGCCCAAAGGCTTCCCTGCCTGTCATGTGGTGGCTGCAGGCGTGCCTTGCCCTGCCCACCCAGAGTCTCGTGTTCCCTCTTTTCCTGATGCTCCGGTATGGGTGGTTTGCAAGGTCTTCAGTGCAATTAGAGCAGGGGCTCGCCTGCAGTTCCGCCAGAAGGGACCGCAGCCTCCTGGCGCCCTTCTCCCCCCATGGACCAGAGTGCCAGGGCTGTTCCCCAAGGCCTGCCGAGGGCCTCCGGCTGGGCAGGAGGTAGATGCCTGAGCAGGAGCGGCAAGCTGTGGGCAGTCGCCGGGAGAGCCCAGGTCTGAGAAGCCTCCCGAGGAGCCCGCCCCGCCTCGCTGCCCCCAGCTGAGCACAGGCGCAGCTGGACTGGTCTGCACTGAGCAGCGCAAGCCTCCCGCGCCTTCTCTTGGGCGGCCAGGGCCTGGGGGTGAGTGCTGGGCACCTCCCGGCCCCCGGCTCTGTCCCTGCTGCCCTGCAGGGAGCTCCTGCAGACCTAAGAGTGCGTCACACTCAGCAGGGCACGGGTGAGGGGGGCAGATCTGGGGTCCCTCACGGAAGAGAGGCTGCGGGGCCTTCAGGAAGCCTGCCACGTCCTGACCTCTTGCAAGGCCAGCGAGGACTTTCTGGACTCGTCTAGAGCAGACAGGACCCAGGACCACAGCCCAGTGCGGCTTCGTGGGCTCTCTGTGGGCCAAGCCCTGGCCAGCTCTTTGCCCACCGCCACCAGGCCGCACGGCAGCCTGCCCATGAGCCCCTGACCCTCACCTCGCGGGAGCGCTTCGGGACGCTGCAGAGCCTCACAGCCCTCAGGAAGCGCCACCAGGGAGGCGCTGAGCTGACCGAGCCCAGGCCCCAGCCAGGGCGCAGAGCGTGGCAAGAGCAATGAGACAGCTCCCGCTCCCTCCTCCTGCCCTTCTGTTTCTTTCTTTCTTTCCAGGGAGCTTGGTCAACACCTGAAGCCCCCGGTGTAAGAGCAGGCCCCAGCCCAGGCGGGAGGCTCAGCTCTGGGAGCGGGGGCTCAGCGCTGAGACAGCACTGCCACGTCAGGATGGTGGACGCGCCCCGGCCCTGGACAGGCCCTGTCCATCTGGACGACCGCCCTGGACCCGAGGGGTGGGCAGGAGCGTTTCCACCCACCAGATAGCTCTCAGGAGGGAGGGAAGCCCAGCGGGCACCCTTGAGGTGGGATGTGGGGCGTGGGTAACATGGGGGCAGCAGCGCTGTGGGAGCACCCGGGCTGGGGGTGCAGAGGTTTGGATGGTCCTTCATATTCCGCGCTTGCTGCGCCGAGCACAGAAAGCGCAAAGCATGATGCGGGAATTGGTGTCTATGCAAACCGCAAAGCCACTTTCCGGAAGGTAGAAATCAGAAATCAGGATAATGACCACTCCTGAGGGGGGGGCCACCCGCAGGGAACGGGACGGGCTTCTGGGGCGCGGGTGAGTTTCCAAGCAGAGGCGCTGGCCAGCCGGAGGGCCTGGCCTCACCTGACTGTCCACCGTGCCCCAAGGCCGAGCCGCCACCTGCGCGCCCGCTCCAGGCAGAGCGAGCATCTGCTGCGGTGAGAGCGCGGGGACCCGGCGGAGCAGGATGGCGCGGCTGTCTGGGGGCGGCGGCAGCCCCAGAGGGCTCGGAGGCGAGGCGGCCGGTTCGTGACCGGAGCGGTGTTTGCCGCGATGAGCCCTGAGCCCGGCAGCATCTGCCGGCGGCGGGAGGGGCGGGGCGGCCGCGGCCAGTGCGGGCGGGAGGCGACTCGCAGCCGCCCGAGGAGGTGGCGTGCCCGAGAGGTCCGGGGCTTCATTAAGGGCAGAAAGAGAAATGAGCCGCTCTCACAGCCCGGCCCGGCCTTCCCCAGCTGCGGAGGCAAAGGCTGGGCTGGGGGGCCGGTCGCAATCCGATTAATTCCCTGGATAAAGCCTTTAATCTAACACCTAACAGCAAACTCTTGTTTTTTCATTAAAAACAATACCTCGGCCCCCACGCGGGCCGCCAGGGCCTTAATGAGATCCCTTTCCCACCCGGGAGGCTGAATCGCCCCTTGTCCCTCGCAGCACGGGGCTCAGAAGGTTGCTGGCCTGGCGCGGGGCCAGCGGGGCTCCCCTGATGGGGAGCGTGAGGCGGGACCAACATGGCAGCCCAGCTCCGGGCGACCTCAGCTGAACCCGGAGTTGGCCTGGCTCTTGGAAGAATGTGTGGTGGGTGGCCGGGCCAGGCCTGGGCACAGGAAGAGGTGAAAAAGCCCTGGGCCCGGAGGTCAGGGGTGCGGGTGGCGGTCACTCGGCACCCCCGCAGCACCGGAGCTGGCCCTGGCTGGGGCTTCACGTCCTCCACGCAGAGAACACGGCAGACGCCGGGGAAGGCCACTTACCCTAGGACCGGCCTGGCTGCTAACGCCCTGGACGGAGGGCTAGGGCCGCCCGCCCAGCTCCAGGAAGCGTGGGGTGGGGGTGGAAGACGGCCCAGCACTCAGACACAGCTGGGCACCCTCGGCGTGTGACCCTGGACGCAGGCCTGCCCCGAGCCCAGCGGCGCGTGACTGTCCGCCAGAGGGGACCGGTGACCTCTGCTGCCTCCCTCCCGGTTGGGTGCCGGCTCCTGCTGGTCCGTGGCAGTCCTGCCTTCAGCTCTGAGGGTCCGGCCCCCAGAGACCACTCAGGCTGGCAGGCTCCAAAGGACCAAGAGCACAGTCCTGGCTGTGGCAGGGAATTGTGTGCAAGTCAGAAAGTGCAAAGCCGGCTGGGCCAGCAGGACCGGGGCCAGTGGCCGGGGCAGAGACGGCCTCTCCGGTTCCTGGCCCGCAGTCCCCTCCCACCCAGTCCCCAGAGACAGAAGAACTGGAATTTTCTCCCAGAATCCAGTTGAAGCCAGATCGCTGAACAGAGCCGGCTTCCCGACACCATCGCCAGAAGAGCGCGGAAAGGGCACAGGGCCGGCCCCTTCCTGGACTTTGGGCTCCATCATTCCATCAGCCACTTGGCCTCAGCTCCCGAGGTGACAGATGCCCTCCAGGAGAGCCAGGCAGGAGCCACCTGGCCCCAACCCCGTGCCCCCCGCTGCAGCCGGGCTTTGCAACCGGAGGGACCCAGCCGTGAGTGCCCCTCCAGGGCCGGCGACCCTGGGCTCCGCTCCCACCAGACTTGCCATTGAGACCTCGCCTGGCCGCGCCCCTGCTTCCTGCAGGCATCGAGGGGCTGCTCATCCGTGCCCTGGCCTGGGGCTCAGCCCTGAGCCGCCCCCTTGCACCGGGAGCTCGGTCGCTTTTGGGGGGACCCCTGTTTCCAGGCTGAGGTGTCACTGTTAACGAGGCTCACGGGACACCTTGGCGGGCTGGCGTCCAGATCCCAGGCCTAGCGGGGCAGGCCCGGGTCCACGCCCCCACGCCCACACACCAGGATGCGGCCGCAGGGCAGGCCTCGGCCTCGGGCGGTCTGTGAGGTCGGGGCAGCCCGAGGAAAGCACTTTGTCTCTGAGAAAAGCTGTTTAGAACAACATTTTTTGGGCTCATATAAAATAAACAGATCGGGCTGAATGTTGCTCCAAGTCCTCCGTTTACAAAGAGGCGAGGAAGGTATGAAGCTGTGGTCGGGAGTTGGCGAGGATGAAAAATTACAGCGGGATTAGCTTCTTGCGCCGTAAATTGGAAAATTCGGAGCTGTGCGGCTGGGCGGTGGAGGCCCGAACTCTAAATGAAATTTATTATTTCTGTAGAATCTGGAAACAACATCTTCAGGGAAAACAAATAGAGAGAAAACATGATTTCAGCCTCGATACTCGGTCTCCTTGCAGACGGTTTTCATTAAAAAGGGCTTTATAAAAATGATAAAAATGTTACAGTTTGCTAAATTAAGTCTGAAACAGCTCTGTTTAATAATAGGGTGCATTTTAATCATTTTTTTTGAAAAGTCTGACATATTGAAAAGAATCTCAGTATTGGGTACCACTGAAAAATAAGGAAAAGAAAAAAACACTCTCAATTCCTCTTGGGCTGTTTTGTACGTTTCTTAACTTAAATGTGTTCGCCTCGATCGCAGCCGGTGCCAAGCGAGCCGGCAGCTGAGACCCGCTCTCCAGGCCCCCGAGTGCCACCGCCATGACAGGGGCCTGTCACAGTGCTTCTTCGTTCCACTTTCTGTTGGGAATCTGAGCACAAACAGAGAAGCGCCCCATACCCACGTGGCTGCAACGGACAACTCAGGATTGTGGGTGTGGGGGAAGCCGGAAGAACTACCATAGTTTGAAGCTCAGTACGAAACTCTCATGGAAAGGCTTTTGCCAAAGAGCAAAAGGGGCCTTTTGGAAGGGGCCTTCCGAGGGCTTCTTAGAAACAGCCTCTGTTTTGGAGGAAGAAGTTGGATTTGAGAGTTAGTCAGGGAGTTATAGGAGCACTGGGGGGGGAGGGGGCAGGGCCAGATCAGAAAAACTCAGAGCTGTGGCAACCTCTAGGATCAAAGGTTAGAGGGATGGAAGGATGGATGAATGAGTGGCGGATGGACAGATGGACGGGTGGATAGAAGGAAGGATGTGTGGGTCGTTGGATGAATGGGGGAAGGATGGATAGAGGAGGGGTGTATGGATGGATGCGTGGGTGGAAGGATGGATGAATGGATGGATGGCTGGAAAGAAGTATGGATGGGTGGAAGGGTAGATGAATGGGAAGAAGGATGGATGGAGGGAGGGATGGAAGGATAAGTGGGTATTGGGTGAATGGGTGGGTGGATGAATGGATGGACAGACGGATGGATGAGTGGATGGAAAAAAGGATGGGTGGGTGGGTGGTGGGTGTATGGGTGGGTGGATAGATGGAAGGAAGGATGGGTGGGTGGGTGGTGGGTGGTTGGGGTGAATGGGGGGGTGGATGAAGGTTGAGAAACAAGTAGGAGCTGAAGAGACTGACGGATGGCTGAATGGGCAGGTGTATGGGTGAGTAGATGAAAGTTCCAGGTCCTAACTACTGTCCAGAAGAAGGTCAGGGGCACACCGACAACGCACTTGACGCTTGCCAAGCCCTGGGCAGCACTGCGTTGTCTTGCTAAGTCTCCATCCCAGGCCTGTCTATTGTGTGTGAGAGGGCAAAGGCGCAGGGGGGCGAAATGCCATGGGCAGCATGAAATAGCCAGTCAGAGACTGACCGGGTCCTCCAAGCCAGTGCCTCTGGAAGGCATCGGCCCTCTGTGGGGCCAACCTGCATGTGTGGTGACTTTATCATGAAAGGTCACACTCTGGGTCAGTGGGAAGTCCCAGGACCCAGCCTTCGGGACATTTCCATGGCTTTCTGCTGTCCAGGTCAAAGACATGAGTGAGACAGATGTCACTGAGGACCCCACTGAAGCCGCGCTGGGCAAAGTTCTGACACGGCGGGCGGTGTTGAGGCCTGCTGTGGGGGAGGCGGCGTGGGTGGGAGACCCAGGACAGTGTCGACTGGGAGGGAGGCAGAGCCCTGCAGCGAGAAGTGGGTGAGGCAGTCATGAGCCAGTCAGCCCCGGGGCCCCGAGCTAACAGCAGGGATGGAAGCCCTGTGCCTGGGGAAGCCCCTCCACCCTGGCCCCGAGCGATGGCCCCACCTGCCCCAGAGCCCAGGGCCTGCGGCAGGGACATGTCAGGGACTCACACCCGCCTTTCTGCAGACTGGCTGGGGGCTCTCAGGACACTGGCTGCGGGGCAGCCGGCCCGGCTGTGGGGAGCAACTGAAGTGTCATCCAGTGCCCCTGTGGGGGCCAGGTCCTCAGGGGCACGGCACTCCCAGACAGCACTCCCACCCCAGCCCTCGCTGCAGACGGCGCCTGGACGCCCGTCTGCGCTCCTCTTCCCCACAGCCTCGTCTGGACGCAGGAACTCAATGCCGAACTGGCCCGCGCTGCCAAGCAGGGCACCGCGGGGCTGCAGCGGGGTCCATGGGCACCTGGGTCCAACGGGTGCTGCATTGCAGCCGGCCCCTGGAGGGGGCCACACTTGAGCCAGGGCAAGGCCCTCGGCGGTGCTCCTTGGCCGCAGCTTGCAGCACCCCAGTCTCCACAGCCGGCCCCCGGGCGCATCTGACGGGGACCTGCCTTCTGTCTGTCCACCAGGCGGGGTGGGGAGGCCCGCTGGCCGGACGTCCATCCAGGTCCATGCTCTCACCCTGCAGGCTGCTGTGGCTCTGCTCTGCCTTGCTGCGGCTTTCTGGAAAGATCCACGAGGTTAAGGACTGCCCCACGCCCTGGTAACTGTCTCCTGAAGGTCAGAGGCGGTCTGGGTCTGCGGCCTGCCCCCCGGGGTGGCGGTTGAATCACAGTGAAAAGGGCGTTGGCTCCTCTGAAACCCTGAGGCCCCAGGGCCAGTATTCTGAGGCCTGGACACACTCAGGCCCCAGGGTGGAGTCTTGTCTAGGTTTGTGGTGAGCGCCTATTCTGATTAGATTCCGACCGGAACAGGGGGCCCCATCAGAACTCGCCGGCCTTGGCGCGTGCGGTCTGGGACGCCTGTCCGGCCTGGTCTCTGCACCAGCTGCCACCGGGAGTGGCTGGAACAGACTCAACACCCGCCAGGTGCTGGCTCACCTGAGAGGGGCCGGGCCAAGGCCCCAGCGGGAAGGGGACGGCCACTTGCAGCAGAGATTGGGGGAGCCCGGAGGTTGCTTGGAGGTGGTCTTGGGGGGCTGGAGCGGCAGTTCTGCACCACCTGGCAGACGCACCTGGGGCCGCTGCTCGCCCTGGGGGGGACCTCTGGGAGCCATGGGGGTGTCCGCGGGGCCTCGGCTCCTGGGCTTTGGCGCCTATAGTCGCCGTGGCCAGGAGCAGAATTTCCAGTAAACACCAGAGCAGTCTGTGCTCTCCCCAGGAGATTCCGGAAAGTCAGACAAACCAGCTCCAGAAGCCTGGGACACCACGTCGCTGCATGTCACTGCAAACCGCTGGCGTTAGTCATCTGTTATCGCCTGTGCCCTGACGACGCTGGCCGCCAGGAGCCGCTGCTCGGCTGACGGGAGGCGGCGGGGGGGCTGGACACATGAAGGCAGCAGGGGTTGAGAGGGAGCCCCCGTCCCTCGCCCACACCTGCCCCACACGGCCAGGTGCAGCGGGCAGCCGACGCCCTGGGCAGCAAGTCTCAGCAGAGCGCTGACAGCAGGCAGCTGTGGCCGCTGTCCCTCTGCAGAGGGCGATCAGATGTGCTGGCACGTGCAGGTTTTCAGAGCAGCACTCACCGGGTGCCAGGAGCGAGGCCCTTGCTGCCTGGAAGCCTCAGCGTCCTCCCCTCGTGGATGGCTGAAAGCTGGAACGCCCTTGCCCGCCACGGCTCTCCCTTGAGCCTGCTGGCTCCCCATTGGGGTGTCGTCCACCCACCCCCTGGAGGAAGGGCAGGCAGGTGTTGGGAAGCACTGTCTGTGGGGAGCCGGGTGACTGGCTCGTGCTGGAACCGCCCTCTGGCCTGAAGAGGGCAGCTGACCAACGGCCGCAGTCCCGGATGCACACAGCTGTGGACACATGTGGCGCACCAGCTCTCAGAGTTCCAGCGCTGGTGGCTGAACCCCAAGTCTTCCGCATGGACAGGGCAGGTTCCTGCCCAGGGAACTCAAGGATCCAGGCCTCTGACCAGGGCCACTTTCGCCTGACCTGGTGCTGGGTCACCCACGGAAAGCTGGATGGAAGAAAGGAAGGTTGGAACGGTCTGTAGATGGATGGGTGGAGGATGGATGGATGGATGGAGGATGGAGGGATAGGAGGGCAGGCGGGCGGGCAGGAGACTGGCTAGGTGGACAGCAGAAGTGTAGCTAGATGGATGGTGGATGGGAGTCCAGAAGACACAAGAATGAGAGACCCTTGTTCTAGAAGTTTCCCCCAACTTAGTTGTGTTCCTTCTTGTCCCCCATTATTTCCTCCCTTTCTCCCTCTGTCCCTCCAGTTTTTCATTCTGACCCAGAGCCCATGTGCCAAATCAGCCGGCCTCTGAGTCCGGGGCAAAGAGCCTTCTGTGATGGGAACCCCACGTCCTCCGGGGCACCGGGGCGCTGCTGAGTCTGTGGAAGCCCCAGCCTCAATTTCCCAGGAAGTTCTCATGCACTGCCTCAGCCGGCCGCACCAAACCGCACGGCCGCGGCGGCCGATTCTCTTGAAGCCCTCGGGCTGGCCCCTGAGACCGCCATGGGCAGCGTGTGGGCTGCGGAGGACGCAGGCTCCGGCCCCTCTGCCCGGCCCCGGCCGCCACCGGTGGGCACCCGGGACCCCGGTGTGGGGAGGCGGCCCAGCCCAGCCGCGCCTCGGGCATCTGGTCCATCTGCGCGCCTCCTCCCGCTCCCACACGCACACGCTTCCTTTACCCAGCTGCTCCGGAGCGGGGCAGAGACTGGCCGAGCGCAAGCAGCAGCCCCAGAGGCTCACCAGGCGGCAGGGGCTCAGGCTGGGCTAATGAGGGTGACCGGTGCCAGCCCACGCGGCCTGCTGCGCGCCGCTCGCTAAGTGCCTCCCCCCGCGCTCCCAGCACGGCTGGCCCCGCCAGAGAGCGCGGCATCTGGCACAGCCACTCTGGCATCGGGGCGCTGGACGCGGGCCAGGCGCACCCACCTGCCCGGGTGCAGCCCCCAGCGCTCAGTGCCCGCAGCAAGTCACGCCAGGCCTTAGAGGAAGCGCCCCGCCACACAGCTGGGGCAGCAGGGACCCCCGGAGCCCGCACTGGACAACCTCTGGCTGCAGGACCCGCTCTCTTCTGGCCTGAGAGCCCCAGCCCGCGTCCTCGCCAGGCCAGAGGACCCGAGGGAAGGGAGCCCCCAGCCCAGCTAGCTCTCAGAGACAGACACTCCTTGAGGCCGCAGCTGACCATGAGGCCCAGGGCCTCATGAGGGCGCCTGAGGGCCAGTGGGCTCCGGGAAGTGCAGACACTGAGAGGCCCCCGCAGGAGGAGAGTCCCCGTAGAGCCCCAGACCGGGCCTGGGGATCCTGCCGCTGTTCTGCAGACGGCCCTGTCCCCAGGGCCGCAGGGCGGGCAAGAGGCTGGGCTGGGGGCGCCCGTCCTCACAGGGAACGGGGCGGCGGGGCCAGCCCGAGGCTCAGCCGCTGCCACGCGGGGCCCAGGGCCAGGCCCAGGAGGCGGCCGGCGCCAGCACTCACATCCAGGCTGGACCACGTGCCCTAGGCCCCGGCCGAACGCTGAGGTCCCAGAGGGGCCCGGGGAGCAGCCGGGGCGCCTCTGGACAAGCCGAGCCCATGTGGTGCGAGGGTGGCCGCCTGCCGCCCCACAGCCTGTCATCACCCACCGCACCCTCGCCGCTCTCCAAACCGCTCGCAGTGGGAGCTGGAACGCCCGGCCGTGTTCCCAGCACTGGGCTTCTCCTGTCAAAGAGCAAAGCTGGCAAGCCAAGGAGGCTCCGTGTTTTTCTCCCTCATGCCCCTCCTAAGCGTCTGTCTTCTCCTTGTGGGAGAAGCTCTCTAGAGTTGGGCTGGGGCTGTTCTCAAGTGACCGGCCCTGGAGGCCAGAAGCGGCCAGTGGGGCCATCCAGGCTCCTCCCGGGCTCTCCAAAGCGCCCCTGTGCGCAGGGCTCCAGCTCACCGCGACCCTCCTCACGCTGGCCGCTGGCCCCGGTCAGCACATCTTCCGGGCAGTGCCTGGGGACCAGGCGCTGCCTCTCTGCGGGTTGGGGGGTGCGTGCTGGGGACCAGGCGCTGCCCCTCTCGGGTAGGGGGGGCGTGCTGGGGACCAGGCGCTGCCCCTCTGCGGGTTGGGGGGGCATGCTGGGGACCAGGCGCTGCCCGTCCGCAGGTGGGGGTGGGGGGCCGCACCAGACCTCAGCAGGGCCGCCTGCCCTCCGCCGCTACTCTGAACCCAGCTCTTCCCAAAACTTGCAGTGTAGACAGGAGTCTGGGCCCTGGGTGAGAACTGCCGCTCCCCAGGAACCCCACGTCTAGCAGGCAGCAGAGAAGGGCAGGGACGGTGGACATAATCGCGGTCCGGTCGGTGCCAGGGACACGCGCCGCAGCTGAAGCCGCTGGGGCTAGCGGGGCTCGGGCCTGCGTGGAGCGTGTTCTGTGGCCAGAGACCTCAGGCCGAGGCGCCCACGGGTGCCCACGCACTGCTGGACTGGAGCCGTCAGAACTTCAGATTAAACTGACGACCTGCGAGCTTGAGAATTAAAGACGGGAAGTGACGGGGGGTGGCATCCCTGGCTGCCTGGGCCTGCCTCCAGATCTGGAGAGGGGTGTGCGGCTCCCGAGTGCAGAGGCCTCCTGGGCGCAGCGGGGCTGGCAACCTGGCATTAACTTCTCCACCCTCTTTCATTCTGGGATTTCGCCCCTCGCGCCGGGGCGGTGGGCGGCCCGGCCGGGTGCATGCCTGCCCGCTGGAGGAGCGTTTGGAGAAGCCTGGCGTCGTAATTGCCTCCCGACCTCAGATGTGCTCGTTAGCGGTAATGAAACTCGGAGCCCCCGCGGAGGGGAGGCCAGTCCCCATGGGGCCTGCAGGCAGAACTCTTCAGGAGAAAAACACCCGAGAACCAGGGGACTGCAGAGGGCCTGGCAGCGCTGGGAAGTGGGGCCGGGTCCCCTGTCCTGGAGCAGCAGGAGGACAGGACGAGGACCTGACCGCGAGGGGGCCGCCTTCCCCAAAGCCCCACCATTCCTTACTCTTCTGGGCCGCTCACCGGGGGCCTTTGGCCTCTGCACCTTCTCCACCCACCAGCAGCCCTGCCCTGGGCTGGGGACGTGGCCTCCTCCCCGCCTCTCTCACTCCCGCCCTCTCCTTGTCCAGGTGGTGTGAGCCGTCCAGAACTGACCGTCTCCCTGAACCCAGGGCGAGCCGCCATCCCCAGCTGCACCCCCAGTCCTCCAGGGCCGGCTTCTGCTCCCAGAAGCCTCAGGCAGCTCTGCACCTGTCCAAGACCGGGCTTCTCCGCCCAGTCCCTGCCTCTCTCGCCAGCACCCCCATCTTGTCTGCCTCCAGGAAGCGGAAGGCCCAGGCCCCCGAACTCCCTCCAGGCTCCTGGCTCTTGCTCAGGGCCTCTCTCCTGCCCTCCCCGCTCCCTTCGCACGCTGGCCGCTCCAGCTCTCCAGTGAGTTTCTCTCTGATGGCACCAGCCCAGGCCGCACACAGCAGGCACATAATGACTGCACGCTGGCACGAATGTTGTCCTGTCTGGCCCGCGCCCAACGCTCTCCTCAGCCAGGGGAGCTGCGCGTTCCCCTCCCGTCTCCGTAGCTGGAGGACGAGGCCAGTGCTGTGTCTCACGAGAAAGCCTGTCCAGGCCCAAAGCACCGACCGGGAGCAGGGTGACCCCGCAGCCGAGCGGAGGTGCTGGCTGCAGGCCTGGTGATGGTGATGACGGCCGCCTCCCTCCGGACCCAGGCGCCCAGGACCCCAGGCCTGTGGGCCGCTGGCCAGCGACGCCTTTTCCTCCCAAGCCTTGGGGCAGAGGTCCAGCTAGAAGTCCAGCTCAGTCCACCTGGCGAGACCAAGGCGAGGGCGGGCCCAGTTCGTTCAGGCAGCTCAAGGACTCGGCTCCGGCTTCTGGAAGTGCCTGCGTGCTTGGCTGCCTTCCTCCTGCTCCAGAGCCTGCAGCGGCCAGTCGGTCTCTGGACATCTCGCCGCCCCTGCCCTGCCCCTGCCCGCTCCTTGCCCTAGAGGACCCGGCCCATCTCCAGAGCCTCGACCTCAACTCCTGGGCAGTGGGCTCCCGTGGAGGCCGCACAGGTGCACTCTGGGAATTTAGTCGCAGATATCACTGGGGTCACTAGAACGCTGACCACAGCCCAGACTGGTTTGAGGAGGCCTGAGGAACTGGGGGCGCATGGGCAAACACACCCCGAGTCTGAGCAGCACCAGAGGCGCGGGACCGGCCGGCACCCCAGTCAGCGCCAGCCAGGCCAGGCCGCGAGGTGAGGACAGAGCAGCACTCCAAGCGGCAGGCAGTTCCGGCCTGCGCTGCAGCCGAGACGGCCCAGCCAACCCACCGCCTGCCACGGGAATGGGGGCCCTGGGACTTGGCTCTGGCTGCCCTTGCCCTCCAGCCTGCCGCCCACCTCGGTCGGCCACACTGACCGCTCTTCCCGAGGAGGCCTGGGTTTGCTCTGACCCCGTCACCATGTATGGACGTCCGATCTGGACCTTCTGGGCCTGGCACCCGGATGCTGGTTCCTCCGGTGCCAGGAGCCATGGTGGGTGGCCCCTGGGTGGTAACCGCAGCTTTCCAGGGCCTCCCGGTCAGTGCCTCGCCAGCCACGGCGAGCCTTGGGCCCGGTTCGCCAGACCCAACCTCACTCAACGACACAGCACCTGCTTCGCTTCTGGCTGGCGTCTGCCCGTCTCCCGAGGCTGACGAGAAGAGGCCAGTACAGCGTGGCCCGTGACACCTCTACTTTCGTTCCCCTGGGGGTGGGGGCTCACCTGTGGTTTCAGGCCACCTGTGGGTGCAGCCCCCTCCACGAAATGCTCTGTGGAGATGTGCTGAGACTTAAGCCCTCACGCCACCAGGTAGGCGTAGGATGCACCATTTTGTACTCCCAACAGCCAGTGCGTAGTAGTTCTGATTTACTCACATCCTCACCAAATGGTCACTATCTTTTTATTATAGTCACGGGAGTGGGTGTAAAGTGGTGGCTTGTTGTGGTTTTCATTGCATTTCCCTAATGAGTAATGTTGAGCATATTCTCATGTTCTTGTGGGCCATTTGTATAGCCATTTTTTTTTTTGAGAAATAGCTATTTAATTAATTTGCACATTTAAAATTGGGTTTGTTGTGATTTTGTTGTTACTCAGAATAGTGTGTTGTTTATGCACTATTCTAAATTCTAGAAACTTACCACATATACTATTTGCAAATAGTTTCCCCATTTTTGATTTCTTTTTCACTTTCTTCATATTGTCCTTTGGGAAAAAATAGTTTTTAACTTGGACTAACTCCAGTTACTCTAATAGTTCTTTAATTACTGTATTTTTAATGCCATAGCTTAAAAAAAAAAACCACAGTATAACTCAAGGTCAGGACGATCGACACCGCCTAACAGTGTAATTTTTCATCCTCTACAATTTAGGTCTTTGATCACCTTAAGTTAGTTTCATGTATGGTGTGAGGTAGCACCCCAGCTTCATTTTTGTTTCACGGGCACATCCAGTTCTATCAGTCCTGTTTGCTGAATAGATTGCTCTCTGACTCATCACATCACAAAAAACATGAATATAAATGTTCAGGTTCATTTCTGGATTTTCAGGTCTATCTGTTCATCTCTGTGCCTGTTCTGATGCTCCACCCTACTTTTGATTGATGTAGCTTTGTAGTAAGTTTTGAAATCAGAGACTGTGAATTTTCAAAGTTTATTTTTATTTTCCAGTAAAAGATTGTTCTTTGTGGAGGAGACTAAGAAACATACCACTGAATGACTATCGGGTTAATGAGGAAATCAAAGAATATGATTTAAAAAAAAAATGAGCATAACCAAAATGAAGACACAAGCTCTCAGAACCTATGAGACATGTCAAAAGCAGTATTAAGAGGACGTAAGTAGCAATACAGGCCTACATTAAGGAATAAGAAAGTGCTTAAATAAACAATCTAACTTTACACCTTAAGAAATAAGGAAAATAAGAACAGGTGAAACCAAAATCCAGAAGAAAATAATAAAAATTAGAATAGAAATAAGGGAGAGAAGTTAAGAAGGTAGTACAAAAGATCAGTGAAACCAAATTTTGTTCCCCGGAAAAGGTAGATAGACATCTAGTTCAGCTCAGTAAGCAATGAGAGAGAAAGAGAGTTTGAATAAATTAAATTAGAAATTAAAGAGAAGTTACAACAAATATCACAGAAACACAGGGGATAATAAAAAACTACTATGAACATCTTTATAGCAACGAATCTAGAAGAAATGAACAAATATCTAGAATCAGACAACTTTCCAAGACTGAATCAGGATGAAGCCGACAACTTGAATAAATCATTTAGAAGCAAGGAGGCTGGAACAGTAATCACAAGTCTCCAAAACATAAAGTCCCAGGGACAGGTGGTTTCACCAGTGAGTTCTACCAAACCTTCAAACACAAACTGTTATCTAGCCTTAAGTTCATCCAAAAACTGAAGCGGGGATGCTTCCAAATACACTATATGACCAGTATTAACCTGATACCAAAAGCAGACAAGGACATCACAAAACAGAAGCTGCAGGCCAATATCCCAGTCCTCAACAAAATCTTAGCAAACCTAATTCAACAATATATTCAAAGGATCATATACAATGACCGAGTGGGATTAAGTCCAGGGATGAAGGATAGTTAAACAGACATGAATCAATTCATACAATTTATCCTATCAACAAAAGGAAAGGTAAAAATCATATGATCACATCAATAGATGCAGAGAAAACGTTTAACAAGCTCCAGCATCCATTTATGCTAAAACTCTCAATAAAATGGGACTAGAAGAAAGATACTTGAACATAATAAAGGTCAAATATACCAAATCTATAGCTACCTAGAGTAATTATGCAATAGAGAAAAGGAACACAACTTGAAAATGAAGTGAAATAATCACTGTTTGCAGATGACATGATAAAATACTAAAGATTCTACTAAATTCTACTAGAGTCTACTAAAATACTAAAGATTCTACTAAAAAATATTAGAAACAATAAATCAGTCCAGTATAGTGGCAGGTTACAAAATCAATATGCAAAATCTCCTTTGTGCCTCTATAGAAGCAACAGCCTAGAAGAGAAAGAAATCGAGAAAACAAGCCCATTTACAATTCCATAGAAAATAACTATATAGCTAGGAATACACTTAACAACAGAGGTTAAAAACCCATACAATAAAACTACAAGACATTAGCAAAAATTAAAAGAAGGCACAAGGAAATGGAAAGATATTACGTGTTCATGGATTAGAAGATTTTAGGCCACTAAAATGACCATCCTATCCAAAGCAATATACAGATTTAATGTGATCATTGTGAAAATTCCACTAGCTATTTTGAAGGACAAGAATAAACATTATTGAAATTTATATGGAACCACAAGAAAATAAAAACCCCAAACAATCCTGAAGAAAAAAAGGGGAGGTGGGGAGAATGGAGATATAATGCTCCCAGACTTCAAATTATACTACAAAGTTAAAGTAATCAAAATGGTATGGTATTGAAATGAAAATAGAGACAAAGATTGATGCAATAGAGTTGAGAGCTCAGAAGCAACCCACAATTATTTGGGTAGTTAATTTATGATAAAGAAGCCAAGAATATACAACAGAGAATTGAAAGTCTGAAAAATGGTGCTGAGAAAATTGGATGGCCACACCCAAAAGAATGAAACTAGGCCATTCTTTCATGCTATATACACAAATCAACTTAAAATGGATCCAGACATGGATATAATAGCAGAAATGGGGGGGGGAGAATTAAAGAAAGAAAAACACCATAGGCAAAGCACTGAGACATCAGACTCCACTGCCACAGCAAGGGGGAAAAAGCAAAAATCATCAAATGTGACTGCATTAACTTAAAAAGCTTCTGCATGGTGAAAAAACTTCTTTTAAAACAAAAAGACACCGTACCAAATGAAAGAAAAATTTTGCACATCTACAACCAGCAAAGGATTGATATCCAAAACCTGCAAAGAACTCGTACAACTCAACAACAAAAGAACAAATATCCAATCAAATACTAGGAAGATGATCTAAATAGACACTTTTCCAAAGAAGACACGCAGATGTTCGACAATGAACATGTGCTCATCACCACTTGTTATCAGGGAGATAACTGTATCAGAAAGACCAGACAAGCGGTGGTGAGGAGATGGAGAAGGACCCCAGGGCACTGCTGGTGGGAATGTGGATCGGTCCAGCCCCTGTGAGAGCAGTAGGAAGGCTTCTTAGATTATGAAGAATAGGCCTACCACATGATGCTGCTCCTAGATAGATGTTTGAAGAATACAAAAACACCAATTCAAAGGGACATGTGACTGCTGTGGTTTATGGAAATAGACTAAGTGCCCAACATCAATGAGTGAATTAAGAAGATGTGGAGATAATCACAGTGGAAAATTACTCAGCTACGAAAGATGAAATCTTGTCATTTGCAGTGACACCGATGGAATTGGAGGGGATTTACGCTAAGAAAATAAGTCAGAAGGAGAAAGATAAATACGAACACCAGAGAGTTCACCCATGTGGAATATAAAAAACAAGGCAAGTTGCAGAACTGACGTTACCAGGTGTGGAGGGTAGGGTGGGAGAAATGGGGGGGAAGGAGGCTCAGTGGATTATGGCGGACGGTTCTGGGTGCTGTGGTTGTGATGGAGGATAAGAACAGAGAATCTGGAAGGGAGGCGCCTTAAGACCAGGAACCTGACTCGTACAAGGAGGTGAGGGTGGGAGGATTAGCGCAGCCATCACTCAGCTATAGAGACCAAGGTCCTTAGGCCCACGGTGCATATGTCACAGAGTAAAAGATCCAAGCAGGTGTCTGGAGCCCAGACCTGAGGATAAAGATATGGAGATTGAGCCCATTGTAGACTCTCCTGCCCTTTTCAGATTCTACAGAGTTTGTTCAGAGCCAACCAGCAAGCCTCTCCACGAAGGCGCGAGCCCTCCCAAAGAGAAGGCGATGCTAGCAGGGCCGTCTCTGCATGGGCTCAGGGCCGCGTCCTCCTGCCCACCCGTGCCGGCCCAGGTGCTTCTCTCCGCCAGCTCGCTCCTTTGCAGGCCGCGGCCTCCGGCCCGCCCGTGACCTGTCCCTACCGGGGCTTCTCCTCACTGACCTCCCTCAGCGGAGGCCGCTCCCTCAAGGCCACCGCCTGCAACCACGCAGGCCTCTCAGCAGACCTGTCCCTCTGGGGCGGCTCTTCCTGCCCCTTGTGTCCGTGCGAGTGTCCTTTGCTCTTCTGTCCTTCCCCTCAGAAACCTGCTCTTTAAAATAACGTCTGTCTCATGGAAAAACTCGCCTGGGAATTTGCCACGTGCTGCTGAACGGGAGCTCTGGGGAAACCTTTCCCAGAGTGACCCCAAGGACCCGCTCTCCAAACCCCACACTCCAAAAACGGCATCAAAAGGTCACCCAGGCCCCTTACCCAGGCTCCCCAGTGGTGGTTCCCAGAAGGGGGCATGTCGGAGACAGTGGCTGGCAGTGCGAGGTCAGGGGGCACCAGATAGCCGCTTCCAAGATGAAACAATAACCCGGAGCCAACAGTGACCCCCTAACCGAGGGGGCGCCATGTGACTCACCGGTACTTTTCCACTGTAACCCCTAACCGCAGGGCGACAGTGACTCACTGGTATTTTTCCACCGCTTCCCAGGCCCTGCAGAGAGGGGGCATATAAACCCCCTGGCCTGTACGCTGGGCGCGACTTTGCCAGACCCCTGCCCAGGGTCCATGAGCCTCACCGGGAGTGCAGCGAAGCCTTTCTCTCCTCTCTACTTCTGCCTCTTGGCCTTATTCTATCCGCCGACCTTTCAGGCATTGGCTGGGGCAGTGTGGAAAGCACATTTTTTTTTTCTAAGATTTATTTATTGATGCACACAAGAGCTGGGGCACAGGCCAGAGTCCAGGGCGGTGAGAGGATTCACCAGACAGAGTGAGGAGCAGAACAGGCAGACTGACTGAAACACACTGCTGAGGGAGCAGCGGGCGAGGCAGGAGAGGTCTGCTGCGCCATGGGGGTCCCCTCCCAGCCGGCAGCAGGGATCGAACTCGTGCTGCAGTGGCTGCGGCCTGCCTCATAGTGCGTTGCTTAACCCACTGCGCCACCGGGGAGGCCCCGGAAAGCACATTTGTAGATGTGAACCTGCACGGGGCCACGCACATGTTCCAGACCAAGTACTCGGCAAACATGTTTGAAAAGGGTTTCTTTGGTCACCCCAGGCTCTCGCATCGCCTGTGAGTTTTAGAACCAGCTTCTCGATGTCTGCAAAAACTCAGCAAGGGCTTCAACCAGCTGCACCGTCTCTGTCACTGGAAGAGGGTTGCCGGCGTAGCGGCGCTGTGATCCCCGTGGCTTCCCTTCTCGTTCGGGTCTTAGCGGGGTCTTCCCAAGTCGTTCAGCATTTTGCTTGCTGCCAGGAGGGCATCGCGGTTTCCACGCTTCTCAGGGCAGAGCTGGAAACCCGGAGTGTCTGGGACTGTTACCCTCTTGTGAGTACTGTTCTTTCCAGTTTCTGCACTTTCCCACCTGCAGTTTCTACTCGGCTTCTTAGCAATCATTTCTGTCTCGTTCTGGCCTTCCTCAGCGTGGTGAGACATTGTTCTGACACTTCTTTAGGTCTGTAGATGGGGTTTTCCAAGAGTTGTTTTTTTCTAAAGTAAACATACTTTTAAACAGCCCATTTAAAGTCTTTATCTAAAAAACCCAGCATCTGACATACCTCAGGGCAGTGTCTGTTCCCTTCTCCTGCTTATGGACCCTTTTTCCCCTTTTTGTTTTAGATTTTTTTTTTTAATTTTTTAAATTTTTTGAAGATTTTATTTATTTATGCACATAAGAGCTGGGGCACAGGCCAGAGATGCAGGGAGTGAGAGGGCTTGCCAGAGACAGAGCGGGGAGCAGAACAGGCGGACCCACTGAAACATGCTGTTGGGGGGAGCAGCGGGGAGGCAGGAGAGGTCTGCTGCGCCTGTGGGTCCCCTCCCTGGCCGGGGTCAAACTCGTGCTGCAGCGGCTGTGGAAGCCCCACAATGCGGCGCTCAACTTTGCGCCCCTCCACCGGGGAGGCCCTGCACATTCGAAAGTGTGTAACGGGCTAGCTCTAGAAGTAAGGTTCTCCTCCCCAGATTTGTTGCTGCTGCTGCCATTTACACTTTGTTCCGATTTGCTCCATGACTTTCCTTGCCAGATGCCGGGACGTCTGTTCTTGGTTGCGTGGTCCCTGGACGCGCTTCTGCATCGCTTCACATTCCGCTCAGGGCTGGTCAGCCTTGTCCTCAAGAGCCTGGAAGCCCTCGGCTCCTGGGCTTCTTCCGGGGCCTCAGCAGGACGCTGCCCCCTCTGCCTTAGCCCTCGCTCCCAGCCTCCGGGGCAGCCAGGGCAAGGGCGGAGGGGCGCCTGGCGCAGGCACGTGGGGTCTGGATTCCTGGGAATATGGAGGAGATAGAAAAGTGCTGTGACATCTCATTCTTCATCTCCTCCCACGTCTTCTGGGTCTCCGCTGTTTACACCATTCGTTACCTACGGCTTCCACTGGCGCGAAGTGAGACATCTGCCTATAAATGTTTCAGCAAATGCTCTGGGGGGAGGGTTTTGCGCCAGAAGAATTCTGAGTCAGACCGAGTGAAGATGCTTTGCGAATGGGTCACTTCATCAGGCTGCTTAAGTCATCGCAGCTCTTGGGTAACGTGGCGCTGGAGGCGGCCCACCCCGCCCCTCCCGGTGCTGCCGAAGTGCGGACCTCCCCGGGATGGTGAGCGGTTGGTTTGCAAGGGCCCGAGAGCCGGGGAAAGGGGGCCGGGGAGGGAGCGAACTAAAACGCGTCTCTGGTGAAGCCTCTCACGCCCACACCTCTGGCCTATGCCAGCTCCTGTGTGCATAAATAAATAGGCTCTTAAAAATTCCGAAACAGTGTGGCAGAGCTGCTTCTGTTATCAAGGTCCCGCCACTGTTTTCTAGAATGAATGCGCCTCGCTTGCTGCAGGGCTTCGGTCAGTTTTCAGACTTCCGAAAGTCAGTGCTCAGAATTTTCACCATTTTCTCACTGTCTTCACCGAGAAGAGACTTTTCAGAGGTCAGTTTTCACTGAATCATCCCGTCTGCCTTTTACAGGGGTTCCTCCTTGTATCCCCAAAAGACGGCCTTCGGGATGCCCGAGGCAGCGGGCCCCATCCCTGCTCCTCAGGGCATCTTGCCTGCAGCTATGAAAAGACGACATGCTCCACAAGACCCCCACGGGCACCGCACCCCAACAGCCTGGCTCTGGCTCTGGACCTCGCCTCAGGCATCTTGAAACTGAGAGTGAATCTTTTCAGTCTCCCCTAAAGCAGCAGCTTTCAGACTCCCGAGCTCTGCAGAGAGCCCCCAGGCAGCGCTCACGGCCCAGCCCTCACACCTGCGCAGACACGGTCACTCACGGGTGTTACAGACGGGACAAAATTCCACCAAATCAGAGCGACTGCTCCCAGGGTCACACACTGGCTTTTGTATTTGGTTTAATATCTTTTTTTAAGAGATATATTTACTTATGCACACAAGCACTGGGGTGCAGGCCAGGGTGAAAAGCACAGGGGGTGAGAGGACTCCCCAGAGTCAGAGCGATGAGCAGAACAGGCGGATCCACTGAAATCCACTGCTGAGGGGGCAGCGGGGAGGCAGGAGGGGTCTGCTGCGCCCTGTGGCTCAGCTCCCTGGCCTGGGAGCGAACCAGGCCGCAGCGGCTGCGATAGCTTGATAGTGCAAGATTAACCCCTGTGCCACGGGGAGGCCCCAGTTTGCTTTAATTTCTTTAAAAATACATCTGTCCATGAAAAAGACTCCTGACCCACACCGCGCCATCACCTTCGGGAAAGGGCCCCCGTCAGGGGCCAGGCGGCCGCCCTGGTGGAGAGCAGGTGGGCGGTGGAGTCACGAGGGGCGCAGCCAAGGCGTGGCCTCGGGGGAGCGCTGATGCGCGGAGTGGAGGGTGAAGCCCTCGTGCGCTCGTGCGCTGGGCAGATGGACCCAGCAGGGCAGGGAGACGTCGCGGTGAGTGCTCTGCAGACACACCCAGTGACCGGCCTGGCCCACGTCCCGCTGCTGACGGCTGAAGTGTCCCCACGAAAGTCCCGGGCTCAACCCCAACTCCAGACAGGTGCTTGGGCACGGGGCCTTTGGACCCCAACTCCAGACAGAGGTGCTTGGGCACGGGGCCTTTGGAAGGCAGTTAGATGGTGGACACCCGGGCCTCTCCTCTCTCTCTCACACACACGTGTGCGCGCACACACCGCACATGCACACACCATGCACACACATGCATGTGCACACGCACGCACACAGCTGGAGCACAAGAGGCGGACACGCACACACACGCTGCATGCTGCAGGGCCGGTCCGCAGCACTCGCTCCTGCCCTTCTCGGAGGCCGAGCGAGCCGTGTGGCTGCAGCAGGCTCGGGGCACCATGCTCTGGCTAGCCCACAGGCCGCTTCCCAGGACGCACCTGCTCGCTTGCTGCTGGCTCCTCCAGCAAGTGCGCTCTCTCCGAACACGTCGGAAACAGATGCACGTGCACGCGTCACACACGGGTGCTGCCGCGTCTGGAGTCAGTGAGCAGGAAGGCGACTTCCGCCTGGTGGACGGGGCTGCCCGTTGACACACCCAGGCTGGGTTCTGCTGGGGGCCAGACAGGCCAGGTGCAGGGCCCTCCCCAAGGAGCTGGCCCCGTCCCCAGCAAGGGTGGGTGCTCAGGGGGCACGGGGTTCCCTCACTGGTGTGGGGCCAAGCTCAGTAGGCCCCAAAACACGTCAAGGTGGAGCAGTCACCATCACAGAAACATCTGCAGTGAATGCTTTGCTTCAGGATCTTCACACGTGGGGTGGTGACGTCCACACCCCCAAAGTGACCCGTGTCCAGCAGAAGTCTTGTGGAAGGCTCAGGACCCCCCGGGCGCCCACTGTCCCAAGGGAAAGACCCTGTGACGCTGCCGTGTAGGCTCCGACCCGCGCAGATGCCCCAGTCTCTGGGCTCAGGGCCGGCGGCCGCGAGGCCCCACATGGGACGGGCGCACAAGCCGGCGAAGGCATCCTCGCCCCTGCTGCAGCTTGGCACCCAGCCGCCACACCCCTGCGGCCGCTGCCGCCGACCGCTGCTCACGCTCGGGCGTGACTCCCAGGGCCCGCGCGGGGCTGGGGCCGGCCCGGTGGCCAGGTCTCCGCGCTGGCCGCCCCGTGGCTGCAGGCGTCCTCGGGGACCCCTGGCCATGAGCAAAGACCAGGCGCTTTTCTCCGCTGCCTTGTGCTAGGGGCGCCCTTTCTGTGCTGTCAGGTGCCTTTTCCTGCTCCTCCCCGCTCCAGGGACCGCTTTCCGCGCTGTCTGGAAGTTCTCCGCCGTCCACAGAGCCCTGCGTGCTCTTTAAATCCCCTTTTGCCCGCTGGTTCATCGGGAACAGGTCCCTAATCTCTGCCACGGGTTTACCTTTCGGTCTTCCGGCTTGTTCCCTCCCTTGGCGAGCGGCTGGCTCTTTGTCCCGCCCGCTGCGCGCGTCCTGACGTGGTCAGCCCTGCCGCTGCTGCTGGGCCCGAGAAGGGCGCCCCCAGGCGGCTCAGCTCCCGGCCGCCCCCATTGTCTGGCTCGCCTCCCCTCGCAGGTGCTGGCCTCCTGCTCCCTGCGTGCCCAGGCCGCCCGCTGGGCCCCAGGCCTCGCGATCCCCACCAGGTGCCAGCCAGGCCTCCAGCCTGGAACCCAGGGCTCCTTCCCACACTGGCAACTTGGAAACAGCTTGCCGTTTCGAGGCTTGGCATTAAGCCGGTAGGGGCGCCCACAGGTCTCCTAGGTTGAGTCCGGGGCAGCCTCTGCCCCTCCTGTGCCTGGCACTTCCGAGCTCTCTGTGCAAGGCCCGGGGCGGGAGGCTTAGGGGGCGGCCTTCGGGCACGCGCTGCTGCTGGCACTAACCCCGGGGGGCTCTCCTCCCGCCCCGGGCACGCTGCCCACACCCCAGCGACAACCCCACGCCCCAGGGGCCGCCGCATGCCCTCCCTACAGTCTCCAGGACCCGTCCCTGGGCGCTGGCTGCCTCAGCCCCGACCCCTGCCGCGCCCCCTGACCGGGTAACCGCCTGCCTGGTCCGCCCCACGCTGGCCGGTCCCCCAGCAGCGAAGCTGGACACGCTGGGCTCACGTGGCAGCTCCCGCCCCTCGGGCCCGTCTTGCCCGTCTGCCGGCCGGTGTCTGGGAAGCCTCGCTTGCTGTGTTCTGTCCAGACTTTAATTGTCTCCGGCAGGAGGGTGAGCCTCGTCTCTGCTCTTCCATCTTGGCCAGAGGTAAATGTCGATCAGACATTTGCTGAATGTCAAAGATTTTCTAAGAGCAGAGACGTGGGCCGGGCAGGCCGTGGTCCAGCACTCGGGGTGACAGAATCAGCCTCTCTTCTCCAGGCGAGAGGGAGATCAGAACACCTTGACGGGTCGATGAATTCTCAAGGGTTCTGGCCCCATCTTCCCGCCGCCCTCCTCAGCTCTCACCTGAGACCCGGCCCGGCCAGGCTGGCTCCTCTCGGCGTGGGGTCAGCCTCCCCCGCGTGCCGGGGCCTGGCCTCCTCCCACAGGGTGCCAGGAGCCGGGTCAGGGCCCACCCACACAGCCTCATCTAACCTCCCCTGCCTCTTAGAGGCTCCATCCCGAGGTACGGCCCATTCTGATGTCCTGGGTCAGGACAGCGTCATGCAGGCGGCAGGGGCGGGAAGGTCATTCCAGCCCAAGGAGCGTGTTCGGAGGTCAGTGGCTGCAGGGAAAAGAATAATGCAGGGAAGATTTGGGGAGTCAGGTACAGAGGAGGGGTGTGCCTCAATGCGGGCTCCAGCGGGTCCTCCCGTGACAGTGCCCTCTCCCCCCCCACCGGTCCCACCGCGATGGGAGGGGCTTCGGCGGCCCTGGGAACCAGAACCGCTTCCTCGAAGAGGCCTCTCTCCAGCCCTGGGTTCCTGGAAGCGCCCTCCCGAGTGGCGCCTGCTGACCCCAGCCCGGCCAGCTGTGACTCACTGGACTGCCTGCTCCCGGGCCTACCACTGTTTATTTTACAGAGACAGGACTCACATCAGCGAAACTTGCGTTTTTCCTGGTGAGTGTCTGGGTCTCATCAGGACCCTTGAGACAGGGCAGCGGGATAGACAGCTCACCCAGACAAGATGAAGCTTCTGGAAGGCCGTGCGTCAGCAAAGGGCTTGGGAAAGTGTAGCATTTCCACGGCGGCAGCGGGGGGCCTCTGGACGCAGTCAGCCCCTTAGGTGTGCCCGTGTGCCCTTCCCCAGGTGACCGCCTGCCTTGGGGTTCACCCTTGCAGGGCTTCCCGGGCACAGCGACCCCGCCCCCGGGGTCAATGCACCAGCCACTGTCTCTGCCGGGCCCCGCTGTGGAGTGGGGGCTTCTTCAGCTCCCTGGTCACAGGGATGACAGAGTCACAGCCTGGGGCTCCCGCTCTCTTCGCCTCTGGGGTCCCCAGCACGGAGCCCCCCACATCCCGTCCGTGCGCCAGTCCTGGACCACCCAGGCTGACAAGCTCCTTCCTCCCCAGCTGTGGGCCTGGACGCTCCCGTGGTAGCCAGTGCTCCTGTGGGCCAGCCCATGGTCTCAGGACACCCGCAAGCTGGGGCCGCTGGGGGTGCGGCCAGGCCCCAGGCCCGGGAGCCAGGGGGCGCTTGCGAAGGTGGGGAGCCCCAGAGCTCGGGTCTCCCCACCGCCTCCTGCCCCCACCCATCACTACGGACACCCGCACACAGAAGGGCGAGAAGCTGGGGCCCGGGGGCCCGCTGTAGAGACAGGGTCCCTGGGCCTGGGGCCCGCAGCCGGCCGCGGCAGGGCTGAGCAGGCAGGGAGGGCTGAGCTGGGGCAGGTCTGGCCGGCGCTTCTCTCGGTCTCCTGACCCCCGCGAGGTCCCGCCCTGGGCTCCGTGTGTGCGTGGAGCCAATTCCTGAGGCTTCCATAAAACTTTCTTCAGCATCGTGGGGCCTCCTTGGGGGCGCAGGTGTTAAGGCGCAGCACTGTGAGGCTCCCGCAGCCGCTGCAGCACGGGTTCGATACCCCGTCGGGGAGTGACCCACAGGGCGCAACAGACTCTCCTGTCTCCCGCTGCTCCCTCAGCAGTGTGTTTCGGTCCATCTGCCTGTTCTGCTCCCCGCTCTGTCTCTGGGGCGTCCTCTCACCCCCACACCTCTGGCCTGCACCCCAGCTCTTGTGTGCATAAGTAAATCTTTAAAAAACACTTTCTTCAGCTTCGAACACTTTGCCCTCCTCTTTCCTCAACCCACAAACCCTGAGGCAAAACCAGCAAAAAACAAGCAAACTTCACCTTTGAACCCAGGTCACGTGGCCTCGTCACCCAGCCCCTGGCCGCTGCCCCGGGCCCGCTCACCCCACCCCAGAGCGCAGAGCGCCAGCGCCTGGACGCCCTCCGGGGACGCCCCTGGGTTGCTCAGGCCTCGCCCTCCTCATTCCGGCCGCCAGCCCAGGACGCCCTGGGCTGTCAGCGCGCGAGGGACCGTGCCGGCTCAGCAGTTCTGGGGTCAGTGGGCCCGCAGCACGGTGCCGCTGCCCGCTGTTGCGCAGGCCGTGTGGACACACTCAGGAGGGGCGGGTGTGGGGCTCAGAGGCAGCCGCCTCGTGGCCAGCCTGGCCAGACCTCTGCCCGGCCTCGCCTGCCCCCTTGCTCTCTGCGGCTGTGCCAGGCAGCGCGGTGCGGGCTTCCGGTGCGCAGAGGGGAGGTGTGTGGACGCTGATGCCGTGCCGCCCCGTCCAGAGAGTTGGCCCTCACTGCTCTGAGCCGGCTGCGGCCACTCCCAGGGGCTCTCCAGGCCAGCGGGGTGCAGCTCTCTAGGATGCAGGTTCAGGGCAGAGGGCACGAGAAGAGAGGCCCCCCCATTCTGAGTGAACTCCCCTTTGCTGTGGGAAGCATGGGCAGGGAAACGCGGAAAGGAGGCAGAAGCCAGGCTGACCAGTGGTCCGGCCAGCAGAGGGGCCGCAGGTGCTGTCCAGTCCAGCTGAGGGAGGGGCTGAGGAGGGAAGCTGGGGAGGGGGAGCGGAGGGCAGACAAGCGCTGGGGACGAGGAGTGGCCCTAAAACACTGTTTCCGGGGCGAGGACGCTGGTGGCTCCCGGGGGTGCTCTCCGTCCAGGCCTCGTGGGCGGGGTCCCGAGGCCATAGCCCACCCGCCAGCCTTCACGCGTCCACCGGCTGAGCGTGGGCCGCCGGCGGGGTGCACCGCAGGCCCAGGGAGTGGGAGCTGCCTAGGGAAGGAAACTGTGTGTGCCGGGTGTGGTGCCAGCCAGAGGGGGTGCTCGGGAGGCAGCGCCCCACAGCTGCCGCTGTGTCGGGGAGGGGCCCGCGGCTGAGTCCAGGGCAAGGAGACCTGAGGGTGCCGAGGCGCAGTGGGGCTGGCGGCTCCATGGGCCCCGCGTGCACAGAGCACGAAGACGGGGTGGGTCAGCAGCAGCTGGCAAAGCCCAGAGGGCCGAGCCCAGCCCGAGGGCTACACAGCAGGGGGAGAGAGAGAGCTTGGGCTTTATTCTGAGAGCAAAGGGGTCGGTCCGGGGCTCTAAGGCAGGCCCAGGTGCGGGGCTCTCAGCTGGCAGCTGCTTCGGCAGCCTTAGGAGGACAAGCCGCTGAGTCGGAGACCCCACCCGGCTGCGCAGAGGGGAGGTTCTGACCTGTACCACCTCGACCTGGGGAGGCCCAGGTGTGTGTGCGTGCCTCAGTGCAGGGGTCGTGTGTGCTTGTGTGCATGTGTGTGCATGTGTGTGCCTCAGTGCAGGGGTCGCATGTGCATGTGTGTGCATGTGTGTGCCTCAGTGCGGGGTCACATGTGCTTGTGTGCATGTGTGTGCATGTGCGTGCCTCAGTGCGGGGGCCGTGTGTGCAGTGTGTGCCTGTGTGCACGTGTGTGCATGTGTGTGCCTCAGTGCAGGGGCCGCGTGTGCAGTGTGCTGTGTGCACATGTGTGCGCTTGTGTGTGTGTGCGTGTGCATGTGTGTTGTGCCTCAGTGCAGGGGCCGTGTGTGCAGAGTGTGCTTGTGTGCATGTGTGTGTGCTTGTGTGTGTGCATGTGTGTTGTGCTTCAGCGCAGCGGCGTGTGTGCTGGGTGTGCTTGTGTGCACGTGTGTGCGTGTGTGTGTGAGCATGTGAGCGTGTGTGCGTGTGTGTGTTCCAGCCCTGGGGCCTCAGGGGAGCAAGGACGCTGAACTCAGACCCCTCCCCAGGCACTGGGCCCCGTCCCCAGGCTCCTGGCCAGCAGCCAGCAGCAGCCGCAGCAGGAGCAGCTGGGAGCAGCGTGTTCCCGGCTGCAGCCAGACGCAAACCCTCTGGCGCAGACCTCGGGGCCCGGGCTGGGGAAAGCCAGCGCGTTCATCGTTCTGGTGCCTCCCAGGCCTGCCTGGTGCCGCCCAGACTGGCTGCAGAGAGCGGGGCCTCCTGCCTCCTGCCACCCCCGCCCTGCCCCCTGCGCCCGTTCAGAGGCGGCTGAGGGCCCTCAGGCCTTTGGAGTGTGGGCTTCCCGTCCCGGGGCCTTGGCCCAGGTGAGTCCAGTCCTGGGACCTCTGTAGGGCAGCCCGGCTCCCTCTGCCACGTGTGCTGCGTCTCCAGGTGCGGCCCTGGCTCTGGCCAGCAGGGCCCGCTGGGACAGCACGGCGGAGGGGCTGGACAGCGGGGTCGCCGCCATGGGCCCGCCACCTCTGTGGAGTCCGATTTCTCCGGCTTTCTTTCGACCCGTGCAAAGGGGTTGCACAGCAACCCTGGTGTGGGGACCCCCATCCTCACGTCCTTGCCAGCGTCCATGAGCGCTCAGGAAGGGGCTCCATGGACGCCTGAGCCCCTCCGCCCCCTCCCCGGCCACCAGCTGTGTCCAGGCGCGCCTGGGCCGCCTCCCCCCGCTGCTGGGGCCGGGCCAGCTGTGAGCTCCCTGCGCGGCCCCCACGGGGCCGGGGCCCCCGTTCCAGGAACCGCAGCTCAGTGGCTGCGCGGGGAGACGGCCGGCCGCCAGGGGCCCGATTCCTGGAACGGGCCTTCCAAGCAGTGAGGCCGAGCTCCGGGTGGGCGGCCGGGGCCTGTCTGTGCTGGGGCCTGGCCAGGGCAGCCGCGAAGGGCCCAGGCGCTCTGTGTCCCCGACGCCTCCGCCTCCACACCGCCCTTCTGCGGCTCAGGTTTCCAAGTGTGTGACCTGGGCCCCGGGACTGGCTTATTGCGCACCTCCCGCCTGCCCGTGTGGGGCTGGGCTGGGCTGGGCCTCGCCTCCCTGATGAGACACCGTAAGGCCAGCGCGTGATGGGCTGGCTGTGACTGCCGCGGGCAGGCCAGGCTGGCTGCCTGGAGGAAGGAGGTGCTGCTGGGTGAAAGGAGGGGTCTTGGGAAAGGAAAGCCCGGCAGAGGCAGGGTGCAGGTTAGCAGGACCCACCACACTGCAGGGCAACCTCCGGTGAGGTCAGGCACCCATGCTCCGGGCTGGGGAGGGCACCACCGGAGGTGGGGGAGGGAGTAGGGGGCACAGAATCAGGGAGGCAGGAGGGGCTGCTGGGCGTCTTCTCGGGAGGGTGGGACCTGCAGCAGGTGCCCCAGGAGGGGCGGCAAGACCCTCTGCAGCTGCAGGCTCAGCCCCAGGAGCTGATGCAGCCAGGAGCAGGGGCCCTGCAGCACCTCGCAGGCCCGTGCCCCCAGAGGCACCTCCCTTTTGCCGCTCACGCACGGAGCCGCCTTCCCCGACACGCTCTCCCCGCCCCTGGGTAGCCCGCGGCTCTCCCCCTCCAGAGCTGCCCTCACCCTGGCCGCACCCGTGCCTCTCCCGCCGCGTGGACACCCCGGCAGCTGTCCCCGTGCCACTGCCCCACCTCTGTGGGGGCCCCGCTGCCAGCGATGTCTGAGTCTGGGCCTCTGCCCGGTGGGGCCGGATACTGCTGCCCCTGCCCCAGCCTGCAAACGGGGCAAGAGTGTGCGCGGGGTCACCTGGGAGGAGCCGCTGTGTCCACAGCAGCCGGACCTGCCCTCGGCCGTGCTGACCGCCAGGAGGGCAACGCACCCTGCCCAGGCCTGGCCCCCGGCCCCCGGCTAGAGTCCCCTTCCAGCCTGCGAGGCCGGGCCGGGCCACCGAGGCGCCAACCCATGACCGTCACGTCCCTGCAAGAGGAGGGTCCTGGACCCCACCCTGAGCAGTGCTCCTCAGAACGGTCACTAAGTCAGGGGACACAGGCGGGGGCCCGCACTCGTCACTGGTGCCGTGGTCAGCGGGGGCCCTCGAGGGGGCATCAGCCGCCGAAGGGCCGGCGGGTGGGGGTGTCCGAGGCTCGTGCAGGCAGCGAGGCTCCGCGGCCCGAGCGTCCTGCAGGTGGCAGTGCGCCCGCTCGTGTGCAGCTGCCAGCTGCCCCCGCGCTGCGGCTGGGAGCCTGGCCGTCCGCCTCCACCGGGGCAGCCACGAGAGCAGTCTCACGAGACCACCATGGCGTTTGCTGTCCAGATGTTGGGGGGATGTTCCCATCTTTGATTTCAGGGCCACCTGAACAGAGCCTCTGGGGAAGCCTCTGGGGAGCCAAGGCTGGAAAAATCTTTAGTCTGCAGAGCACCAAATAATCCACCTTTTCCCCACACGGGGGCCTTGACCTGACTCTGCTCCATCTGTCCCAAGGGAGGGGCTGGCCCTGGCCGAGGGGAGCAGCCTTGTCTGCCTTCTCCAGGGGACACGCAGCTCCCCTGTGAGCCTCGGAGGGAGAGTTGGGAAACTCGGATCCTAAGGGATAGTGAGCACAGTTGAATGAGCCCTATTTCCCCTTTTCACTTTGGCTGCCAGGATCCTCAGAGCCAGATTCAAGATTCCAAGCAAAGCCATTGTGCAGGACCTCTTAGCCTGTCTATTTGCGTTTGACCTCACTCCTTACTATCTGGTTCCTGAGTCACTTATATTCGCTCAGCCTGGGAGGTTTGTACATTTGTCTCACACTCACTTTTACTCTGTCTTGCCTCTAGGCTGAGATAATCCCTCGTGAAGCAAGCCAGGGTTTGAGTTAATGCTGACATGGGCCATGCACTCTCAAAGCCTACCCAGGGGCTGCCTTTGGACAGGGCCCCCCACCAAAGGAGGGGGCCCCGGGGACCCACACTCCAGAGAGAACTTCTGACTCATGGAAGTTCAGACCCAGTTCAGAAATGCAGCCCGGGCCACAGAGGGCAAACGGCCAGGCCCACAGACAGGAAGCTTGTGGGGGGAGGGAAGGAGCCCCCAACAGTGCCTGCGGGTGTCTGCGGCCCTTTCCCCCTTGTGCAGGTGACAGGTGATGTGAGGGCTTTGCAGCCCCCCCCCACCTGTGCACGTGGGTGCCAGTGTGTGCGTGCTCACAACACACACGTGAGCACACATGTGCACACGCACAGAGCGCGTCATCATTCCCACCTGCACACAGTGTGCTCGCGGCAGGTGCACGCAGCCTCACTGTGTACCCAAAGCTCACGGGCTCACATGCGTTCACAGCCCACCTGCACACACGCACTCGGGCCCTCACGCCCTGCACGCATGGAGAGGGGACGTGGCGTGACGGCCGGTCCTCGAGCTCCCAGACGCCCTGGGCCCGGCTGCCGCGGCAGCGAGCAAAAGCAGCCTGGGGGGCATGTCTCGCGGCCAAGACACCGGCAGCCGGAGGCTCGCAAGGCCACGAGGACGCTGGCACGTTCCAGGGCTGCGGCAAAATGAGAGCCGCTGTGCACCCCCACACTCAAGGCTCCCTGCAAATCCTGCCTCCCCAGGGGCTCCAGGGCATAGCCACACAGACCCTCCCTGCACTCCCCACCCCCGCTGCCCCTTCCAGCCCTCTGCTCCTGCCTGGAGGGGCTGCTTGCTGAAGGCTTAGGCATCTCCAAGAGGGAAGCCCAGCGGACTCAGTGTCCCCACTTGTGAGGCAGGGAGGGAGGACAGCTGCGGTGGGCGGGGAGAGCACGGAGAGCAGGGGAGCGGGTGCTGGTCCCATCAGGGAATCAGCATGGGCAGGAACATGAGAGCGGGGCCGTCCGCCCCTGCACCAGGCTGTAGGTGGGCAGCAGCACCGCCGCGAGAGCAAACATACCCCTCGGTGGGCCTCATGGAGGTGCTGGGGCTCAGCCCGCAGAGGCAGAGGTGAGCGGGGAGGGTGCGGGTGACCCAGAGCCCAGCCTGGCTGGAGAAGGGGTTTCCAAGGAAGACAGAGCCTGTGGGAGGGCTAGTCCCCCCAGCAATGGGGGCTGCCCCAAGACCCCGACTGGGCAGCCTGGAAGGGCAGGAATGAGGGACAGTCAAGGTCCCGAATCCCCAAGAGAGTATCTGGCTCTTCTGAACCCCACCTTGATGGGGTACAGCACAGGTACCTGAGTCTCCTGTGTGCATGTGTGTGTGCACACGGATGTGTGTGTGCATGCGTGCATGTGCTCTGTATTGTGCATGCGTGGGTGTGCGTGCATGGGCTGTGTAACAGTGAGACCTTAGCAACAGGGTGACGAGGAGCCGTGACCACAGACACAAGGACACTCCCAGGCAGACCCGGGCCCCAAAGCGCCTGAGGACAGCCGGGGTCCCGCCGCCTGGGCTGACAGCCAGGCGGGCCCTAGGGGCCTTGGAGCCTCATGCCTGGCGGGCTGCTGCTCCGCCAGAGCAGGCCCGGCCTCCCGGTGGATCCCTGCCAGCTGTCCTGGCTCACACTGCCCCCCAGTGGCCATCCAGGGCGCCCACGGGCCTGGGGCTGTCGTGGGCAGTGCCACAGGCTAGGCCTGGAGGGTCTGAGCCCCAGGAGCTCCCGGGCAGGGATCCCTGCCTCTGGCCCTCTATGAAGCCAGGCAACGCTCTACCCCGGAGCTCTGGCCCCCCAAGAAGGTGTCTGTCCCCCAGCCTGCGTGAAGGAACTGTGCTTGCCCCTGCACCCCTCAGGAGACACCCCACACGCAGCCGGGCCCCTCAGGGGACCCCAGGGGAGGCTGCTGCTCCTGGTGAGCGGGGCTAGGGACCCCTGCCACGCCGACGTGGGGCGCCCCGTCTGGTCACGGGGTCGGAGAGCCACCAGGGCCAAAGTCCCCCAGGACAGAGGCAGTCCCACCCCGAGGAGGCACGGGCAGGCCCTCGGCATGTGCCCCGGAAGGAGGAGGACGCAAGGAAGGGGGTGCCCCTCCCCAGCCGTGGGGACGACCCAGAGCATTTCAAGGGGCCATTCCAGGAAGGAGGCAGGCCGTGAGGGGGGCGGGGTCCCCGCGGCCAAGGGCGGCGGAGGGGGTGTCAGGGCAGGCCTCCTCCATGCGGCTGCGGCAGACCCTCTCCTCCCGGACTGTCTGGCGACCAGGGCCCGGCCTCACTCGAGCTTCGGGTCTGCCGGTTCCAGCCGCCAGCTTTGCGCCTCGAGGCCCCGCCCTGCGTGCTCGTCGGCCCCGCAGCCGGCTCAGCCGCCGCGCACAGCACAGAGGCGCCTGCTCGTGGCCTCGCCCGCGGCCCGGCCCATGGGATGATGCGTGGGCCCAGGCTCCCGCGCGGGTCCTCACGTCTCCCCCAGGAGCTGGCCGCAGCCGGGCGCAGCCCGGCGACCGCTCCGCAGGGGCTGTCGGCTCAGCCTCTCGCTGGTTTCTGCAGAGGCCCCCCCATGGCCGGTCGGTCAAAGCTGGAGCCCCAGGACCCGCTGCTGGTCAGACGCGGACGCCCTCCCCGCAGGCTGGGCCGGGGCCACCACCTGGGCAGAGCCCCCGCCCGGGGCCTCCCATTGGGGATGCAGAAAGCAGATTCTGTGACCTGGACCACGTCCCCTCGGCTCCCCCGAGTATTTGGTCTGGTCTGCTTCTCCTTTACTGATGCTTCTATCCGCAGCGTTTATGCCAAATGGGCACGCCACAGCGTGTCACGTAGACCCTGTGTGGATAACAGCTGAACTTTTTAATCGAGCATATAAGTTAATGTACATACTTCGCTGGCTGAGATCCCAAGAGAGGAAATCCTAGAGCCCATAATCCCCAAAACCAAAGCCTGAAAAGAGAAGATGTAATATTCTTTAAAGGGCATCTTTGGGGACCGCCCTGGTGGCGCAAGGGGCTAAGTCGCAGCACCATGAAGCAGCACAGCCACTGTGGCAGGAGCCTGGGCTGACCCGCAGGCTGAGAGACCGCTCCGGCCTCCCGCTGCCCCCTCAGCTGTGGGCTTCAGTGGATCCACCTCTGCTCCCCACTCTGTCTCTGGGGAGTCCCCTCACCCCCCACACCTCTGGGCTGTACCCCAGCTCTTGTACGCATGAATAAATAAATCTTTAAAAAGAGAGAGAGGGCGGGAGAGACGTCTTTGGCCTGTTGAGAAGGGTCCAGAGCAGTGCCAGCACCCCGTGTCGGGAGGGGCTGGCCACAGCGGCTGGGCGGGCCCCTCACAGGACACGGCTGGAGCGGACCAACCTCGGGGCAGCTGTCTGCCCCGGCCCCTCCCACGCTCCTCCCTCCCTTGTCTGCCCCACCTGGGGACACCGGCCCACCTTGCGTTCCAAAGTCTGCCTCTGTCTGTATTTCTCTTCTCGTCTCTTTTTTAACCTGATAACTCTGGCGTGCTGCGTGTGAATTTCAGGGGTCCAGATGTGACTTCCCTGCACTTACATGTTTGGGATTTGGGTTCTCACGGGGGCTCGTCCACCTCCAGCCAGACCTCCCCCCCGTCTGGCCAGCCGCACCCACAGCCACCTGCGGCAGCCACGCGGCAAAACACAGCTCAGGCTGGGGCATGTCTCTTTGGGGGGGCACGATGCGACCCCTTACCGCTTTCTGTCCTAACTGAGCAAGTCCTCCCCAGAGCCGTCAGACCCACGGCTGACCGAACTGCGTGCTCTCGCTCCGGAGCACCAGGCTTCCCCTTGGCGGGAGACGAACCTTGGTGGGCAGGGCGGCGGAGGGCGGCCGGGCAGTCGCTGGCCACTTTCTCCTTGACCCCTGGCCTGGTGGAAGGGGGTCTTGGGGAGCACCCATGCCCGGGTCAGGGCCGATGCGCACCCTGCTGCACAGAGGGGCCCTCCAGCTCTCAGTGGCGCAAGGGCCGGGGAAGGGGCCTCCCAGCCTCCCTCGGGCCGGCACCAAGGCGGCGCCCCGGCCCAGCCCACAGCTGTGCCCGCGGCAGGCTGGCAGGGCGGTGACGCTGGCACATCCCCGCGGCTGGCGCGTCCTGGCGGGCGAGCGCTGCGCGACCACGGGATGAACAGGGCGTCCCCGCCGTGCCAAGAGCTGGCGCGAGACACGACCTTTCGGTCACCCGTGGGGGCCAGCGTGACCCGCGACTCACGGGAGCCATCCTCAAGGCCGTCTCCAGCCTCTCCCTACATGACGGGGCATCTTAGCCGGCGCCAGCTGCCCGGTGGGCCCGTCGGCGGTCACACCCACGGCCCCTGCGCGGGGGCAGCTCACAGGACCCTCTCGCCGTGAGAAGGGCTGAGTCGGGGGAGGCCACCTGCGGCAGCGTCGCCGGCGCAGTCTGCCACGTGGTGTCTCCGCCACCACGAGCTCCCGGGACGGAGGCGCGTCTGCTCGGCGCTCTGGAGCCCGGGCGGAGCCCACGCTTCCCGGAGGAGGGAGGAGGGAGACGCCACCGCGGAGAAGGGCCGTCTGCACCGTGCCGGGGCCAGATCCCAGGGGACACTACACAGCACCCAGCGGGGCGGGTGGGGCCCACTTGGGTGCTGCCGAAGGCCTGCTTGGCCTGCAGGGTCCATCTGCAGCCGGCTGTTCTCCCCGACCTGCAGGACAACAGCCAGGCCCTGGGCACCTGTGGCATGTGTGGTTCTGTGTGGGCACACATGGTTCTGTATAGCCGTGTGCTTCTTCATGGTCACATGTGATAGTGTGTGGCCACGTGTGGTCCTGCGGGTCACATGTCTTCTGTATGACCACACATGTTTCTGTGTGGTTGTGTGTGGTCACGTGTGGCCATGTGTGGTTCTGCAGTCACATGTGACTATGTAGTCACATGTGGCCCTGCGAGGGTTCCCGTGGTCATGTATGTTTCTGTGTGGTCGCGTATGGTCACATGTGGCCATATGATCCTATGTGGCTGTGTGTGGCTGTGTTTGTCATGTATGGTTATGTGTGGTCATGTGTGGTTATACGTAGTTATGCATGGATGCATGTGGTCATGTGTGCTCGCGTATGGTTGTTGTGATCATATGACCATGTGTGATCCTGTGTGGTTCTGGTGGTTACATGTAGTTACGTGTGGTTGTGTGCAGTCACGTGTGGTTGTTTGTGGTTCTATGTGGTGTGTTTTCATATGGTTATGTGTGGTCGTGTGTGGTTCTGCATGGTTACATGTAGCCATGTGTGGCCACGTGTGGTTCCGTGGGGTCATGTGTGGTTATTGTGGTCATGTGTTTTCTGTGTGGTTGCATGTGGCCATGCGTGCTACGTGTGGTCACATGTGGCTGCGTGTGCAGCATCCTGCCCTGTGCTGACTCGGACCCTTGGGGCGCCCTGCTACACGACGGAGAGGGTGGCTTCCTGCCAGGGAGTCACTGTGCTCAGGGGGTCCTGCCAGTGTCCGCAGCCTCTCGAGCTGGGGTGACTCTCCCAGGGAGCCGCAGTTGAGTGAGGACTCGTGAGAAGAGGAGCTCAGCGCTGCAGTGGGGGCCTGTGGGGTGCAGGGGCGCCACGGCATGTCTCCTCGGCTGCTGGCGGGTCCGTGCGCCCTCTCACGGCGTCCACACTGGGCCTGGGCTGAGCGGCACAGCCCTTCGCCTCCCATGGCTCCAGATGTTGCACATCACTCTGCGGTCCTCTGCTCCTCCCAGAAAGTGACTGACCACTGAAGTCTTGCCACACGCGCCACTGTTCTAACTGACGAAGCTTTCCAGACACTTCTAATGGCTAAACTAATCGTATATTTCAGTTTCCTAAAAGACTGACTTAAATATGCCAAAATCATCAGCCTTTTTCATGCCCTGAGGCTGCTGCATTTCACCCAGCTCCCCGTGCGAGCAGTGGGTTAGCCCACGCACCTCAGAGTCGGCAGGCTCGGGGGCTCCGGCCCATGGTCAAAGCACCTGTCCCCCGAGTGTTCTGGCCTCTGAAGTGCCTGCCGTCGCCTGTGAGGAGTGCTTGGGGGCCAGCCGACCAGAGTCCCCAGCAGGGCGAGGGGTCAAGAGAATAAAGCCAAAGCTGTCCCCCTCCTAGTCCCAGGAGCCTCCCAGGCAAAGGGACTGGGCAGAGGAGACTCGGTGAAGGTCTAAGGCAGGAGAAGGGCCTGGGTTCGCCAGGAGGTCCCACTGCAATCACAGGAGCCCTCGGAGAGCGAACTTTCCCTGGCTGCAACCAGAGAAGGTGTGACAAAGGAAGAGTGGATGCCACACGGCTGGCAGGGCAGAAGGAGGGGGCTGTGAGCCAACGAATTCAGGCTTCTGGCAGCTGGAAAGAGCAAGGAAGCAGACTGACCCCGAGCTTCCAGAAGGACACAGTCCTGCCACACCCGACTTCAGCTGGGAAGCCTGTTCTCAGACTCCTGGCCTCCACCGCTGCCAGCTGACACACCTGTGCTGTCTGCAGTCACCGCGGTGTGGTGAACATTATAGCAGCAACAGGAAACCAGCTCAGAGCCCCAAGTGACACAGTCCAGGACTCCAGAGAGCCCCGCGTCCCTCCTCCCAAAGGTGGCGATGCCTGTGGTCTAGAGCTGCCATGCCCCTCCTCCCTCTAGATATTCAGGGCACAAAGTGTCTCATGATGATTCCCAATCACCACACGCAATCATTCACTCCACCCAGAAAATGCCCGTGAACACCCACTCTGTGCCCGGAGCTCTTCCAGGCAGAGGGTCACGTGGTGGTCACACAAGGCACTGCCCCACAGCTCCCATCCTGGAGGTTTCTGAAGATGTTGCTGGCCTGAGGGGCTCCCAGGCAGTCTAAAGGTTGGACAGACAAATCAAATGTGCTCTAGCAGCATGGTGGAATATTACGCAGCAGTAAAAAGGAATGGATACAGTTAAGTGTCTCTAAATAACGAAGACCCATTCCAAGAAAGGTGTCACCAGGTAATGTCATCATCATCCAAAAGTCCCTGAGCAGAGTCACACCTGGAAGGCAGAGCTACCACACAGCGAGGCTTTGGTGTAGGAGCCCACTGGATCAATGCGGAGCATGGCTCATTGTTGACCAAGATGCCCTCAACTCACGCGAGGCTGTGCTGACCCCTGCCGCAACACGCATAAGCCTTGACAACTCACGTTAGGTGAAAGAAGTCAGACAGAAAGACCATCTATGTGGCTCCACTGACGCGAAATGGCCAGCGCCGACACACCTGTGGACGGGGCAGTAGGTGAGTGGTTGCCAGAGGCTGGAGGGAGTGGGGAGCTGTTGCATAATAGGTACAGGGCTGTGGCAGTAAGGGTTCTCTGGAGCAAAAGAGACACATCACAGGACATGTCAGGAGTCTGTACATGCACAGGCGCACGTGCACACAGTGGACACGGCATGTGCTCCACACATAACAATCTCAAGCATGTCCATCTTCACAGCGGTCAGCACTCTTAGCTTTCAACCCAGCCCATGCAGGAATGTGACTCATAGCAGAGCCTGACTTCTGTGCAAGTGTAGAAAGAAGTTCAAAATACATAGTAGACCTAGAAGGGGGGGGGTGTGTGGGAGAGAGAGAGAGAGGGAGGGAGGGAGAGAGAGAAAGAGGAGCATCTGTGCACACACGTGCTGCCCAGTCTCGGAGGAACAAGGGGAGGGAATCTGGGGGTGACTCAGCAAACACAGGTGCCACCTACTCGCCTTCAGGCTCAAATCCTGGAGACACTGAGACATCATTAAGACAGCAGATATTTCAAGTTTATCCAACACTGAGCAGCGTCAAGTGTAAGCCCTCCAGAATTTTCGTTAACCAGTTTGGAACTCTCGTCTAGAAGGGCCAAGATGTTAAAACGCTGGAAGAAAGGAGGCAGCAGCCTGGTGACCGCTCCGCGCATCTCTGCGGGGTCTGCGGGGGCTGCCGGCCCACGGGACTGGGCGTGGCCTCCTCCCGCACCTCCCGGCCCCGCTGCCCGCCCCACCGCCCCGTGCCTGGCCAGGCCCGCCAGGCCATGTCGCCGCTCCGACGAGCTGATAGCTTTAAATAAAGTCAGCCGTTTCTCCAGCTGATGTAAGGACGAGGGGATCAATCGGGTACACAGAAACAGATTAGCAAGCAGGTGGCTTCGGGCTAAAGATAAATTGTGTCCTCATGTAACTTAGGAGAGTGGGACGCTGCGAGCAGGCGAGACGCTGAGCTCCGCCTTCCTGCTGGGAGCCCGCGCTGGGCTGCGCTGCCGCCGAAGACCCTCCCAGGCAAATGTCAGCGCTGCTGTGCCCCTGAGCTGGACTGGTTTCCCGGGGTGGGGTGGGGGCCCCGCCTGCCTCCCTGCCCCCTTACCTGGCGCAGGGGCCGGCCTCGCTCCCTGGCTCCCCGCTGGGGCTCCAGGCTGCGCCCAGCAGGTGCCGCGGTGGGCCCGCCCCTTCCCCCTCACCTGAGCGCACCTCCGACGCCTGGCAGGTCTGCCTGGGCTGCGGGACCAAGCGCCCGCCCCGGGTCCCGAGTACGCTGGCTGGGAGCTGGGCCCTGCCCACGAAGGGGCCCTCAAGGCCCAGTCGGCTCTGGCTGGTTTTTTTCCTCCTTGTTTTTTGTTTCTGTTTTGGAAATAATTATAGATTCACAGGAAATTGCAGAAATAGTGCAGAGGAGTCTCAAACACCCAGTTTCCTCCCGGTGGTAACGTCTGGAGACTGAAGTCCGAGGCCAGGCCGGCCAGGCCGGCTGGGAAACGGTGTCTCCCAGCTCCGACCTCCCCTGGCCGCACCCTCTCAAGGGGGAGGCACCCTCTCTGGGCCTTTGGTGCGGACACCGACCTGACCCACCTGCCCCGTCACCTCCCAGGGGCCCCGCCCCCATCACGCTGGGGTCAGCCCAGGGTCCACGTTGTGCAGTGAGCGTGCACTTGCGTGTGTGTGCATGTGCACGTGTGTGCACGTGTGAGCGTTCTGTCACCTCATCACACGGGAGATTTGTGCAACCACACCCAAGGGAGATACCGAACAGTCTCCCTGGAACCCCTCTCATGTCCCAGCTTTTCCTTGTCACGCCCATGGCCCGCTCTTCAGTCCCCGCCCCGATTTGCCCTCTGGCTCTCCCATTCTGTCATTTGAGGACCTCCTGTGTGACTCTGAGACGGGATCTTCTCACCAGCTTGATGCCCTAGAGACCCACCCATGCATCCACGCGTCCCGTGCCTGTGGTCGCTCCTTTTCACTGCTGCGTAGTGCTCTGCGGTCCAGTGACCACGGCTCGCTACCCGCCCGCCCTCTGAGGGCATGAGGCCTCCAGAGTTTGCCTTTCGCAGATAAAGCAGCTCCACGCCCCACACGAAGGGTTTTGTGGGGCATCGGTTCTCGCTCTCCCGGGCCCGAAAGCCAAGAGCACAGCTCTGGATCGCGAGGTGGGTGGTGCCCACTTTTTAAAGAAATGGGCAACTTCTCCTGCGCACCCGTGCACTGTGGCCGCCCCGCTAGTGGAGGGGGCACCTGCTGCCCTGCGCCTCCGCCCACGTCTGAAGCCGGTCCCCTGCTTCTCGCTCGACCTTGGCTGTTCGGCCAACGGCAGCAGACCTGTGGCTTCCCTCCACGCTCCCCGAGGCTGAGGACTCAGCGCGTGTCCTCAAGGGCCGTTGTGCTCTCTCTGGGCCGAGACGTCTGCTGCCCTTTCTTGGCCCACTTTCTAGTCGACTGCTTGATTTTGCTACTGAGTTTTGAGAGATCTGGGTCTGTTCTGGAGACAAGGCCCGTCGGAGCTCGGCCACAGAGCCCACGGTTCCCTTCTCGTCCTCTCAACAGCTTGCTCACAACTGAAAGGTCCTCCATTGCGATGAATCCAAATTGTGAGTTTTCTCCTTTCACGACTGGTGCTTCCGTGTCAGGGCTAAGCGTGTTCCACCCCAAGGGGCTTCCTGCGGTGTCTCCCAGAGGGGCTGCGGTTCGCACCTCCCATGCACTCTGTTTCCGATGGCAGCTCAGGCCACTTCCGGGCACCTGTTCTCCACACGCCTGGGGAGGGGCGCGCCCGACACAGCCGCTCCCTCCTCCCGCCATAGGAGGGCTCCCAGCCTCTCGCCTTCACCCCGCCTCGCCTCTGGGCCTTTGCCCCTCTGTTCCTGGCCGCAAGCTCTCCCACCTTCTCACTGGGCGGTTCTTACTCACTGTTCAGTGTCACTGAGGCGGCGGGTTTTCTGGGAAGTTTTCCTGCCTCTCTGCTGGCGCCTCTGCCCTGCCCCCGGCCCCTGCATTCCCGTCAGAAACGGTTATTAACTTCTGACTAGGCCTCAGCTTCCCCATCTGTAAGTTCTAAAGTCCAAAGGACTGAAGTCAAAGGACTGAAAAGTCTCCAAGTCAATCTGTACTTTACTTCACCATCCAGCCTCCCCCACCTGCCCCATCGCAGGCACAGCAACTGGTGCTGAGGCGGGTCTGGGGCCGGTTCATGGAGGAGAGGATGGAGGGAGAGAAGATTCTGGACGAGGATGCAGGAGGAGTGCGAATGAGATCAGCCCAGCAAACCCCGGGCTCTGGCGGGGGACCGACTAGCAGCAGGCGCCCGCCGAGGGGCCCCTGGGGCAGGGAGGCAGACTGCGGAGTCAAACATCAGGGCCCACTGGGCTGCCCCGGCGGGAGGCCCGGGGACGGCAGGGCAGCGCCCACCGGCTGCTGCACTCTCCCGTGAGACCCCGCGTCCAAACCCAGCAAGACGCCTGCCTGCCCCGCCCCACCCGGGAGCTGAAGGATGTGCACGGCGGAGCGTGTCTCTGGCGGGAGCCGGGCCCGTGCTGGGGCAGCGGCCCGCGTCCAGGGCAGGCGAGGCAGGGGAGCGAGGGCCAGGGCGCAGGCGGCCAGGTGCCACCTGCCGGGCCCTGGCGCCACGGGGGCTGCCCCCTTCCAGCCGCAGCCGTGTCCTGCGGTCGGCCGCGGTGAACCCGTCTTCGTGTCCAGATCAGCTCGGGCAGGAACTACCAGGGAGCCCTGTGGGGCAGCAGGAGTGCAGGGGCCTCTCCTGTCTGTCACTGTCCCGCCGCCGTCACTGTCAACAGGAAAGAGGTGTTCGAGGCCCCGGGGGGTGCTCCCAGACCCTCACTCCAGCCTCTCAGCACCACAGGGGGGCCCGGGCCCAGTGGGGTCAGGTGGACAGGAGCGGGCAGCGCTGCTGGCAGCGGGGTGCTACCGCGGCCCCTGGCTGGCCCCTGCTCCCTGCCCGGCACTTGGGGACCAGTGCCCCCAAGTGCGGTGGGGCTCCCTGGTAGGAATTTTACAACAGCAGAGGGTCAGACCTAGCCAGGGCGGGGCCCAGTTCTGGCAGGGAGGCCGGCTTCTGAGACCACGCCCTGCGCTCCCAATAAAGTCAACCTCGGGGACCCTGGCCAGCACCCCCACTGACTTTACACGGCCGCAGCAGGCAGCCCGGCACTCATCCCTGTTTCCACACCCCACGAGTCAGCTGCCTAGTCTCAGCTCTCTCCCCTGTGAAGCGGGGCTCCAGCCCCCTCTCGTGGGGCCGAGCCCCTCAGTGGGCGGGCCAGTCTGGGGGCGGGCTGGGCCCCACGGCCCTCTCCGGGCAGCTGCCCACACCGTCCCCCCAGCCGCCACCCGACAGGCTGTTTGACTTTCCTCAACCAGCGTCGTTAACGAGGACCCCACATACTTGGACGAGACCCGCTGTTACCCTGGAGGCCACCAATAAATTTCGTAGGCAAATAAAATTGACTGAAAATTAGCATAAGAAGCCTTAAATTAACAGGATGTAATTTTATGAGCATCTCACAAACTAGTCAAAGATGTATGTCAGCGGGTGACTCACCCTCCAGTGCCTTTCATTATATAACGCTGCTAATTTTTTTCGAATGTAAGCAGTGTGCTTTCTTCCTAAACATTGTGTTCTTTGTTCTGCAATTTGGAAAAATAAATTCCCTTTAAAGCACTGCTTTGCTCAACCACAGGACAAGGCGGGGGGCGGGACCAGAGGTGTCCCCAGCTGCGCGTTGGGGCGCTGGCTCTCAGCAGAGGAGACGCGGGGTTCGCGGCCGAAGTCTGGCAGCCTGGGACGGCCCGGCGGAGCCTTGCGCGAGGCCAAGGTGCCCACGCCCGTGGGCATCCGCTGGAAGGGGCTGGCCGTGGACTTCTCTGCCAGGCCTGGCAGTCCGCACCGGGCTGGGTCCTGGGGCCGGGGCAGCGGGTAGCAGCATCCGCGGGGTCGGGCCCGTGCCGGTACGCCCCGCCCCGCGGATGCGCCCAGTGCGCTCTGGGGCTCGTGGTGGCCGGCCTGAGGTGCTGTGGAGCGCACACCGGGGGCCACCACCCACTCCGGGCTGAGAAGGCTGCAGGCGGGTGGAGGGAGGTGGACCGGAGCCTTAAGGAATGAGCCATCATGGGCGGGAAGCAGGGAGCTGGTGGGGGGTGCTGTGGGAGGCACCCAGCCACTAGGGGTTCACAGTGCAAAGCTGGAGGACATGACGCAGGAGGCAGCCAGGCCCAGGCCGTCCCCCTTTCCTACCCGCCCCTCCCCTTCCCCCCTGTCAGGGAGGCAGGCACGGGGCCCAGGCGCGAGGCTGCCCGAGGTCCCGCGACGCAGGGCGGGCCGGGGTCCCACCTCAGCTCTAGATTTGCAATCAACTAAGGAGGCAAAGAGCTGTAGATTTGGGGGTATCCCGGCGAAGCCCCAGGGCCAGGAGCGAGCCCTGGGTTCGGGATGCGAGAGGAGCCGCCCTGGGTGCGCCCGCTGGCAGGGGCCAGCACCCAGAGGCTGGAAGGGCAGGCCCCCCGCAGATAGCAGGGTCACCAGGGTGTCCAGCCTGGAAGCAGGAGCAGCTGTTGCTGCCTTGGCCGCAGGGAGCCCCCTACCCCCGTGTGGTGCCCCCTGACCCCTGTGGTGCCCCCTGCCCCTGTGGTGCCCCCTAACCCCTGTGGTGCCCCCTGCCCCTGTGGTGCTCCCTGACCCCTGTGGTGCCCCCTGCCCCTGTGTGGTGCCCCCTACCCCCGTGTGGTGCTCTCTGCCCCCGTAGTGCCCCCTGCCCCTGTGGTGCCCCCTGACCCCTGTGGTGCCCCCTGACCCCTGTGGTGCCCCCTGCTCATCAACGTTTTGCGCCTACTGGTGCTGCGAGCAGAGCCCAGGAGGGTCCACATCGCTCGCCCCACCCCTCCCTGCACTGCCCACGTGGCACAGTGATGCCCGCTCCAGCCCAGTCCAGGCCTGGCGGGAGGACACTGCAGAGACGGCACCTCCATGGGTGGGCACGCTCCGTCTGGGAAGGAAAAGGCCTGCCCCGGGCCTGCAGAAGCCTCTCCCCAAACACAGGTGTCGGGCGACCCCACGGTCCTCCATTCACACTGCCCCTGAGTGCCTTGTGACTCCGTGCAGGGAGACTGGCGGGCGGGGTGCTGTGGGCAGGCTGGAACCTGGGGCAGTCCCAGGGTCGCGCTGCAGCTGTGAAGAGGCTCCCCACAGACCCCTGGGGCGTGGGGCTCCTGCGGGGAGCCCAGGCGCTGGGCAGTGGCCACTTGTGCGGCCTTAGCTTGTGTCACTGGAGCCCCACGGGGGCAGGGGCACAAGTGCGTCTCTGTCCAGCTGGCGAGTCTGAGCCCCATTTCCCCGCCAGCCCCGCCAGCCTCAGCTCAGTCACTGAGCGGAGATGAGACGAGACCCTGGCAGAGGCCGTGGCGGACAGCCGAGGGGACAGTGTGGGCAGAGGCCAGCGGCGAGTTGGGGCTCCCACCCACGCGGCCGCGCCTGCCCGGCCGAGCTCCTGCACGCGGCTCTCCCCACGGCCGCTGTTCTGAGGCCCAGGTGGAAGCCCGTCTTGGGAGCTGCAGGCCTGGGTCACCGGGACGTGCCGGCTGCTCCCTGAAAGGGACCCCAGACGCCCGCCAAGTGCCATGGCCGCATGAGAGGCGGCACCAGCAGGCAGAGGCACACACTCCGCAGAGAAGGACATGGGGGACTGCACCCCAGGGCAGCCCGCCCCGCCCACCCACCCTCCTGCGCCCCCATGAAACCCCCACCTGCCTGGCCCAGCAAGAACGACTGCCCAGGGGGTGGCCAGCCCCCGGGGTGACCTTCTGGGAGCACCTCTGACCCCTGGTGGGAGCACTCACACATCCACACCCGCACTGAGGTTCTGACGCTAAGCTGGGCACGCCTCACCTCCCCTGCCGGCAGCCCCTGCTCTCCACCCGGCAACCGCCGCACCGTCCTCCCCGTTCTTCCCACCCACCGCAGTGTTTCATATATGTTCTTGAGAACATACTTAACGCTGAAAAACATGTAAATGTTGTTTTTAGCTAAGTATTGTTTCCGTTGCAAGTACATATTGTTGTGCTATAAAGCTCCTGTTTCTTGCTTTTCTCATTCAACAATATGCCTGAAAATCTGTCCTGCGGCTCGTCGCTGCGTAGACTGCCGGCTCGTGGCCGGGACAGTCCCGCGGCGCCCCGCGCTGTGCCCGGCTCAGCTGACCCTCCCGCAGGGGCGCACTGGACGCTGTCCCGGACAGGGCTTGCGTGCGGACACCAGGAGAGGCCTCAGAGCCCACCCCTGCAGCACGAGGCCGCAGCGCCGGTCCCGCTTCCTCACGTCTCGGCCAACATCGCGCTACCCACCCCTGGCTTTACAAACGCGGCATCTGGATAGTCTGTGTGTCTCCCCAAATGACCAGTGAAGCGAGTGGATCTTTGCTGGCCAGCCTGTCAGACCCCGGGCGTCTGTCTCTGTGCGTCCAGAGAGAGCCGCAGGTCAGCCCCTGCCTCGGGAGCCTCGCACCCCAAGTCAGCGGCCCGTCTGCGGGGTCCACCGCCCCTTGGCCGTTATCTGTCAGTTGATGTGGTCAGGGTGTGGCCAGGCACCAGCTGCTGCTGCGCGAAGGACCTCATTTCTGAAGCCCCAGCCCCGGGCCACGGGCTGCGCCCTGCTCTGTTCACCCTGAGTCCCGCCCCTCACGGACATGTCTGCTGCTGTGTGCCTGCCCAGGTGCACCCCGGGGTGCTAGGAAACCAAGCACTTCCCTAGACTGAAAATGCCACTTCCTCCCTTCCCTCGTAGCATGAGACGCCCCCAGGTGGGAGGTCTCTGTCTGAAGCTCCCCAGCCTGCTATGAGGCAAGGGGGGCAGCGCGATAGCAAGGCCGTCCAGAGTGTGCTGGTGGAGCCGTGATCGAGCTGCACCCGGCTACTGCTCACTTCTAGAGTTACTCCAGAAGGAAACTAACCACGAGGCCCCAGCCCAAGCAGGTGGGCCTTAAAAAGAGCTGAGCTGGGCCTCCCTGGTGGCACAGCAGGTTGAGCACCACACTGTGAAGCATCCACAGCACAGCAGCGCGAGTTCAATCCCCGGCCAGGGAGGGGACCTGTCTCCTGCTGCTCCCTCAGCAGTGGGTTTCAGTGGATCTGCCTGTTCTGCTCCCCACTCTGTCTCTGGGGACTCCTCTCACCCCCCCCCACACATCTCTGGCTTGTACCCCAGCTCTTGTATGCATAAATAAATAAATCTTAAAAAAATAAATAAAAAGAGCTGAGCCTCCTAAGGGAGGGAGCCCGGGGGTGGGACCCAGGGCCAGCTGGAGATGAGGACCCAGCGGCTGAGGGCACCCGTTCTGGTCCAGCCAGGTCCCCGACATGAGGGTGTTTGGGGTAAGGCTTTGGAAGGAATTCAGGTTAGATGAGTCACTAGGGTGGGGCCATGGTGATGGGACTAAGAAAAGATGCCGGCGCTCCTGCCACGCGAGCACAAGGCCTGAGGTGGCCTCCTGCAAGCCGGGACAGAGGCCTCTCCAGAATCAGCCCAGAACTGTGCACATGCACGCCAAAAAGTAAAAAAGAAAAGGAACATGGGGCCCTCCCAGCTGGGGGACAGCCACAAAGCGCCAGGAGGCTGCAAGGGACATGTCCTAAGCAGGTGCATGTACCCAGGCATGCTAGAGTATGCCAGAGCATGTTGGTGCACGTGGTGGCATGTCAGAGCATGTTGGGGCATTGGGTGACATGTCAGAGCATGTTGGGGCATTGGGTGGCATGGCAACGCATGTTGGGGCATTGGGTGGCATGGCAACGCATGTTGTGGCATGCCGGCCCATTGCACAGGATCTACAGCCAGGAAGAGACAAGACCACACCCACAAGCCAAGGCTGGGATTGAAATTCCACCAATCACCACTTGACAAACTTTCCACCAATCAGAACTGCACTGGCTGAAGACCTCGTTTGCATAAAGCGGATTAGCCCTGCCCCTTTTCCCTATATAATCGGCTCCGCGGGCCTTGGGGTTTTCAGCTCAGATGCTTGAGCCTCATGCCTGAGCCTCACTCCGAGCTCAGTCGCTGGGCCTGCGGTCCTGTAACCTGCCTGGGCTCCGCCAGACCCTGCCAGGCCTTCTGGCCGGTCCTGTCTCTTATCACTACCCTCTGAGTCGGTCTGTGGTTTTAGCGGGGAGCCTGAGCAGGCTGATTGGGTGTTCTTTAATTGTTTTGGTTTTATCTTCCCATTGTTTCCATGTCTTATTTTGTGTCTGCCAGGTTTCTTCAATTTTAATCTTTCCTCTAGAAAGCTTTTCTGCATTTTTTTTCTGGCTTAATTTCTAGATACTTCATAGTTTTTGTTCTTCTTCTGAATGTATCTTTTTTCTATTATATTTTTAATTGGTTAATACTGGTGTAGAGGAAAGGCACTAATTTTGGTAAGTTATCTTGTATTCAGTAATCTTGCTAAACTCTGTTATTAGTTCCAATCAATTTTCTCTTCATGCTGGTGGGTTTCTATGTAGACATAATCTCTGCAGAATGACAACTGTGTCTCTTCCCTCTTCACTTCTTATCCTTTCATTTTCTCATCCCAAGGCATTAGCCAAAGTCTGCAGAGTAGCAGGGTTAGCTGTGCTGTCTCCGCTTGTCTGCTCCCCACATCACAGGAAATAAGTCTAATTTATAAGTGTTCTATGAACTTAGTATACAGAACCCGTAGCTCGTTAAAAATATTTGTTTCAAGTCAGTGTCCTGAACATTTTTAATAACACAAAAAGCTGTTGCACATCTATTTTGCTGAATCTGTTGAGAGTCATTTTGTAACCTTAGTCTGATAATATGATAATAACATCGACAGAATTTCTGATGTTGAATTATTCTTACGCTACTAGAATAAACTTGACTAGATCATTTTTCAAAAGATACTGTCGGATTAATTAGCTAGCAGCTTATTTGGAAATTTGCCCCTATTTTTAGAAGTGAAATAAAACTGTTTTTTTTTTCTTATATTGGCCATATTCAAATTTAGAGTGAATGTTATTTTAGCCACATAAAGTGAGTTGGGCAGATTTCCCTTATTTTTTATGTCCTGTCTTCTGGAACAAATTCTCTCAGGGTATTTATCTGATCCTTAACTGGTAGAAGACTCATTTAAACTTTCTGTGCCTAAGGATTTTGTGAGGGGAATGTCTTTGGCTGCTATTTCTACTTAAGAACTCTATTTCTTGAGGTTATTCCACAGTCTGTGTCACTAACAGTCTTTGCTGTATTTTTTTTAACCGTATTGTGTTTTTACTGAGGGAAGTTTACCATACTGGATAGAATTTCGGGGTACACCTCTTCAGATGTGTGTTACCACACCACGCCCATCACCACGGTACTAACCATCCACCACCGTCCACGCCCCCCACCCCTTTGTTTCCATCCCAGCCTCCCCTTTTGGTAGCCTCAACTGTGTGGTCAGATTTCTAGGGTTTGTTTGGATTTGCTTTGTCTGTTTCTTTGCGTCTGTCTTTACATTCCACATGTGAGCGAAGCCACCCGGTCCTTGTCTTCCCTGAGACCCATCTCACGCACCCCCTCCCCCGCAGCGCAGCTGTGCTCTTGCAAATGGCCCGGGCGCGTCTTTCTCGTAGCTGAGTAGCGTTACTCCTGCTGCGTGCGGGGAGGCGTCTTCTACCGCTGTCTCCGTCGGGCACCGGGCTGCTCTGGACCTGGACGACTGTAAATGGTGCTGCGATGAACACAGGACTGCAAATATCCTTCAAATCAGTGGGTTTTGTATTGTTTAAATCCCTGGAAGTGGAGCTGCTGGATTCTGTGGTTTATATTTTTAATACTTTGAGAAACCATGTCTCCCGTGGAGGCCAGACTAGTCTGCCTTCCCACCAACGGCCCACAGGAGTCCTTTTCTCACCACACCCTCGCCAACGCTGTCGTGTCTGGTCCTTTCGACGCAGCCCATCCTCCACGAGGTGGCATCTCACTGGCCCTGACTTGCGTTTCCCGGATGATGCGTGCCGAGGAGCATCCTCTCGCATGCCCACGGCCCTTTGCGTGCCTTCTTTGCAGGGGTGTCTGTTGAGGTCGCCTGCCACTTTTTCATTCCTTGATCTCTGACTCTACCCGTTACTAAGAGGAAAAGTTTAAAACAGCTGTGACTGCTGATTTACCGAGTTTTCTCCAGTTTCGTTGGCTGTGGCTGCAGGTAGTCTAACGTTGTCTCTTCAGCAGACTCTATATTTATGACTTCCATTGTTGCACGCTGTTCTTTTCATTGAGGCCTAAATTACACATCGCAAAATGCAGATGATCAGAATACACTGTTTGAGTAAATGCTGACGAATGCACCTCACTCCAAAATCAAAACGCCGCACAAGTTTGTGAGCCCGCATGGTGCCACGCGTCCCAAGCACCGTTCTGACGCTGACGGGCTGCCTGGTGCAGAACTGCATGCAAATGAAATTATGTGGCACACACTGATTTGTTTTTTAGATTTATTCACTCAAAATAATGCTTTGGCTGTGCATTCCTGTCACTGCAAGTATCAGTCATACATTCTTTTTTCCTGCGGAACAGTTTTTCCTGTCCAAACAAACCACAGTTCGTTTAGCCATTCTCCCATGGATGGGCATTTGGGTTGTTTCCAGTTTTTTAGCTATTGTGAATAAAACTACTTGCGAATAATTTCAAGCAAGTGTTTTCTGATTTTATATTTTCATATCTTTTAGGAATGCACCTTACAGTGAAGTGACTTGGGCACTGGGTGAGTGTATATTTACTTTTATAGGACGTTGTCAAAGAATTTTCCAAAGTGGTTATAGCGCTCGACACTTTTGCAGTGATTTTTAAGAAGCCCAAGTTGTTGCCTACCCTCACGCGCACTTGCTGTTGTGCACCTCTGCCTTTAGCTTCTCTGGAATGTGCAGAGGGCGAATCGTCGTTACGTTAAATTACATTTCTCTAGTGACTAGTCGTCCCAAGTACCTCCTCACAACTTTCTACTCTATCTGTACATCTTCTTTTGTGAATTATCAATGCACATGCTTGCTCGTATTCTGTAGGGCTAGTGCTGTAATTTTCATTTGTAGATTTGTGTATATCCTGGAGATAAGTTCTCTTAGGAGATGTGTATATACACCGAAGATACGTTCTTTTTCAAATATATATACTGTAAATATTTTCTCCCAATCTGTTGCTAGCATTTTTATTTTACTAAAGGAGTCTTTTAATGAGTGGAGCAGGGATCTTTAATTTTTATTAAATTCAGTTTAGCATGTTTTCTTTTATGGTTACCATTTTTTTTTTTACCATTCCCTTTAAGAATTTTTGCTTATGCCAAGGCCTCAAATATATTTTCCAATGATTTATCTTTTAAATTTAGGTCTATGATACACATCAAAATAATTTTTGTGTGGTATGACATTGGAGTCAAGATTCACTTTTTTCCCATATGGATATCAATTTGTTCCAGTCTCATTTGTTGGAAAGAGTTTCTTTTCCCCATGGAATCGCATTGCAGCTTTCCTCACATTCCACTGGCCATATATGTGTGAATCTATTTCTAGACTCTATATTCTGTTACACTGATCTGTGTGTCTAACCACATGCCAATACCATACTGAAGTAATTACTGGAGCATTCTAGCGATTCTTACAATCAAGTAGAGTAAGTGCCTCAACATTGTTTATCTTTTACATGCCGGTATGGGCTCTTCTAGGTTTTTTTATGTTTTCCGTGGAACATTCTGAACCACTTTATTAACTACATATGTCTTAAGTGCACAGCTAGGTAGGGTCTGAGGTGCGTGTTCAGCTGTGACCATCACATGGTCCATGGTGAGTGCATGCTCCCTCCCCAGAAATTTCCCTTTGCCCCTTGGGAGGCCCTGTGTTCCTCCAGTCCCCCTCCAGGCATCTGATCTGCGCCCCCGAAGGCAGGCCAGGTTGTATTTTTCAGACTTCATAGAAAGGAAACCACACTCGGCGTGCATGTGGGCTTTTGCCTCTGACATCTGTCACGTCATTACTTTGATCCTTACGAGCTGGGGAGCGTATTGCATTGACGCCCTGGTTGCTCAGCGCACCCCGTGGCACAGAGGCACTGCAGTGTGTCATTCACCTCGTGGAGACTTGGGGTGTCACAAAAGACACACTTCCAACACCCGCACACAAGGTTCATGCAACAGAACGCCTCCACTCCTCTCGGGTAGGCATCTGATTTGGGGTGCCCAGAACGTAACATGGGGGTGTGTTTTGCCCTTCTAGGAGCTGCTAAGCTGCTTCTCAAAGTGGTGGTGATGAACTGTGCCCTGCTTGGAGCTGATGCCACCAGTGCCCTGTCACACACTCATGCCAGTGCTGGCTGGGCTTCCCATGGCCGCCGCTGTAGTAGTAGGTGTGCGTCGCTGTGGTTGCCTTTATTTTTTTTTTTAAAGATTTATTTTGTTTACCTATGCATACAAGAATGGGGTTGGAACTGCGGGGAACTGCGGGGAGTGAGAGGACTCACCAGAGACAGAGTGGCGAGCAGAACAGGCAGATCCACTGAAGCCCACGGCTGAGGGAGCAGCAGGGAGACAGGAGAGGTCTGCTGCGCTTTGTGGGTCAGCTCCCTGGCTGGAGATCGAACTTGCGCTGCAGTGGCTGCAGATAGCTTGATAGCGGGACACTAACCCCTGCGCCCTAGGAAGATAGATTCCTTTGAGGTTCTCTTTGCAGTTCGCTGCTGACTGCGGTGCTGGCCCGTGTGTTTGCTTATCCAGCACTTCTGCGTCTTCCTCGGTGGAGTGTGTTCACGCACTTGGCCCATCTCAAAAGTTAGGCTGTTTCCTCAGCGTTGTGTGCTGAGGGTTTTCGTATGTTCTTTATCAGATATATGCTCGGACAGAACGTGCTCCAGTTGCGGCTGCTCCGTCTACCCTCTGATGGTGTCCTTTGAAAGTGCTCTTCGCTTCCAGTGAAGGCCACTTTCACAGTTTCTTCTTTTAATGCCACATCAGAGAAATCTTTGCTTAACTCAGGGTCACAGAGATTTTCATCAGTGTTTTCCTTTAGAAGATGTATAGTTTTGAGTTTCCCAGTTAAGTTTAGGGCCCATTTTGAGTTGGCTTTTGGATTTGGTGCAGTTCACAGAGCAAGGTTCAGTTACCCGGGTCTGGGGGTTCGGTTAATCCAGAACCATTTATTGAGAAGACCACCCATCTCCCCACTCCCGCAGCTTCGTCAGATATCAGCTTTCTTTGCCTTTGTGGGTCTGATTCTGAGTTCACTCTTCTATTCCATTAACCCATTTGTCTATTGTGGTATCACACTGCAGCTTTTTAATGTCATGAAATCAGGTAGAATTAGTCTCTTAACTTCATTTTTATTTTCAAACTTGTTTTGGCCTTTTAACTCTTTTGCATAAATTTTAGAATCAGCTTTTCCATTTCTACCCAAAAACCTGTTGGGGGCGGGTTATGGGATTGCATTAAAAATACAGACTAATTTGGAGTGGGCTGGAATTTTAACAATATTTTCTGACCCAGGCACAAAGGGGCTCCTCTCCCTTGGGGGTTCCTTGCCCTCAGGGACCTCACAGTCCCTGTTCTAGGTGGCTCACCTTGGAGAACAAGGTGAAGCTTTTGCCACTTGAAGTTTTTTCTGTTTCAGTTGGGGTGTTTTCTCACTACATGGAGAGATCATTCTTCCCTTCTGCAGTGTCCCACAATGCTGTGACCCCACCCGGGACACTTCCAGTCCCAAGCACCGTGGTTCTCACCTCCAGGTATCCCATGGGGCCTTTCTGACTTTCTCCATGACTTAACTTTGGAACAGAGTTCAGCTGCAGTAACTGCTTCAACTTCCCTGCCTGCTCCTTCTGACATCTGGGTTCCTTGGGATCCATTAATTATTTCCATATTATGGGACGTACCTTCTTCCTCCTTACCTTGCTCGCTTCATCTTTGATTGCATTCCTGACATCGGGCTCCACCTGGGTGCTGGATTTCTAGACTTACACTTGAGCTGGGTCTGAGATGCAGCTAAACTGCTCGCAAACTCGTTGGTCCTGCAGGCCTTGCCTTTAAAGGTTTGCTAGGTGAGACCAGATCACTGACCCCAGGGCCCAGCAGTCCAGGGGACACACTGAGGGTGCTGGGAGTGGAATCAAGGGAGGCACTGGCTCCCATCGATCAGTGCAGGGGTCCTCTAAAAGGTCACGCTGGAGGGTTCACAGGCCTCCTCGAGTCCTAGCCCAGTGGGGATGAATTTTTCCACTGCTGGGGAAGACTTTTCCAAGAGCATCACGGAGTTCTACAAACCATGAGGCTCTCCAGACTGGCTGCTGGGAGAGGCAGTGCTGTGGGCCTGTGTGGCCCAGCTCGGGTGCCCTGCACCCTCTCCCTGGCTGGGGGCGTTTCCTTAGGCGACTGTGCTCGCCACATTCAGCTGATTCTCGGGGGACCCTCCACAGGTCTCTGGGTCCCTCTGCTCTCTGGCCTGTTGTTCTTGCTGTCTTGGTGCTTCTGGGCCTTATCTTAGGTCCTGGACACACAGCCTCTGCCCGCTTCTGGCTCCCCAGAGGGCATGGAGGACCCAAGTTGTCTCAGGAGAACCTTGGGCAGTGGGTGGATTTCCTCACTCTTTCGCCACCTTTCAGGTCCTCTGCTGAGGGGAGGGCCTCGAAGCCCTGCTGTGTGCATTTGGTGTGGTGTTGCATTGGTGTGGTGGTGTTGCATTGGTGTGGTATTGTTGCATCGGTGTGTTGCATTGGTGCGGTTGTTGCATTTGGTGCGGTGTTGCATCAGTGCGGTGTTGTTGCATCGGTGCGGTGTTGTTGCATTTGGTGCGGTGTTGTTGCATTTGATGTGGTGTTATTGCATCGGTGTGGTGCTGTTGCATTGGTGTGGTGTTGTTGCATTTGGTGCGGTGTTGTTGCATCGGTGCGGTGTTGTTGCATCAGTGTGGTGTTGTTGCATTTGGTGCGGTGTTGCATCAGTGCGGTGTTGTTGCATCGGTGCAGTGTTGTTGCATCGGTGTGGTGTTGTTGCATTTGGTGCGGTGTTGTTGCATTTGTTGCGGTGTTGTTGTATTGGTGCGGTGTTGTTGCATTGGTGCGGTGTTGCTGCATTGGTGTGGTGTTGTTGCATTGGTGTGGTGTTGTTGCATTGGTGTGGTGTTGTTGCGGTAGCTCCAGAGGAGAGAGCACATGCCCTCTGGGCGCCACCTCGCTGGGAGCAGGAGTCTCCCTCCACGTACCCTTCAGAGTCAGTTTACCAGTTTCTGCGAGATGCCGCTGGGACGCTGAAGGAGATGGTGCTGAGACTGGGCGTAGAGCAGCACGGGGAGAACGCCAGTCTGGCCAACAGGCGGCCCCATGAACAGGGGTCCCGGTTTGCTTAGGGCCTCTCTATTTTATGGACATGATATTTGGAATTCCTCGTTTTGTTTAATTCATTCTTAAGAAGTGAATGTTTCATCTTCTCTGAAGTAGTTTATATTTAAGTTTCACTTTTCAGTTGTTTTTTGCAAGCACTAGAAATGAATCGATACTTGTAGGCTGCCCTTCCCTCCCGAAACCTGGTTAAACTAACCAATTACTTCTCGTGGGAGTTTTGGGGCAGATTCTTTAGCATTCTTCATATATACAGTCACGTCATCTGAGCATAGTAGAGACAACTCTCGCCTTCCTCTCTACGTCTGCACATTTTTCAGTCTTCCCCTGCAACGGGCATGACCCCTAGAACAATGTGGGGCGCACATGGTGAGCGTGAGGCTCTTGGCCTTGTTCCCGATCTGAGCGGAGAAAGTGCAGCTTTCACTGCTGCGTGCTGTCAGCTGAGAGGCTTTTTTTGTGCATTCCCTTGCAGTGGGAGGACGTCTCCTTAAATTACTAGTTCACTGAGGTGTTTTTTAAGTCTTTAAATCATAATAAAGATTCAGTATGGTAAACGCTTCTTCTACAACTATCAACATAGTTATATAATTTTTTCCCTTCATCCGCTCGTGGGCTAGTCCGCACAAAACGACTTTTTGCCAAGGTTAAGCCAAACCTGCCCATCCCGGCCACTGTGTCTGCCAGTGTGGGCGACTGCAGCGCTGCTTTACCTGTGCTGGGTCCTGCCGGCTCCTGTTGCAGATGTTTGCACCTGGTTCCCAGGCAATACTGTCTGTGATTTTCTTTTTCTTTCATATCCTTTTCAGGCTGTGGTATTAGCTTTACTCTGGTTCTCATAAAAGGAGTTGGGAAATGTTCACTCCTGTCTTCTGAAAAAGTTTGCATAGCATTGGTATTATTGCTTCCTTACGTGTTTGATAGAAATAAAAAATGAAACCATCTGGACCTGGAGTTTTGTGGGCCTCAAGTTATAAATTCAAGTTCCATAATAAATAAATATAGAGATTTTCAGATTTTCTGTTTCTTCTTGTCTTAGTTTTAGTAAGTTGGACTTGAGTGGAATTTTTCCATCTCATCTAAGTTGCTGAATTTATTTGCATAAATGTGCTCATAATATTCCTTGATTATCTTGGTGGCGTCTATAAAACAGTAGTGATATTCTTTCCTTCTTTCCTTCCTGATGTTGTGGATTTGTATTTCTCTATTATTTTAAAACTTGCTAGTTTTTTTTTTTTTTTCAGATGTAGTAATATATTTAAGGAGCAGAGTTTGGGCCTTGTTGATTTTCTGTGCTGTTTGGCTGTATTCTGTCTCATTCCTTCCCATGTTATCTTTTAAACAGACTTATTAATTTTGGGCTCTCTTTAGATGTACGGAAGAGCTGCAAAGACAGCACCGAGAGACCGCATGGCCAAGCCCCGTTCCCTGTGGTTGACAGCTTACGTGTGTGGAGTCTTGTGACAGCAGTGCGAACACACTCATTAGAGCCACCACAGCTAATGAGCCAGTGCCAAGGAATTGTTCCTAGCAGGCGTGCACACTCTGTGGATTTCCTTGGTTTTCCTGATGTGCTTTTCTGGCCGCGCCCACCTCGGCTCGCGTGACAGGTCATCACCATGCAGGAAATCTCAGAGCTCCTCTAAACTCTGGCGTTTCCCAGACTCCCCGTCTTTGAGTCGAGACAGCTTCGCGTCCTGCTTGGCCACGCAGGGTGCGCCCCGTGTGCCCCACCAGCGCCACGGTTGGCGTTTTCCTCCCCATCGGGTTTGAAAGTACCGTTTGGTTCTCTCTTCTTTTCCCCGCCAACGCCTAAGTGCTCCTGTGTGCTTCGGCTCCTCACACTTGGGGGTTTCCAGCTGTCGTCCTGGTGTTGGCTCCGACCCGGCTCCACGTTGAGCGGAGCACTCACCTCCATCGTCCTGCCTCTGGGCACGCGCTGAGACCTGCTCTAAAACAAACCCGTGTTCGCGCCTGAGTCTGGGTCATCATGTGACTGTTGGCCAAGTGGTCTGGGAGTGTGAGTCGCAGCGGTACGGTGGGTGTTGCTCAAAGGTGTCGTGTACCTCAGAGGTTAGGGCCGACTCATCCTTGAACTGCCCGGAAGAGAAAGTTGCAGTGTCCAACTGTGACCTCGGACACGATGGTGACTCCCTTTAGCTTTTCAAGTTTTACTTCAGGTGTTTTGAACTTCTGTTTTAAAGGACAGATGTGTTTAAGTTTAACATGTCTTCTTGATGAATTCGCATTTCTAGTATGAAGTGTTGTTTTTTTTCCCTCTGGGACAGTCCACTTACATTTAATCTAACTATGGCTACAGCTGAGTTTAAAGAACCATCTTGTCGCTTGATTTGTTGTGACTCTGGTTCTTTCTCTTTGTCCCGCCCTTTCCACCTTAATCAAGCATGTAATGACTCATTCTCTGCCTTATGATGGCTATAGGGGCCTAGGTCTCTGCACTGGTCTTGTTGTCACTGTAGGGTTACGCCACAGAATACACTTACCTTGAATTAACATTATACCACTTTGTACACAAGAATCTTGCAGCGGTTCTTTTTCACTTTAGCCCATCCTTGTGCAGTTGTATATATTTCATTTATACATGTAATGAAATCCAATTAAATTGTCATAAAAGCAACGATTTACTTTACAGAACAAAGAAGAAATAGTCTTTTTACTATACATTTACTATTTTCAATGTGCTTCATTCTCTCCTGTAAGTTCCAAACTGCATTATATTTCTTCATCCTAAAGAATTTCCTCTGGCATTATTTTCCCTCTCTCTCTCTAAAATTTTGATTTCAGAATTCCTTAAATGTTCATTTTTTTAAAAATAGACTTACTAATATAATTTTACCCAAGTTAACTTCACAGACTAATGTATACAATTTAATGAGCTTTAATACCTGCATACACCAGTGAAGCCATCATCACACTCAAGACAATATAGTCCACCACCTCCAAAAGTTGTTCTCTCTCTCCCTCCCCACCCCATAATAACAATCCTCAACATGAGCTCTAGCCTCATCACAAGTTTCACTGCAGTGGACAGCACTGTACAGCAGCCCTCTTGTAACTGAAACTTTATACTAATTGGACAACAATTCCTCATTTCCCCTGCTCCAGCCTGAGCTTTCAAAACAATAAGGGAAAAATGACTCACCACATTCAAGGCAGCTCCCATGAGACTATTCGTAGATTTCTCAGCAGAAAACTTACAGGCCAGAAAAGAGTGGCCTGATACACTCCTAGGAAAAGAAGAAAATTGTCAATTGCCAACATGCAATTAACAAACCGCCCTTCAGAAATGAAAGAGAAACAAAGATTTGATGGAACAAACGAGAGCTGAGGTGGTCCATCCCCACGCAGGCTGCTGTGTGCGAGACGCCGAGGCCTTCAAGCTGGCACGGAGGGTGGGTAAGCACATGTAAGGATAAACTCACGGACAGTCCGCTCTCGGTCGTGCCAGAAACAACAGAAAATTAGAATGTTTCAAGAAATAGAAGATCTCTACAAAGAAACAGAAGATATAAAAAATACAAATGAGAAATAGTATGGGAGGAATCCAATAACCAGATGTGTCAACAGCAGAACGCAGAGGGCAGCAGAAAAATCACCGAGCTTGGAAATAGAACATTAAGGGAACCTGTAGTTGCTTTGGCCCAGCAGTGCTTCCTCGCTCACTGCACAGAGAGGGTTTAGCAATCAGTGGTGTTGTACGGCTCTTTAGGTCAACTCTTTCCTTCCCGTGAAAGTTTAGAGCACCATCAGCCTTACTCAGTGGGAGATACGGAAAGGGGCGGGAAACTGATGGACAGAAAAATACAGGAAATTAAAAGCATAGAAGTGAGAGAAAATAGAAGATTAGAGAGAAAATAAGTTCAACAAATGGAGTCTGGGGGGCCTGTAAAGCCCCCCAGACAAGAAGTGTGACATTCATGTCATCAGAATCCCCAAAGGAGAGGGAAAGAGAATAGAGCTAGGAAAGTATCTGAAGAAACAATAGCCGAAAAGCTCTCAAATTTGGCAAAAGACATAAACCAACTCAAGAAGCTACATGAACCCCAAGAAAAATAAGTACCAAAAATATGGACAGTAATAATAAGCCCCACTGGGACAGTAATAATAGGTGTGACGGGCAGGCCCGGGGGTGCGGGCGAGGGCAGGCGTGTCAGCTGGGGGCCCTCAGCAGGGTGGGTGCTGGCGCGGCCAAGCCTTGTAAGAGAAAGACGGATGCCGAGAGAAGGCGGGGCCTGCTGCCCAGAGACCGCGGCCGAGGGCAGGCCCGAGCCTGTGCGCGAGGGAGGCCGGAGGAGCCGCTTCAGAAACCAGGGCGGCAGTCACGGGCCGAGGAGACCGCGCTGGCTGGTGGGGCCTGATGGCGAAGGGACTTCAGCTGTGGCCCTGGTGGCCCATGGTGTGTGCACGGAGACGCCGCTCAGGTTAGAGTGACTGTGAGGGCGGCTCTTGCCCGCGGGGCACCGGGGCCACTTTTGATTCAGTGGGAAGGGCAGCACGTACATTACTTGTCTGCCTCTCCATCTCCGTGTTGTCAAAGGTTGAGCGACTTCCGGTTGGTCCAAGAAGGAGGCTTGATAGTGATCTCATGGGTTCTGGCTCCGTCCGCTGAGCCAACCCCGGGAGAGGCCACATCAGGGACAGACGCAGACGGGTCTGAGCAAAGCCACAGGGCTGTGACCACGTCCAGTGCCTGGGAGGAGCTGGGCCAGGTTGGCGTGTCCGCCTCCTGCCCTGCCCGTGGGGTCCTCCCCACCCCACTGCCGCCCATGCCGGGGCCTCGGGGACCTCTGCCTCCGCTCCAAGCCAGGCGCCAACTGGGAGGCCGGTCCCCTGGCTACAGAGGCCTGGGACGGGCAGGGCAGGGCAGCGGCAGGAAGGGCACACGCTCTCGAGTGGCCCTGGCTCTGGTGTGGAGTCGGGGAGAGATGCCGCGTGGCGGCAGCTCACATCAACAGGATGGTGAGGTGAGGAGGGAGCGAGGACCCGGAAGCCCAGGCTGTGGAAGCGCTCCCCGTGCGGGCTGGGAGGGCAGGCGCGGAGCAGACGAGCACGGGGCCTGCTCCCCGTGCAACAGGACGAAATGGAAAACACATTAAATGATGAAACCCTATTTAAAAGGCGCAAGTCAAAACAAATAAATTAACTTAATGTGTTATGAAGCAATTACAGCAGTACCACTGCCCTCGCCCTGCCCCACTCCTCCTAGAGGTCTTTCTGGCTCAAACGCTGGGGTTTTGGCAAAATTTAAAATGGCTCCAGAGCACAGTGCGTGCCTTTGGCTCTGCGATGTGCGTGGACTCTGCCGGCGGACATCTGGCGGGCCTCCCAGCCGGCGTCCTTCCTGCTTCCAGGTCCGGCCGGGGACAGCGCCCTGTGTCAGCCCCGCCCGGGGCCTTGCCCTCTGGAAACCCCTGCGGGGACTGGCCCCCGTGGGGTGTGGTCACTGCCGGCCCCCCCGCCAGGCTGCGCAGCTCTGGTTTTCTTTTCAAAGAACTGCCTACCCCATGCGCGCTCCCCGCCCCCGCCTTTCCAACCTGCCAGGAGGAGTCTAGGACCTGTGTCAGGGTTGGGAGCCCCAGGACGCCACCCCAGCCCCAGAGAGCTCCGCCTGCACAGGGCAGCTTCAACATGCGGTGGGCAGTGATGCCCTATCCCGCCGCCACACCCGCCCGAGCCTGACCACGGTGGGTCGCTCACACGTCCGTGGAGTGGGGATGAGGCGGGGGAGGCAGGGGATCGGTGAACCAGCTGGCCTTGGAGTAGGGCTGCGACCCTGGGTTCTCCAAGTCCAGAACAGCCCCAGGGGTCCTGGACAGGAACAGAGACACAGGGAGTGTGGGGGCTAGGCAGGGGTCACCAACCCAGGACTGCCATGTCTCCAGAAGGGGCTTCCCCCCGAGCCCCAGGAAGGAACCGTCTGGACCCCAGTGCCCTGGCGCCCGGGAGAAGCTGTCCAGCCTGCAAGGCTGGGGCTCTGCTGGGGGACAGGGGAGGCAAGCGCCTTCTTCCTACCAGGCCGGCTGCAGCTTCTGAGGGTCCCCCACCTTTGGGAGCTGCTCAGCGGATGAACTATTTCTACTCCGGCAGCTCTGTAAGGCTGAGAGAACTCGCCTGGGCAGGAAGGTGATCCTGGCCTCCAGCCTTCTGCCCTCGCAGGTCCTGACCCAGCCCTCAGGGCCACGCTGCGCCCAGCTTCTCAGCCATCCAAAACCCATTGTGAAGAGAGTTCATGGGGCCAGAAAAGGGGGGCGGTGGCCCCAGCTTGCAGAAGGAAAGCCAGGATGCAGCAGGGGAGGGCCCAGGGGCCCCTCCACTTGACGAGGCAGCCGAGCCCCAGCGCCCCACCGGCGCCCAGCCCTGAGGGGACCCCGCCTCCCGACTGGACACGGCATGTCCCGCCCTGCCTGTGCTCTGCGGGGCGGGCCGGTGAATCTGCGGCCCCGCCCGAGCTGCGCTGAGCCCTGTGCTGAGTGACGAATGAAGAAGTGAATCCGCTGAAATTACCAGAGGCCGAAGCTGGTTTCCGAAGGCGTTCTCGCGGTCAGCGGCGCCCCTTCTCCCGGCGGAGGACAGCTCGGCTGCGCTGGCTCCCGTCCATGGGCGACTCAGCCGCCCCCTCCGCCCCACCCTCTGTTTTCTGCAAGCTTCCCCGCGCCCCCAGGCATGCTGGGGGCCACCTCTGCCCCCGCACGGGGCGTGCCCAGCCTGGTCCCGGCCCTCTGTGCCCCCAGATGCCCTCGCCAGGGCCGTGAGGGCTGCGGAGGGTCCCGTGCGATGCAGGCGCAGACGCGCTCGGAGTGGCGCGGGGAAGGAGGCGGCGCCCGCCGTCCTCGTTGCCAGCTCGGTCCCACTGCTTTCCCGGGGTTTCGTTTCGGCCGACTGCGTGGGCACCGCGCCCACCCGCGCTAGGCCTCTGCGCCGCCCGCAGCCGGACCGTTCCGCTCGGAGGCTCTCCCTGGGCAGGGTGGAAGCTGGACAGGCCACAGGCCACTGTGTGTGTGGGGGGGGGGCGCGGCAGTGAACACAGAGGCTGCATTCAGAGGACCCAGGAGCAGGTCTCCCCGTGAGGGTGGGGCGCATCCGCAGCGGGAGATGCTGGGGTCCTCCGGTCCAGCAGCCTGCAACCTCATGCCGCCTGCAGGAAGGAGGCCCCGCTGGCCCTCGGCCACAGGAGCGCCTAGCGAGCAAGGGGGCCGGGACTGAGTGGAGAAGCTGCCTGCTGGGCCACGAGAGCAAAGTCAGCGGTGGCTCGGGCGGGGCACAGCAGGTTCACGCCCGCCCTTCCCCAGCACACAGTCACCAAGCCACCAGCAGCAGCCCCCGGTGGTCACACACCCTAGCAGCAGGGAGGGGGGAGTGCCTGCCCGAGCCGACTGCCAGCCACTCCCGGCCCAGGTGAGGATGGGGGCACCACGCCTCGCGCAGCCCCCAGACGCAGGCGCCCCAGGAGGGAGGGCTGGGGTGGGGGCACGGGACCAGGCAGGTCGGCTGCCGAAGGTCCCGGCCGGCAGAGGGTGCTCTGGAAGCAGCAGGGCCTGCCAGCCTGGGGGCAGACCCCTGGGGGCGCCTGCTGCCCACTCAGGAAACTGCAGGAGGGACAGGTGGTTCTGTCCAGAAGCGTCTCAGGAAATGCAGACAGCCACTCTGGGGGTAAATATGGGCAACAGGCCTTCCCCCAGCCAGAGAAGCCCCAACCCCAGGAGCCATGGTTTTTATTTACCTGCCCAGTTCCCAGGCTGAAAACAGCACAGCCCGGTTCCCTCGACATCCGGTGAGAGACTCCTGCGGAGTGCGGGCGCCGCTGCCCCCCTCCCGCCTCCCCGGCAGGTGGGTGCAGTTAGTCTTCACCAAGCCCCTTCGGGTAAACAGGGCCTTAGCACCGGGCTTTCTGTTTCCCTCCAGGCCGGCAGCTTCAGTATATTTGTAGCAGAAACAATCCAAGCTTTTCTTGGAACCCCCCAGAAATGAATGGCTCATTTTTCCTGGCAGACCAGCGTGCGGGCACCAGGTTACCTTACGTTGATTAAAGCCAAGCGTTCTGCCTACAGGCAGAGAGGAAGAAAAGATGAGGCGCTGCCGAAAGAGGGGAGCCCGTGGGCGCGCCTCCCTCTTGGCTCCAGATGCCGCGGGCGCCTGAGTGGGAGTCATGGGCCGCAGTGCTCACCCGCCCTCGACCTCTTGTCCAGTTTCCACCTTAAGAAAATATGCTGTGAGGCAGGGAGCCTTGACCTGGTTTTTGTAGATCCCAGCGCCCTGGGGCGGTCCAGGGCAGCCCGGGGTTCCCTCTAGCCCCAGGACGGGGAGAGACTTGGGTGGAACCAAGACTGGGAAAGCTGCCGGGACTCAGAGCAGCGGTGAGGTCCAGTCAAGGAGGGACGGAGTCGGGCCCAAGCCGCGTCTGTCCTGCCCATCCGCCAGACACACAGGCGCACATGTTCACCCCACACCCCCCCACATGCGCCCTCACTGCTCACCCATCCGCACCGCAGTCTCGTGCACACTCACACAACGCACACACCTGCACGTACATGTGCACACTCGTGCATGCGTGTATTCACACACGTGTGCATATCCACACCTGCACACCGGCTCGCACTCCCACATGCACACACAGTCACGCACACAGCTGGAAATGTGGGTAAGCCCCCCCCCAAGGGGCGAGGAGGGAGGCCAGATGGCACCCGCAGAAAGCCGGCTCGGGAGTCTGGAGCCTGAGCCCCAAGCGCAACCTGCCTCGCCCGGCTTCCCTCATGGAGTAAATCTCTGCCCCGCACTCCACAAAGGAGCGCTGTCAGGAACCATTTCAGGGCCCCTCAGCTGCACAGACTGTCATTCCATTAATCCTGAAATGGATGCGAAATGGGGCCATGAAAGCTGACTGTTTCTCGAGATTTAAAATGTCTCCTACTAATTGAAATTAATTCTCCAAACTGCGCACTAACAGCCCTGGCTGATTTTCCTGTTTGATGGGCCCTGACAAAGTGGTGCTGCCCACTCTCTGGGCCGTGCCCCCTCCGCCCGCCCCTGCAGTCACTGCAGCCTTGCTCTGCCCGAGCCTCCCGCACCCGTCAGGGCCACTTAAGGCACATAATGCGCTGCTGCTCTGCTCCGCGCCCTCCCCTCCCGCCACTCAGGGCTGGCAGCCTAATGGCCGTAATCACGATGATGAGCCCGGCTCGCTGACGGCTGCTCTGAGCACAACACACTCCTTCCTCAAGAGAGGGGAAATTTAAACCCCACTGACAGGTGAGTGGAGGAAGCGCTGCAAGGCTGGCGCCCGGTGAGGTGTGGTGCTGGCAGTGCGCAGGGCGCAGACATGCAGGAAAACAACCCTGGGAAGGGGAGAAGCAGGTGGAAGACAAAGACCAGAGCTGCGCCCCCTCCCCCCACTGGCCCTTCAGAGCCCCCCACGCCCACCCCCCACAGTGTCTCTTCCCCAGAGAAGGCTGAAGGTAGAGCATTTAAATGCACAGAAAGCAAAAGTCCATGCAACAGCCTTTCCCCTTCCTTTACGGCTGTGCTCTTGCACGCGTCTCCTTTGGCGCTAAACTACACTGAACGTGACATTTACCGTTGGAAACATTTGTGAGCCACAGGTCAGTGGCGCCACGTCCAGCCCGGTGGTTTGGTGCTAGCACTGCGCGCTTCCTCCGGAGCCGTCTCATCACCCCAGGCGGAGGCTCTGTCCGCCTGAAACAGCACCTCTCCAGCCCCTCCCGCGGCCAGGCACCTGCCGCCCTCTCACGTCCTCGAGTCCATCCCGGTCTCGTCCACTCAAGGAGCCACTCAGGACGCGGGACCAGCCTGCACGGGAGACTGCGCAGCCCCTTCCGAGGCTGGGCGAGGCGGCACAGAGGCGGGAAGCAGCCCACCTGCCAAGCAGAGCCGGCCGCCAGGCAGGCAGGGACTCCGACTGTGTCCGCGCCCGACGCCGGGCCGAGCCCAGGTGGTCTGCTCGTGGCAGGGGATGGAGGGTCTATCGAGAACGAAGAGAAAGACGCAGCTGCTTGCATGACCACCGTCTAGAACAGATGCGTGTCAGAACTTTGTCACAGTCACTTGACGTTTTTATAAAAGAAATGGAATATTAGAGAACACTGCCGTCTTTTCCCTATTTTCGGGTATTTTCTCCCCGTGGTTAACCTGAATCTCACTCTTCTGAATATGGGGTGTTTTCCGACCTACTGTTTTCAGGTCTGTACCTGCCAGAGATACCTGTGAATATTGCAGAGAGCTGTTCATGGTGAGCTTAAACGTGTTCACAAATGATACCACATAACGAGCTTGCTCTTGAGCTGTTACTGCGTTGATGTGTGCGCGTGTGTATTTAGGTTGTTTGCAATTTGCTTTCCTATTACAAACAGTGTGCAATTATACATGAACCTCTCTAGGTAATAGCTCCAGAAGTGGAATTGCTGAGTCTTTGCAAACATGTATTTCCAATTCCAATTTTGCTTTTGGATATTGACAAATTGCCTTCCCAAGGGATTGAATTAATTTACACTCCTAGCAGCAGAGTATGGGATTCCTGTTACAGCCCATCTTCACTAACTCCTGCTATTATTAGTCTTTTAAAATGTTTACCAATCTGATGAATGCAAAATGTCCTCTTGGTTGCGTTAAATCATATTTTTCTGATTTTTGGGAAAGTGAAGCATCTCTTCACGTGTGCATTGACTGTTTCCATCTTCTCCCTCTGTGAATTGTTTATTCGAGTATCCTCTTGCATGGATGGGCAGACTACATCCTGCAGGCCAAAACTATGGAGCGCTTGTATTACCTGTGAGCTAAGAATGCTTTTTGCATTTTTATAGGGTCATTTAAAAAAAAGAAATAACAGAGATTGTTAAGTGTTCTGTGAAACCCAAATGTTTATTACCTGCTCCTTTACAGAAACAAAATGATGAATTCCTGATTTACAGGGTTATTTTGTCTTTTTACTGACATATGTTTTTGATATTAAAATTCCTCCGAGCCAGCACCTCCCTGTACCCTCGGCCACCCTCAACCGTGTGCAGTCGGCCATCGGCCCAAACTTTGCTTCTCCCGGGGCTACTGTTATGTTTTATTAGGAACAACGTGTTTTTTCCAGCTCCTGTCAAGTCTGATCGCATTCAGAACGTGCCCTCTGACTTTATCTCACGCTCAAATTTTCTAAGAAATATCAATTAAATTCTCTTTACTTGGTGAAATGTACACTCAAGAGTTTTATTTCTGGCTCTGATGGATTCTCCTGTCACAAATAACTACAAAACTGGATGAACAGGGGTCTCCCTGGTGGTGCAAGGGGTTGAGCACCGCACTGTGAGGCATCCGCAGCCACTGCAGCACGAGTTCGATCCCTGGCCAGGGAGGGGACCCACATGGGACAGCAGACCTCTCCTGCCTCCCCGCTGCTCCCCTCAACACTGTGTTTCAGTGGACCTGCCTGTTCTGCTCCCCACTCTGTCTCTGGGGACTCCTCTCACCATCTCTCCCACAACCCATCAGCGGGTATCTGGCCTTAATTCTTGTATGCATCAATGATTCAAATCTTTAAAAAAAAAAAAAAACCAACAACAACAACAAAGACAAGGTGAAAGAGGAACATTTTCAAATAAAAATGGCCACCAGCACATCTATATTAAAAATGTGACGAAGGAGGTTCTCTAAGCTGTCGCGACTGAAGCAAGACGAAGGGTCAGATGTGCACAAATGAATTAAAACTAATAAAGTGTGAGCAGGCAGAAAAGGCCTTTTCCCTCATTTTTAAAATTTCCTTCAAAGATAAACGACTTTTACCGTGTCCGTTCACGTGGATGGAGCTTAGAAGTCATCACACTCCTAACAACAAGTAAAATAAGCATACAGATTTAAAAATCAAACACTTGGTACACCTGTCACCAGGGGCGGGACGGTCTTGGGAGAGGGGAGAGGCCCATGGACACGCGGGGCTCCAGGCCCCTGGAACGGAGACTCGTGTCCAGCTCTTGTGGGGACGGGGCCGAGGTAGGAGACTGCAGCGGGGGACAGTCTAAGAGAGAAGAGCCCAGGGGCAGCCTGCCAGGGGCGCGCTGCTGTGAGGTTTGCCTGCGGGGGCTCAGCGAGCCCACAGCAGACGACAGAGCAGCGCCTCCTGTGTCCACAAGGCATGGGGACCGTAGCCATTTTGGAAACGCTGGGTGCCTCTGTTCTCCTGACAAGTCAACCGAGTGCAGCCTGCTGAGGCGTTACCGGACCGGAGCGTAACTGACCCGCGGGAGGGGCGCAGCGCCAGCCCGCCCTGGCCACACTGCGCGTCTCAGCGGCGCAAAGCTCAGCCCAGAGGCTCTGCAGAGACTTCTCGCGGCAGACCGCAACAATGAAGGCCAGTGATAGCAGGTCTTTTCATTTGTTACTTTATGCCCGACTCAGAAAAAATGACAAGGTACACTAAAAGATAAAAAACACGATTTGAGGAGACAGAAGAAGCGCCAGTGCCGTTCCAGACATGGTGGGATGTTGGCGTCTGGACGCTGGGCAGACTTAAATAGGACTAATAAGCCGAGGACTCGTGCGTACAGTAGACGTTGGTCAAGGCAGCGGGCGGTGCAAGCTGAGATCTAAATTCTAAGAAAGAACCCACAACTAAAGCTGTTAGAGCTTAAAAAATCATGAGTTAACAGAGACGAAGTATGCCTTTGATGGACTCACTAGCACACTGGACAATGGCTAGAGCACTTCTGGACTTGAGGCCATTCCATAGAGCCCCCCAAATGAAAAACAAGAAGAACAAAGTTTGTAAAAAAACAGAATATTGGAGAACCCTGGGGCGAGTACAAAGGCGAAATGCACAAGTGAGCAGGAATACCAGAGGAGACCAGAGAGGAAACCGGGTACTTGGAACAAATATTTTTTGTAAATCTGGAAATAACTTAGAAAACACCTCACCTACAGACGAGCAAGAGCAAAAATTATAGGAATTACACACCTCACTTCTCAAAAACCACACGAACAAGAAAGAGAGAAGTAAAATATCTAAAGTACTGAGAAAAAAGCCATTTTATATTCTGAAAATTATGCTTCAAAAGAGGAGAAATAAAATTTTCATGGATCAAACAAAAGTTAAGGGAGCATTTCTTGTGTGGGAATTCTGTAGAGAAAAGGAGAATAATATAGGTCAGAAACACAAAGCTGCACAAGAAAAAAGGGAAAATGGATAAGCGAAGGACTCTAAATAATAATAGCAACTTCTATCCAATTACCTGTGCTTGTTATACGTTATGATGTATATGGGAATGTATATGCTTATATATACAAGAAATGAATGTCAGAAATGCTATAAGGAACAGGAGGGAGAACTAAAATTATTTTTTATGACAAAGAACTCACATTATCCATGAAGTATTATAGTGTATTTGAAATTGATCAGATTAGGTGTAAATGCGAGTTACTCTGGGGTAACCATGAGAAAGTTTCTCAAAAAACAAAGCATAACTCAGATGGTTTTTTTACAAGGGCTGAAATTGGAATCCTATAAAATTCTTGTTTATAGTCACAGAAGACAGGAAAGAAGTTTATAGTCACAGAAGACAGTGAGCCAGAAGTCACAAAAGACAAAAATAAGAGCAAAAAACAAGGGCAACAAACTGATAAAAGGAACGAATGTGGTAGATATTCATCCGGTTATAGCAGGATCATCTAGACAATATCCAACACACAATCATGATCTTTAAAAACTTTCAGCAAACCAGGAATGGAGGGTGACTTCCTCAACTTGATAAAGAAAGTGTGCAGAAAACCTACAGCTGATGTTCCTAATGGTGAGAAGCCAGAAACCTTCCCACCAACGTGAGGAACAAGGCAAAGAACGCTCTCACTGCTCTGTTTTGACATTGTTCTGAAAGTGCTGGCTGATGTGATAAGACCAAAAAAAAGATAAGACACAATAAACGTGTCTAGATGGGGAAGGAAGAAATAAAACCAAAAAGAAAACGACCATTTATGTAGAAAACACAAAAGACCCATTCTATTAGCATGCCCCAAAATGAAAAACTTAGATATAAATCTAACAAAATATGTGCAAGGTCAACACAAGGAAAACTGTAAAACTTTGATGTGTAAAGTAGAAAGATTAAATCAGTGGAGTGATAGTCCATGTTCATGGATAGAAAGACTCAGTTTTCAAGATGTCGGTTCTTCCCAACTTGATCTACAGGTTCTGTCAGTGCCGATAAAAATCCTAGCAATGTAGGTTGTGGGTATCAGCAAACGGATTCCTAAGCTGACGTGGCAGTGCTAAAGATACAGCGAAGGCAGTGTCCACTTGGAAGTAGCAGAGAGGATGGCCGCCGCTCAGCCTCAAGGTTTCCTGCACAGCTGCAGCAACCAAAACAATGTCAGTGTTCCTCGGTGCAGGCTGAGGAACAAACCAACCACTGGAACAGGTAGAAAGACCCACATCTGTGGAGACAGACCCCACATCAATACCGTCAAGTGTTCTGAACAAAGACACGAAGTCAATACACCGGAGCAAAGAGTCTCTTCAGCAAATTATGCTGGAGCAGCTGGACATTCACATGCAAAAAGGAAAAAAAAAAAACTTAACTGAACACAGACCTTGTAGCCTTCACAAAATTTAACTCGAAATGAGTCAGAGACCCTAAAATGCAGAACTACAAAACTCCTAGAGGATAAGAGCACAAAATCTAAATGACCTTGAGCGTGGCAATGACATTCCAGCCACTATGCCAAGAGCGCATTCCCTTAAAGAAATCACTGATAAATAGGATTTCATAAAATCAAAAATTTTTGCTCCGCTAAGGGCAAGGTTGAGAGAACGAGAAGCAAGCCATAAGCTGGAAAATGATGCTTTCCCAAACACGTACCTGATAAAGGATGTGTATGCAAAATACAGAAATCTGAATATTCAAAATTAAGAAAACAAATAGTACAACCTGAGCATGCACCAAAGACCTTCACAGACACTCCCCCATCCTGTGTCATCAGGGAAATGCAAATCGACCACAAGGCACTATCATGCACATTTATCAGGATGGTTGAATCCAGAACGCTGACAGCAGCAGATGCTGACAAGGGCACGGAGCAGCGGGAACTCCCATTCATTGCTGGTGGGAATCTAAAACAGTGCAGCTACTTTAAAAAATAGCTGGTGGCTTCCTGCAGAAGGAAACACACTTCAGCATGCAACCCCACCATCATGCTCCTTGACATTTACCCAAGCGATGAAAAACCTTTCACACAAAAACCTGCACACACATGTATGGAGCAGTTTTATTGGTAATTGCAAAACTTGGAAGCAACCAAGACATTCGTCAGCTGGTGAGTGGATAAATAAGCACATCCAGACAGTAGAAAAATATTCAGTGCCAAAAAGAAATGAGCTATCAAGCTTTGCAACGACACGAAGAACCTTCGCTGCTGGCGCTCAGTGCAGGAAGCAGGTCTGCGGAGGCCGTGCGCTGCCTGGCTCCAGGGCCCGGCATGCTAGAAAAGACAAACTCACAGAGACAGTACAGGGATGAGGGGAGACAACACTGTGCCAAGGCGATGCCAGGGTGAGCACGGCGGACTCTCAGGGCAGGGACTAGGCTTGGGATACTACAGTACAGTGGAGGTGTCTCCATCATTTGTCCCGACCTGTAGAGTGTTCCCGAGTGGACGCCGTGGGAAATGCCAACTTTGAGTGAGCGGGATATTTCCATGCAGCGCATCAGTTACGTGAGCATCCCACTTTGGGGAAGGATGTTGGTGACTGGGGAGGTAAGCAGGTGTGAGGCTGGGTGTGTGGGGGTGCTCTCTGCATCCTTCTGTTCAATTTTGTGGTGACCCTAAAGCTACTCTGAAAAATAAAGATTTTTTTTTAAATAATGAGTTGTCTAATGCAAGATTAATAATGATGCTTCATGGAGTTTGCAATGTTGTAGAAATAATAGGTAGGACAATAATAACACAAAGGATAGGGGGGAGTGGAAATGTGCAATTTATATTTTTTAAATACAGGAGTTGGGGATATTTTTATAGCTAGATCGGTAAATTAAGTGTACATGTCACAAATCCCAGAGCAACCTTTTTAAAAGTTAAAACAAAGAGGTTTATCTAATAAGTCTATACAGGAGATAAAGTGAAATGCTGAAATTATCCAAAACAATGCAAGAAAAAAGCAGCAAGAAGGAACAAAGAATTCATGGGAAGTTGACAAGCAGCAAGAGTATAGAATTTAAATTAAAACTTTAAGTGGCTGAATGCACCAATTAAAAGCAAAGATTGTCAGATTGGATTAAAAGGCAGGACCTGAGACTTGCAATTTCTACTCTGATGTGTAAAGTGCTTGAAAGTAATCACTCCCAGTCTTACCACACAAAAAATAAATAAATAAAATGGGACAAAGTGAAAATCAATGTCTTTTGTTAGACCCAGCAGAGAATTGAGGTCACAGGGCAAATCACCACCTGGAAATGAGGGAGGCTGGAGAGGGCAGTCGCCATGGAGATCTGCTCACCTGGGGCAGAAGTCACCGGGGTTGCAAAATGGTAGGAACACTCAAGGGGGACAGGGACAAATTGCTGGAGACAGGAGAGCTGGGAACCTCCTGGGGCTGTGTGCGGAGGGGGCGGACGCAATCGAGCAGGTTTTGTCTCCAGTCCCACCAGGTTCTCACCTTGAAGAGCCAAGAAAAATCCCCCCTCCTCTCAGGGAGGGGGTGGGGGATGAACAGGCTGAACTGCTCTCGGAACATCAGCGCAGCACAGGCCCATTAGCAGGGGGGCTGGCCGGCCGGCTGCATCTGCCTCAGAGGGAAGGTGGTGTTCACCGCCAGCCACAACACTCAGGTCGGGGGGAGCCGAGGAGAAGGCCACGGTCCAGGTCACAGGTCCTTGCGGGCCTCGATCTTAGCCATCAGGTCATAAGCCGCTGCACGCACCTTCCTGCACACCCACGCCGCAGCCACGGATCTCCCTGTGCCACCCGTGGGTCCCAGCGGGAAGACCCGCAGCACTGCTGTGTTTGGAGCAACCCAAAAACAACCAGAGAGGAACTTGAAGCCTCTAGAACTTGAAACCATACAAACACCGAGCACGCTAAACTCGCGGCCAGATTAGCAGCAGACCCTGCTGCTCCGTGGCGTCGCCTTGTTACAGCCGCTTGTGCCCGGCTTTCAGCAAAGTAGCAGCAGTTCATTCTAAAAAGCAAAGCACGAAAGCATGTGCTAGTTCTAAGAAAGCTTAGCATAAAGACACTGATAGGTAAAAATAAAAACGATAGCAAAAGAGATACAGACGCAAAGAATTTAAAAAGTGGGCTATCTGTTCATAGAGCAAAGTGCACGTTGAGAGGAGGACTATTCCCAGAGACGGAATGGACACTTTATAAGGACAAAATGCTCAGCTCATCCATTTCATATAAAAAAAAATACTAAAAGCTTGTATGCCTGTAACAACAGCATCAAATATATGCGGCAAAAAGCTAAGAGAATGGAAAAAGAAATAGAAATGCGCAGTTCGAGATTTCGATATTCCTCTTGTGAAGTTGCGAAGCAGATGATGCCGCCCGTCTGCGTCCTCTACGTGGGTGCGGACGAGCAGCGTAGACAGGTAGCAGGAGGGAAACTCTCTGCTCAGTAACACATGCTGGAGAATTTACATAGCTGCGTTTTCTAAAGAATAATGTAGTGTACCAGGAGTATTTGTGGAGAAAACATGTTTACTGTTAAACCCATGGAGGTGAGACCCCCAAACTACTTTCTCTAGGTCAGAATAAAGGGCAGCAGTGCTTGAGGGTGTCCCAGTGGCGCAAGGGGTGAGCACCACACTATGAGGCATCCGCAGCCACAGCGGCAGCCACAGCGGCCTGAGTTCGATCCCCAGCCAGGGAGTGACCCCCAGGGCGCAGCAGACCTCTCCTGTCTCCTGCTGCTCCCCTCAGCAGTGTGCTTCAGTCGATCTGCCTGTTCTGCTCCCCGCTCTGTCTCTGGTGACTCCTCTCACCACCACCCGCCCCTCTGGTCTGTGCCCCAGCTCTTGTGTGCATAAATATATAAATCTTAAAAAAAAAACCAGTAAAGAGAAGCAGTGCTGCTTCCTCAAGTAGGGGCAGGAGCAGAGCCAGGATGTGAGGTGATGACGTCTTCTGTGGTCAGGGACGGCGAAGGACTGAGCCTTCATGGCCCTCCGTCCCCTCAACCCCGGACATTCCTCAGTAAGTCAGTCAGGTCATCTTGCCCCGGCTCACCAGCCGGACTGGCCTCCAGCTCCCACCCTGAGGTGACAGAGCCGCCTCCGGCATGTTGAAGATGCTGCCTGGCCCTGAGGCTGACTGGGCAACAGAGAGACGCGAGCACAGACGCTAGGCAGGAGCAAGGACGAGAGCGACGTGGCACTTCTCCCAAGTCCGACCGATCTGAAGAGCTACATGTAGACAGGTTTTTAAAAACCCACCAGCCTAGTGCGGTATCCTCCAAAAGCGAAGGGGAAATAATTTCTCGCACAGAAATGAAAGCATGTGTCGCCGGTAGGCCTGCCTGCAAAGGAACCATTCTTGCGAGAAACAAAGATAGAGATCAGAAACTTGAATGTGCCAAAGAAAAAGGTATGAGAGAAGCAGCACAGGAAAGCCAGGACCAACCCGTGTGTTTCTAGCGTTCTAACTGGACCAACAGATCGACGGAAGGGCTGTTCCCAGGGACGAGCGTGCGCCGGGTTGTGGCAGTCGGCAGGGGGCACGCAGCCCAGTGTTCAGCCACCTGGGACCGCCACCGCCACGGCCACGAGCTGGACACGAAGGGGCGGTGGCCAGGAGGGATGCCAGTGGCTCTGAGGCGGGGAGGAGGGGGTGGCCGTGTGGTCCTCAGACCGCGGGTGCCTGGGTGAGACAGCAGCTGAGACTGTGACCTCGCGGGCTTACGTGGCGCGTTATGAGTCCGGGTCTCTCTTGTCCCAGCTCTTGGGGGTCTGCTCGCCCTTTTCCTGGGGTTTCCCCCAGGAGGTGCCTTAGAGCCTTGGTGCACTTTTGGGCCTCAGCCACCCCACTTCGAGCCTGTTTGACTAAGAATTTGGTGAATTTTATAGTTCAGTTGGGGGTCTGCTCTTTGAGATCCTCTCTCTCTCCCTCTCCCTCCCTCCTTCTCCCTCTCCCTCTCCCTCCCTCTCCCTCCCTCCCTCTCCCTCTCCCTCTCCCTCCCTCTCCCTCCCTCTCCCTTCCTCCTTCTCCCCCTCCCTCCCTCTCCCTCCCTCTCCCTTCCTCCTTCTCCCCCTCCCTCCCTCTCCCTCCCTCCCTCTCTCTCTCCCTCTCTCTCTCCTTCTCTCTCTCCTTCTCTCTCTCCTCCTCCCTCTCCCTCTCTCTCTATCCCTCTCTCTCTCTCTCTCTCTCTCTGTCTCCACCAAGCTAAGACCCTGAAGCCAGAAGAGTGAGCTGTCTTCGTCTTGTGTATTGATGACTGGCCCTTCCAAAATAAACAAAATGAGTTTTTCCCCCGACAGTTTTCTCTGGGTTCCCCTCAGTTTTGTGCAGTTTCATTTTGGTCCCCTGATTGGGGATGTCCCCCCCTTTACAACAGCAACGGTGTATCCAGTGGCTGAACTTCCGGAAAGTGACAGGAAGGGACCAGACTTCCGGCCTGCGAGGTGTGCGCTGCCGTCAGAGCAAGGACCCCAGCGGGGTCCTGACCGTCTCTCTAGCTTCACCGCGAGGTCAGCGGGAGGTGGGGGACTCACAAAACCAAGGGGCCAGCTGGGGCGTTTCCCCCCAGCTGGGAATGTCTCCTTTCAGCTACATTCCTAAAAGATATTTTTAGAAGATATAGAATTCTCTGTTGGCTATTCTTTTTTGGTCCAGAAGTTTAAAAATGTTGTTTCCGGGGTCTCCCTGGTGGTGCAGTGAGCTGAGCAACGCACTGTGAAGCAAACTGCAGCCACAGCAGCACGAGTTCGATTCCTGCTGCCGGCCAGGGAGGGGACCCACAGGCACAGCAGACCTCTCCTGTCTCCCCACTGCTCCCCTCAGCGGTGTGTTTCAGTGGATCTGCCTGTTCTGCTCCCCGCTTTGTCTCCGGTGGATCCACTCACCTTCTGCACCTGGCCTGTACCCCAGCTCTTGTGTGCATAAATAAATAAATCTTTAAAAAAATAATAAAAGACAAATGTTGTCCCATTCTCAACTTCATGGTTGATTTCCATGAGAGAATCTGCAGTCATGGAGTCACTGTCCGCACGAAGACAGAACAGAGACCAGACGGGGTCTCCGCCGTCCCCGCTGGCGTGGGTCCCCAGAGATAGAGGGCTCCCCTGGGTGGTCTTCTGCTCACACCCAGCAGAAAGCCCCAGACTTTCGGTTGCCTTTGAATCCAAACTGGGAGACGCTGGGGGACAAAGGGAAAGGCTGGGGAGAGGGGCGCCCACTGATGGGGACTGCTCCCGGTTAGCCTGCTCCCTGCAACTTTAGACCCTCGCAGAGCAGCGCCAGGCTTCCAGTCAGTGGGAGACACCGGGACTCGTCCACCTCCATGCGGGCCGCTGTGCGCATCTTCCTTCCTGACCCAGCTCGGGTTCGCGAGGCCCGAGACGGGTCTGCCGGGCAGCCCCTGCTTCAGTGCCTCCTGGACAGGGCGCCAGGTAGCCCAGCGAGCAGAGGGGACTGCGTCTGGTGGCGCTTGTGAAGCGGCGGGCACTGTCTGTCGTTGACGCCCGTCTCAGGGAGGACGGCGTCTGCGAGCATCTGCAGGGTCTCCACGCTGCCGGTCACTGTCCTCTCCCCCCGGTCAGTGAGCAAGCGCAGCTGCGGTCACAACAGAGCCAGCGTCCGACAGGTCACTCATCTAGTTAAGTAAAGGAAGCACCTCTCCAAAGATGTTCTCCACAAGCCCCAGGGAAATCTGAGTTAACTGCACCAAATGTTACGCAGGAAGAGACAAGAATGCACACACGCAAATACAAACAGCATCTTAATTAGAATTCTTGGAAAGAGGATTTCCATGTCTTCTGAAAGTTCAGCTGGCAGGTGGAAGATGCCGCCTTCGGGGAGAACGCGCACATCTAGAACCCTGGACAAGCGAAGGCCAGCCGGTCGCCATGAAAGTGAGGTTGTGGGGCCCTCCCTCCGGGCGGGGCCTCCGGCTGCAGGCACCCACCTGGTCTCCCCTGCGGCCTCTGGCTCCAGACCCTCCCTGGCCTTCCCTTTCCACCAGCCCCTCTTCACCATCCATCTACAAAGTAGCACCTCCGGGCATGGGAAGGAGATGCGGATCCTGATGGGGCAGGGCCCAAGACATGGGGATTCCGGGTGCCTGCCCCGCCCAGCAGGGAAGGCCCCGGGCAGGCAGGGAAGGCCCCGAGGGCGGGCAGAGGTTTTCTCTTCTCTTCTGTCACCGCAGCGAGTCTCGTCCTCCCGCATCACCGCGCCGAGGCTCCGCGTGCCCTCAGCGCGGCATGCAGCGTGCGCTGGTCTGCCCAGATGGGACAGCCACGCTGGCATCCCCGAGCGCCCGGGAAGCCTGCCCCTCCTCGGGGGAAGCCTAAGGCGGCACCGGCACCATCTCCCCGAGGCTGCTCTGCTCGCAGCGCTCCGTGGTCGTTGCCGGCGTCCAGTCCTCCGCTTGCAGCTCACATCTCTGTCCAGGGCTGTTTTCCTCGTTACATTTTTCCTCTTTCAGGGTCCACTTTGCCGACTCGTTCTCTGACACTTCTCGTCTTAATTTTGTTTTCCATTTTCTTTTCACCCACGTTATCTAGAAAATGATCTGTAATTTGCGGGCAGACCGTCTCTGTCTGGAGCACAGATGAGCGCGACTCTGGCGCTCTCCCGCTCTGGGAGCGCGGGCTGCTCAGGGCAGCGCCGGGCTCTGCAGGGTGCCCAGCCTGCCGGAGATGACCTGGAACCCTGACTCCCGTGGCCACCTTCCTGTCCCCTCTGTGACAACAGCCCACGGCCTCTGCCGGCCTCTGTGCTTGGCGGTTCCGGGCAGCGCAGCTCAGAGGGGCACGGGGCTGAGCCCCCCAGGGCCGGCTCCTCCTTCCCTCAGTCCTAGCTATGCCTGTTGGACAAGCTGCATGTCCCTTCCTGCCTCAGTTTCCCCAGCTTTAAATGCTGAATAATGGATCCTACCTTATGGACTGATGTGAACATTTAATGAGTGAAAATATACACGGGGCTCCTCGGTGCAAAGTAAGTTATCCAAGTGCCATTATCATTATTATAATAATTGCCACCACTCATACCGTTATTACTATAATCAGGCTCATTGTCATCGTGGGAGCAGAGAACAAATAACCAGTGTAATGAGGAAAGGCTGTGTCCGGGGCTGAAGGCAGCCTGGCCTCTCTTCCCTGGGAGGAGGAGATGTCTGTCCCAGGCCCCCTAGCTCCTGCTGAGTGTGCTCTACTCGCCATGCGGATATGCGCTTCACTGATTCCAAAGCTGGTGGCCCCTGGCCCAGGTTCCGGGACACACAGTGGGGAGAAGCAAAGAGGAAGACTGCTGTCCCCCGGCCTCTTCATGCGCAAACTCCCGACCCCCAGGGTCAGAGACAGCAGCCCCAGTCTGCCCGGGGACCCCTGAGGGTTTGTTCTCAACACAGTCTTTCCAGACACCCCATGGGTGCTGGAAGAGCACGCGCACGCACACACACGCACACGCACGTGCACGCACACACGCGCACACGCACGCACACGCACGCACGCACACGCACGCACACACACGCACGCACACACAGAGCACATGGAGTACACTTTAGGTCGAGGGTTATTTTTTGCATGTCGCTGGGCGGCTCAAACTCCATTTGTCGAGCAGACTTCTCTTTCTTCATTGAACCGCTTTTGCGCCCTTGTCAAAAACCAAATGGCCATATTTCTGGAGGGGAAGCAAGAGGAGGAGAGGGGAGGGGAAAGACAAGACAAACGCAATGGAAATGTCTAAAAAGAAGACACCTAACGTGGGCAGAGACGGGCCCAGCCGGCACTCCCCCCGCCGGAGGGGTGAGGTGTCAAGTTCCTTGGCTGAGTCGCTCCCGGCGCCCTGAAATAGACCGTCCAACATGGGCAGAAAGGCTGCGCGCTCAGGCGGAGCGACTCACAGACACGCAACCAAATGCGCAAACTGGAGTGTTCCCAGCGCACTGTTCGCAGTAACCCCAGTGCAGACCGCCCGGACGCTCCCATCCCGGGACAAGAGAGACGAGTCTGCGCCCGGCCAGGGCCGCTCCACCGCGAGGCCAAATGCGCAGGAACCGCTCGGAAGTGGAGCCAGAGGCTGGGTGCCAGGGCACCTGAGGTCTGGGGCGGGGGGGGGGGGGGGCGGGGGGGGGGGGGGGGGGGNGCGAGGCCAAATGCGCAGGAACCGCTCGGAAGTGGAGCCAGAGGCTGGGTGCCAGGGCACCTGAGGTCTGGGGCGGGGGGGGGGGGGGTCGGGGAGGGTGGGAGTGGGGACGCCCTATCTCCGGCCAGGTGCTGGTCACGCTGGCATGGTAATCTGTGGCGTGTGTCACGCCGTACACTCACGTGCACTCCTCGTGTGTTTGTCACATGCCAAATAAACGTCTAGAGTCCAGAAAAGAGAAGAACCGAGGTGCCCACGGAGAGAGGACGGGCCCAGGGCGCGGCGACTGGAGACCGCGGCAGCAAACGCAGCGCCCAAGGGAGGAGCGCGAGGGAGGGAGTCAGACCCGCGGGACAGTGTGGGGCTTGACACGGGAGGACGCGACAAGGCAAAATACTCTAACCAGGCCTGTCTGTAGGGGGCGCTCTCTGCCCGCCTGCCCCACCGGCGCCCCCAGCCCACGTGGTGGAGGGCGCTGATGGCTGAGGCAGAAGGGCACCTCCCTCCTGCGCTGCAGTCCGGCTGGGGAGAGCACCCAAGGCCACCGCCAGGGCGCAAACAGGGCAGGGGCCCAGGGAGCCAAGCGCTGGCCAGGAGCGGGTCTGGGGCAAGAGAGCGCTAGGGAGGCGCCGGGAAGCGCTGAACGTAGGTGCTGTCCGCAGTCTTCGCACTCAGGTGACCGCCAGAGTAGCGGGCAGCCCCTGCAAGCCCGGTGGCCGGAGTCTTCCTCCTTCATGAGAGTGCAAATTGCTCCCGGGGTCAGAGCTCTCCAGGGCGCAGAGAGAGACAGTGGTGCCAGAGCTTGTGTGCGCCTCACCCGCGGAGGCAGAGGCCGGGTGGGGCACACAGGTTGTTCCTCTGAGGCTGGGAGTCTGCTGCTAGCCTCTCCCCCACCATCCTCGCCCCCCCCCCCGTGTGACAGGGCCCCTTTTACAAGGACACCAAGCACGCGGGCGAGGGGCCTCCAAGAGCACCCCAAGACCTCCCCGTCACGNCCCTCCTCGCCCCCCCCCCCGTGTGACAGGGCCCCTTTTACAAGGACACCAAGCACGCGGGCGAGGGGCCTCCAAGAGCACCCCAAGACCTCCCCGTCACGAGGCATGCCTGCGAGGACCCACGTGACGGGGCCACCATCAGGGGTCTGGGTGCGGCCTCAGCATAGGAGCTGGGGCAGGATGCAGCCAACCGTCCTCACGTGGACCCCAGGTCCAGCCGCCCCGTGTGGCTGTGCTCCCGGCCACATGTGTGGGAACCGCCCAGGGCTGAGACGGGGGTGCCCCCACCGGCCCCAGGGGAGGCCCCGGCCAGGCAGCAGCGCCGGTCACCATGGTGTCTCAGCAACACAGCGCCCAGGCCCCGGGCTGGAGCCCCGCCTCTCTAAAGGTCTGGGTGTCCTCCCTCGCCGGCCACCTGGCCACCTCGGGGGCCAGCAGGAGGCAGGCTGCAGTGAAATCCGCCTGTCAAGGGCCGGGTGGGACCCTTTGCTGCCTTTTCTAGGGCTGCTTCTCTCTTGACACACTCCTCGGAGCCGGCACCGGGAGCACTAAGAAAGAAATCGTGGGCAGCGACGTCTGCCTTGACTGTGCTGAACCCCGTTCGCTCGGTTTTAGGGTCACATGTGCCTTGCTCCAGATAAGACCCATTCCGGCCGGCAGCCACGCCCCACGGTTGGTGGGATGGGCCCGACAGCACCCAAGCCCCTCTGGGTCCAAAGTGGCACCTTGGACAGAAGCCCGCTCTTCAGATGAGGGGCGTCTCTCCACTGTGGGGCTCAGCTTTTCCAGATGTGCTCAGCGAGGAGGGGGGCCCAGGGTGCTGAGCAGAGGAGAGGCTGAGGTGCAGGCGAGGATGGGTGAGGCTAAGATGACAGTGGAGCTGAGGGTGTGGTGGGGGAGGAATGGCCGAGAGCAGCAGGCGACGGTGATGGAGGGGAGCATGCGGGGGCAGGCAGGGGACAAGGAGGGAGAGCAGGGTGCTGAGGGCGCGATGCATGTCCCCAGCGCAGAACGGGGGCGAGGCAGCGCCGACAGGAAGAGCGGAGGGGACCGGCCACTGAAGGCCACGGTGCCGAGGGCAGACCGCCCACGCTGGCCACGCCATGGCCTCGGAGACCGCGCCTGCTTCGGCCAAGTCGTGACCCCTCAGAGGCCTGTCCCGGCCCAGAGAGCCCGGCGCGCCTGGCCCTGGGTGAGCACCAGCTTGCACATGCAGCAGTGTCAACGGTGAACACGCTGGCGCCGTCCTCGCCCGGGGTCCAGGCAGGCAGGGGTGAGGGCAGAGAGGAGACCCTCGGCATCCTCCCAGCCCTCCCACACCCTGCCCTGCGCGGCCACTGCGGAGAGCCGCCCCAAGGCCCCGGAGGTGGCGGGGCAGGGGCCCAGCTCCAGCGGAAGTCCTGTTTGGCAGAGCGGATGCGGCCACACCCACCTCTGGCAGGGAGGGGGGGAGCAGCGGGGGGCACTGCACTGAGGAGCAGTCACCCACAGCCGCAGGGCCCAGGGTGCTTCCAAGACGGCCGCTCTCTAGGGTCAGCCCACGACGGCGGCCGCTGCTCCCGCTGAGCATCCCTGTCCACACGCGGTGCTGGACCCTGTGTTTGCCCACTCTGGGCTGCCCCAGTGGCCCCTGGAGGCTGCCGTCCTCAGGGTCACCCGCGCCTGTCCCTCCAGCAGCCCCCTCTGTGTCGTGCCCACCCCCTCCACTGCCGGGCACGTGGAAAGGGCCTGTATCCCACAAGGAGGCTCCTGTGCGCCTGTGTTTATCTCCTTCCAGAACTTTCTCGTAAGCAGATATGAGCGGGGGAGGGCAGCCTTGGAAGGGCTGAAGGGCTCAGCCTCCCCTGCAGGCAGCAGGCCTGGCTCTCAGGGGCAGGAAGGAGACAGACGAACAGAGATGTCTGTCCGGGAGCCTGGGGGCCGCTGCGCACGCCTAGCCACAGGCCTCCCCGAGAGGAGCCCGCCCCGCGCTGGGGGGCCACAGCCTCGCGTACAGGCGCAGCGGGCCCAGCACTCCGCTAGGCCGTCCCTTCCCTGGACCTTCGGCGGGAAAGGAAAAAGGACGCCAGAGAAGGGGTGCGCAGAGGTGGGGCCACAGGAGGGGGCTTCCGACGGCTCCGCCCAGGCTCCTGGCGGGGCTTCCCGGCACCCTGGGCACGCCCCGCGCAGTGGGTGGACCGGCCCGGGAGTGGGCTACTTCAGGCATGTCACAGTGATAGGTGGCCTAGGTCCTCGGGACCCGGGGCCAGGGGTTCCAGGAGGAGATCCCCTCAGGCTTCCGGCGCTCTGGGCACAATGCGGTGCTGAGAACCAGCTCCCTTTGGGGCCAGAAAGATGCTGTCGGACCACAAGCCACATGCAGTGTGCCAGCAGGCCCCGTAGGGTGGGCTGGGCTGCAGCCTGTGACCTGCCAGGGCTACCCCGCCCCAGCCCCCCAGCAGAAAAAGAGCAGAAGCACAGGCCTGCAGGAGGAGCCCGGAGGCTGCCCAACGGGGCAGCTTCCCGCACCCCACCACGGGGCTGGGGGTGGGGCCGTTCATTCCTGAGCCAGGGCCCAAATGCGGCTCAGCAGCCTGAGGCCGGAAATCACTTCTCTACAAACCCAGAGCCCAGCACGAGGACACAACCATCACCCCGCACCAGGACACAGAGAGCGTCTGTGGGGGCCGGTGCCACTGTGGGGAGCATAGCCTCACCCCTGCGGCGCTCAGTGTCCCCAGCAGCCTGGCTTGAGCTCCCAGGGCAAAGACCAACCCCCGAGGCAGATGGGGCCACTGTCCATTTCTCCAGCCCCAGTCCCGGGCACGGTTCAGCCCTCAGGGTGGAACAGACTAAACACAGCGTGCCCGCACATCCTTATCAGGGACCCCCTGGAGGGGAGGCCGAGGGGGTCTTGACACCCCCCCGACAGGTCTACAGAGAGTGGCCGGTCCCCATGGCGTGGGGCTGCCGGCCGCAGCCACGGCAAGCTCTGCTCTCCTTCCCTTTTAAATCAACACCCGTCCTCAGATTTGCTTTTGGCAAACGTTGCTGAACTACTGCTGTTCTCCCTGAAGTCGCTGAAGAGAGTTAGATAATGAGCTGGCGCGCTCTTCTGAAATGTTTACTGTGTTCCTTAAAGCCAGGGACACGCTGGTTCCTAAACTGATTTGGGCTTGCTGGATCTTCCCACTCTCGTCAGAGGTCTCGGAAGTAAACACACGGGCTCCAGCATAATTAAGCCGCATCAGGGAGTCAAATAAACAGCCGTGGGACTTTCTGAAGGATGAACCCCGGTGGATCTGTCCAGAGATGCTTTGCGCGACTCTCCCGACAGCAGAGAAATGGAAGCTCCTGAGCGTTAGGGCAGCGCCCCACTGCGCACAGCCGGCCTCGGGGAGCACCCGCAGGGCCGCACCCGCCCTGGGCAGCGGGCGGTGGAGGGTCCGAGGGAGACGGCCAAGTGCAGCCCGTTTCCACATGAGGCTTCTACCTGGACGTTTTCTGAGCCCCAACTTGGCATATTTCATGGTCCGTTAAGAAAATGGAAACACTGAGATTGACGGCAGGGCGTGGGCGGCGCCTGGTCTCCGTGCTGTGAGCTGCAATAAGGGCGTCCGCAAGCCCTAAATTCTCACTTTCAGAGTGAAGATCTGGGGTTAGGTTGGCACTTACATAAATCTCACTTGGTATTTTGGTTGCATGTTTTTCCCCAAGGAGTTCAAGGCATTTATAGCCGTTCTCATTAGTGCCTGTGAGACCCCGGGGTGGTGGCGGCTTCTATTAGCTCACTCTTACAACTGGGCTAGAAAGCTTTAGTGCAGCCAACGGCTTGGCCAAGACCATATGGTGCATCACTGGAAACGCTTTCAGAAGAAAACAGGTTTTCAGCAGCTCTCTCCGCATCAGTCCTCTGTCCCATTGGCTCGCGAGCTGTTTCAAAAGCACATTAGGTAAAGCCAGGTGACCCTGCTCAGTGTGAACCCCTTCCTCTTCAGCCCGCGGTGATGTGCACCTGCCGAGGCCCCGCCCCCTCCTCGGGAGGGACGGACTTGCCCGAGTGGGCCGGTCCCTTGGGGAGCTGAGTGCAGAGCAGAGAGGGCATGCGCGGCCGGTACCGCCTGGCGCTGTGAGCTCGGGCCGCCCAAGCCCCTGGGCCTGCAGGAAGCTCCGAGGCAGCCGGGCCACAGCGCTGGGTCCAAGCGAGAAGTGTGGAAGGAGAAGAAGAAAGATGTGGGCTTGTGTCTGGGGCAGATGGTGTGTCGGGAACAGATGCTCAGGACCAAGAAGACGCTCGCAGCTCCCGGTGGCTGCCGCCAGCTCTGCAAGGAGAGACCCCGTGCATGGCACAGCGGGGCCGGCCTGCGGCCGGGCTGGCGCAAGAGGGTGCGGGCTCCTGGTTGGCATCCACTGCAGCACCACCCTGCAGGCGCGGGCACACGCCCTCATCTGCCCACCCAGGCACTGCCCTCCTGCCCCAGGACCCCACGTGCCTGCCGCCAGCCCCAACGGCATGCCCAGTGTCTGCACAGACGAACCCTGGGGCTGAGCCGCCCGAGCCTCTATCTGCGGCAGCCGCCAGCCTGCCTGCCGGTGGAGGCGAGGGTGTCGTTGCTCCTTGCTCCCCAGTCCTGCCTCCGGCATCTCCTGTTCTGGGCCAGCCCCACCCGCAGGCTGCTCTTCCCCCCTCAGCCGTCCATCCTTCCAGGTAACTTCACAAATGGCTCCCCAGCTTGGCCCGAGGACCCCACCCAGTGAGGCCTGGGGCAGGGGGTCACGGCTTAACCGTCCCACACACGAAAGCATCTTTTTCTCTCCACCAGCTGAGCTGCCGTTTCCGGGCGCTGGGCCTCTGGCTCTGCTGGCCGCCAGCCCCTGCCGTATCCTGGTCACACCATGGGGAGGGGGGCACAGGACCAGGCCGGCCAGGCTTCTCGCTGGGGCACCACTTTCTTCTCAGCACCGCCCTGAGCGCCAGCGCGGCCTCGCTGGTGGACGGTGACCGCGGTACTGCTTCCCAATACCCCAAGCTCTTTCACGGTGAATTTCTACCATGGAGTTTTGTAGTCTGTGCTTGTTAGGGAGGAATTAATCGAGTTTGTTATATTTTAGCCACGCTCCAGAATACACAGGAGACTCCAGAGCTGAGCTAATGACTGTCTTTTATAAAATTAGGGCCGCACGTTCAATTATGAGTAAGGACTTCATCAACATTAATCGCATTGCTTGACACCTTTTTTTTTTTTTTTCTCAAACAGAATTCCATGTCTCCCAACGGGAACTTCCTAAAAATATCACTGAGACAAAAGTGTTAGCCTCTCTTCACAGCTCCCCCCGATGCTTTTTCAAATATCCAGAGGAAGAAATTGCTTTGAGATCTGCCATTGCTACTAGAACATGAATCCAGAGCCTCACAAGGAGTAAAAGTAGTTCCAGGAGGAGGGGAGGGGAAGAAGTGGAGGTGGGGGGGAGCAGGCCACTACGAAGCCACCAGGACCTGACTCCGAGCCCCGCCTGGCGCCCCACTCGCTCTGCGGAGAGGGGCAGGGCCGGGAGGGGTCTGGGCAGAGCGAGCGGTCCCCACAGTGTCCTGGTGCGGCGGTGGCCCCGGGCGGGCAGGGCGCGTCTCCCCATGCAGTCTCATCCTTGCTGCTCCCTGGCCGAACCCCACTTGCCTTGCGAAACTCTGTGCAGGGCGCGTGGCTTAATGGATCCAGCACGCTCAATTCATGAAATCCAAAGGTTTATTCCATTTAGATAATAATTACACACTTATAGCTCACATTTACTTCAAATGTTTTTAATTTTTTGTGACAAATGGCGCATCGCTCTTTGCCAATTACCCAGAGGCAGACGCAAATCTGAGAACAGAAGCCGTGAGCGCCAGGGCGGATGCAACGGGGTGTCCTGCTCCCTCCAGCTGCCTGTCAGCTGAGGCGTCACCGTGGCCAGGGGTGCAGAGGGGTGCAGAGGGCGCCGGTGCCCCACGTCCACGGCGGAACCTTGGCGCCGTCAGTCTCCTGCTCAGTCACCGAGATGAGCAACTCGGGCGTCTTCAGAAATTCTTTTTCTCACCTTCACAGCTTCTCCAAACCGAAGAGTTTTGCCCAGATCGCGCCAAGCTCCTTCCCCTGCCGCGGGCGCGTCTATTTCCATCGACTCCGTGAGTTTCCAAACTCCGTGCACCTGTCGCCAACGCTGGGGCGCCTGGCGCTGGGCGGGGCTGCCCACCTCCGGCGGGGAAGCGCCCGGCCCTCCAGCGGCGCCGCCGCTGCGCCCGCTGCTTCTCTGCCTGTCCTCCGAGGCTGCCTGGCGGCTCCCCGAACACTCTCCAGCCTGCTGCTGGAGGCTCCCAAAGGGCGCCTGGGAGACTGCGCTCTCGTCCGCCACCTTCCAGGCCATGACCTCGGCGGCCGCTGCACTGACCCACCGACCGCGGTCCGCTCTGCCGTCCCCCGCCGAGCCGGCTGCAGCCTTCGGGTCCCGGGCCCTTGGCACGGCCGCGCGGTGCTGCTGCAGGGAGCAGGCAGGTCAGCGCGTGCCGGAATGTTGCGGGCTGACCGGCTCACCGCCCGCCCGCCTGACCGCAGCCCCCGCGGCCATCAAGAAACAGGGGGGTGACCGCGGAAGAGGCTGGCGTTTCACGACAGCGAAACACAGAATGACATGCGACCCAGCAATTCCACCCCACGCAGCAGCCCAGAAGAGCCTGAGAGCGACTTGGGAGGGGCCTGGGCACAGGTGAGGCCGGCGCCGCCGCGGGTGCGGCCAGAGTGTGCAGGCGGGGGATAAACCACCCGGCTTAGGCTTCGGAAGGAAGGACGCTCTGACAGGTCCCCAGCCGGATGACCCTCGAAGACATCACGTCAGCATAAGCCAGGCCCAGGGCGCCGGTGTCAGGGCTACAGTTACAGCCATTAAATCCAGGGGAAGAGAAGCGATGTGGGGGCGTCTCGGGCACAGGGAGGGGAAGGGCAGCGGGCATTGCTGGGGCAGCTGCTCACTTTGGGCAGACGAGGCTCTGGCACAAGGGCGAGGCCGCACAGCCAGGGGCATGTGCTGGGTGCCACTGGGCTGCTCCAAGGGCTGAGACGTGCGAGCCGAGACGGCGCGGGCTGAGACTGCACGGGCTGAGCACAGGCCGAGATGGCGCCGGCTGAGTGTGGGCTGAGGCGGCCCACGGGGCTCCTGCTGCTATGCGCTACAGTCACAGGCTCTCGTGACCCCCCACAATCAACACCGCCAGACAGAACAACTCAGAAGGAGGAAAAACAATAGCTTTTCAGACCCTGGACTGTTTCCCTGGAGGGGAGGGTCTGGAGAGGGCTGTGCAGGTGGATCTGCCAGCAGGTGCGCAGGCCCCTGTGCCCGCCCCCGGCCTGCCCCTCGCCGCCCCCACCACCCCCGCGCAGACAGCAGAGCACCCAGGAAGCCAGGAAGGACTGGGGTGGCTTGTAGGGAAGCGGGAGCCACAGGGGAGGGTGCGGGCATGGAGGGAGCGCTCTCAGTCCCCAGCCCACCTGCCTCAGCGGGGCACCCTGGGGCAGGGGAGGCAGGGTGAGAACCCCACCCCCACCCCACCCCATCCTCTGCCATCGCAGTGCAGCTTGGGAGCCAGGACCAGCTCCGCTCTCGCCTGGTGGCAAGCCCCTAGGTCTGCGCCCTGGGGACCCGCACCGGAGGTGGTGCAGCTCACAGGGGCCAGCGCCTGCTGAGGCCGTTCCTCCGGCCGGCGGGCTCTGTCACCCTCAGCGGGCGGCACCCGTTCCCGGTGACATGATGCTTTCTAAGAACGAAGTTCAGGAACATGTGAAGGTGCACAGAACTATCCAGAACCCAGCAAATAAAATCCCCAATTGCGGCGTTCAATCAAAATTACTGAAAACACACAGGGGCCCGCGGGACTCCTCACCAGGGACAATCTCAGGCAGCAGAAGAGACCCAGAAACGGCAGGTGACAGCTTGCAGGAGAGGGCCACGCCGTAATTAAGCCGATTTGGTATGTCAGGTCTGGTGTTGGGGCTCCTGGCCTTAATTTCCAACACAGGGTATGGGCGAGGCGGGTCCCCACAACAACAGGTAATTCTGGCTCCGGCAGGTGTATGGGACACCAACTCAGCCCTGAGACTGTCCCCCCAGAGACAACGCCAGGCCCTCCCAACCCACCCTGCGCGCAGACCCAGCACCGCCCCAGGAAAGCCTGTGTTTCGGACCGGCCAGCCCCGGTCAGGGCCCCACAGCACTCTTCTCAGGCCTCAGTGCCCGTCGCAAGCCCAGCTGACCGCCCGCACTCCGACCGGCCGGCTTCAGAGTCGCCCGGCCCCTGCTTCGGTTTTGATTCGCTACGATGGGCCATGCCACTCTGGAACCCACTCACCCATGAGCTCCCCAGCTTGTTACAAAGGTGCCGAGGGCACGGCCGGGTGCCAGGCGGGACAGGACACAGCAAGGGCAGGAGCGCCAGGTCGGCCTGGGCCGAAAGCAGCACATCAAACTCCAGGTAAAGGCCCCACCGCCCCCACGGCCCTCACCCTCGCCTGTCTCCTCAAGCTCCCTTCCCTGCAAGTGCCGTCCCTGCCCTGGCCCCAGGCCCTTCCTCATCATCTCCGCTGCGCTTCCTTCTCCAGGCTCCCTGCCTCCATCCTGCTCCCTCCTCCCCGCTCCTCCCGTCTTCTCCCTGCTCTGCCCTCCCTTGGCACAGCGATCCTGGCCCCCCCTTCCCCTGAGGACCTCCTGTGAACAATTTACGCAATTAAATTTAAAAGAAAACTTATTCAATGAAGGCAAGGAGGGCCTGTCCATACACACAGAAGCTGCATAAATTCACGGCACAGATCGGCGATGTGAGAAGGCTGAGCACGTCTCTGCGCAGAGTCCGTCTGGAGACACGAAGGACAGAAGAGCAGCGGAGGTGGTGGATGTTGGGGACACAGGAGAGTTTTTCCTATTAAAAAACTCCTTGGAAGACAACTCATTAAGCAAACACAATAGTGTGGGTTACCAGTAGAAGACAGGACAACCTCGCAGAGCCGCGAGTGCCACCTCACGAGCCCGGCCGGCGTGGGGACGGGTCTGGCGCTGCCTCCAGACAGGCGGTGGCTCTAAGAGGCCCACCACGAGCTGAAAACAGCCTCTGTTCCCACGGAGATACAGTAACTGAGCCAACAGAGAACATAACTGAAATGATAGGGTTATTCGATTTGCCCAGTGGAAGCTGGACCAGAGGAACAAGCACATGGACACACAAGAATAAGCAGCAAGACAGGGGACTCCCTGCCCCTGGAGGGACGTCAGTAATCACAGTCAACGTGAGTGGTCTAAACACCTCCAACCAAAGGCAGAGGTGGCCAGACTGAATTAAAGAGCAAGAACACACTACTTGCTGCCTGAAACGAACCCAGTTTAACCACCACAACAAAAAAGTCAATTAATAGCAGATGATGGAAACAGACCGCATCTCGCTGAGAATGGGCAGCAGAAAGCAGGTGCGACATCCAGAGGAGGCAACACAGCGTTCACCGGGCTAAGAGTTCGTTCATGATGAAGGACTTGGCCAAAAGATAAAGCAGCCTAAATGTCGACGCTCCTAATGAAAGAACTTCAAATATCAGGGACAAAAACCGCTAAGACTAAAAGGAGAGACAGACAAAGCTGCCAGTAGCTAGACTTCAGAATGCTCCCTCGATAACTGACAGAACGAGGACAAAGAAAATGCCCATCGTGAAGACACTGCACATCACGGAGGCCCGAGCTCCCCGGACAGCCCGACCTACTGGGAGCAGGATATACACTTTTTTCAGGTGCGCACATTTACAAGACAGGGCTTATTCTAGGGCCAAAAAGCGGGGGGGGGGGGCGGTAGAGGGGGAGTTTACAGAATTCAAGTCAAACAAGGTATGTTCTCTGGCCACAGTGAAATTAAATCAAAAATCAACACTTGACAAGACCTGAAATCAACCCAAATGCCCAAAAACAGAGGACTGGATCAAGAAAATGTGGTGTAGATACACAATGGAATATTATTTGGTGATGAAAAAGATAAACTTGAGCCATTCGCAGAAGCATGGGTGGAGCTTGAAGGGATGATGCTCAGTGAAATAAGTCAGAAGGAAAAAGAAAAATACCAGATGGTCTCACTTACAGAAGGAATATAGGGGACCCAGGGGAAAACATAAAAACCACATCAACAACAAAACAAAACAAAAATAAACAGGCAGCTACAAATCAGAGACATACAAATCAGGGAAGAGGGAGAGACTGGGATCAAGACAGGGATGGGAAGAGCACAAGGGACTGTGGTGACGTGCACGGGTGAATTGGTGAAGGAATTCTGTGGGGACTACCCCTAGAAAAGAAAGCAAACATTGTGAAAAATAAATTAAAAATTGAAAACAAATAAAACAGACTTTAGTTACACACACACACAAAGAAACCAACACCTGAAAGATAACTGAAATTTTTGAAATATTTAGAAACTGAATGATACATTTCTAAATAACTTGTAGGCTGAAAAAGAAACCACAGGTATATTAGAATGAACTTTGAGGGCATGAAAATTAAAAGATGACATTGAATATATGAGATACAACTAAAGTAGTAGTTTTCCATGAAATTCTGAACACATCATTCGAAAACAAAAAAAGTTCTTGAAACGATTACCTTAGTTTTTCACTTAAGACATGACAAAAGAAGAGGAAAGCAATCTCTCGATTCCTTAATTTCCAAATTAAGCAATTGACAAGAAGTAATAAAGATTATAACAAATCAGTGGAACGAGGAAAAGGAAAATGATAGAGAAGCTGAATGGAACCTGAGCTAAGTATCTGAGAGACAAATCACTGGATAAATCTCTAATCAGAGAGAGTTGGAAAAAGAGGCAGAGGCACAAATACCTCACAGCAGGCACGAGAAGAGACACCAATGTGCGCCCTACAGACAATGAGGATACATAAAATTCGTACTATGTACTTGAATGCTGTGACCGACTTGAAATGAATAAACCCCATAACTCAGAAGACATGGCAAAGGTGTCTGGGCGACAGAGCCTTCCAGAGCTCCCTGGAGATGCTAGGAAGAGCCTACCCCCATCTATTGAAGACTGAATATATAGTTAAAAACCTCCTCATAGAGAAAAATCACAGGACCATATGGCTTAACTGGAAAATTCCACCAAGCATTTAAGAGAAAAACAATATCAATTCCACAGAAACTCTTCCCAAAAACCAAAAGGAGGGAACCCCTGCCAACTCCACGGGGCCAACATCACCCTAATATATACACCAGAGAGCCCCAAGAAAAGTGCGGCTTTGCCCCCCACCGGTACAGAGGCAAGGCTCCAGCGACAAAAGCCAGGCCTGCTGACCTGGGCCGTGCGCAGCAGGGCACTGGGGTCTGGAAAGAATGCAGCGTCCACTTAACATGTGACAGATAATGTCATTCACCGTATTAACAGAACAAAGGAGAAAAGTCACATGATCCTTTTAGTAAATGCAGGAGACTCATCTCACAGACTCTAGCGTTTCATCCCTTACAAACACTCTCAGTAAAGTGGAGGAGCCCCCCACCCCAGGCTGCAGACAGGTGCCCACCACACAGCCATAGCCAGCACCCCGCAGAGGGCTGGTGCTCCACCCCATGCAGGGCCAGCCAGAGCTCCCGCTCGCACTGCTTTTACTCGGGCGACTCCAGAGGTTCTAGCAAACACTAAATGGAAAAGAAAAGAAATGAAAGGCACATACGTTTGAAAAATAGAAGAAATATTTCATATTGCTCTTGAGACGTCCGTCTACTTAGAAAATCCTAAGGAATCTGCCCCAAAAAATGCCACTAAAATTAATAATCGAGTTTGCCACGATTGCAAAACACGAATCATTAACAACTATGGGATTCCTATATTTTAGCAAATGAAAAGAAGACATTGAAATTGAAAAGACAAATAATTTATAATGTCAGCAAAACAGATAAAATGCTTAAAGAGTTAAATTTGACAAAAGATGAGCAAGCAACACCAAGAATGATAAGACAGGGCTGACAAAAATAAGGGAGAAAAGATTCCATGTTCTTAAGACATCATTTCTCCCCAAATTAATCTGCATGTTCAATATTATTCAATAAAAAAAAATCGCAGCAGGTTTACTATAGAAATAGATTAGCTAATTTTATATTAAAATAAAACACCTAGAATACACGTACAACTTTGAATACAGAACAAAGAACAAAGGACTTAAACTAAATTAGTAAATTTCAAGATTTCCTACAAAGCTATAGTAATCAAGACAATATGATATTAACATTATTTATAGACACACAGGTCAATGGCAGAATAAAATCTTCAGGAATGGACCAATTAACTTTTGACAAAAGTTCCAAGGTAAAATAACAAGGAAGTGATACAGGAAAAAATTAGGCACCTACAAAAAAGTAAAATGAATGAATGAGTAAACTTTAACATACACTACATGAGAAATTAACTCAAAATAGATCATAACCCTACACGTAAAACCTAAAGTACAAAAATTCCAGAAGAAGAATGTAAGAGGAACTTCTGGTGATCTTGCATTTGACAAAGGATTCTCAAATACCATACGAAGTATGAAAAGTAAAAGAAAAAAATGAAATAAGCTGGACTATATCCAAACAAAAGTTTTACCTGAAATGTGCTCAGCATCGTTGGTTATCACAGAAATACAAGGTAAAATCCTAATGAGATAATGCTGGGCCCACCAGAGTGATTAAGTTAAGTGGACTGGCCACGCCGAGGGCTGGAGATGATAAGGGTTCCTGGACTTCCACACACAGCTGGGGAGGCTGTGAAATTAATAAGCCACTTTGTAAAGGTCTGGCAGTTTCTCAAAAAGCTAAGCATATACCTACCATATGACAGAAATGTCAGTCCTACAGAAAAATAAGTCTAATAGGGAAAAGAAGTGTATGTCCACACAAAAACGTGGAGATGTATATTCACAGCCTCTTTATTAGTAAGAGTTAAAATCTGGCAACAACACAAATGCCCCCGACAGATGACTGAATAAGTAAACCGTGGTCTAGCCGTACAGTGGAATACTATGCAGCAATAAAAAAGGATGAAATCGTCATACATGCAATAACATCTATGGAACTCAAAATAATTATGCGATGTGAGAGAAATCAAAAATGCATACCGTACAATGCAGGTTTCATCTCCACATGCTTCTGCAAAACACACACTAATGTGTAGTGACCGAGCAAACCCACAGTTACTGAGGATGGCTGATGGGTTACAAGGAGCTCTAGGAGGCTTTAGGAGGCTGGAGGTGATGCTTAAGTTCATCATCTGATCAAGGTGATGATTTCAGGGACACGTTAAAGTACAGTGTTTGTGCACTCTGAATGAGTTTATTATAAGTTTATTATAAGTCAATTATATTGCAGTAAGGCTACAAAGCACGTTGGGAGTTGACATCTATATTGCTGTTACCCGGGGATGCTGTGCCCATTTCAAGATTCAGAAATAATCTCCCAGAGGAAGCTGGGGACTCACAGGCTATGGCTGGGCTGCCCGGCCTGCCTGTGGGTCTGGGAAGACCCAGCCTCCCTGATCTCAGGACTCAGCCCAGCCCCGGCGCGTCTTCCGCCTGCCCCAGGCGCCTGTTGGCCAGCCCAGGGCAGCTGTTTGAGAAGACTCGAGTCAAATGTCAGCTCCTCCTGGACTTCCTCCTTGCACCGAGGTAAACCTGGACCCCAGCTGCCCTCAGGGGGGCACTCACCACCAGGCGGTCTAAACCCTCACATCTGGGGCTTGCTGCTGGGACCTGCGGCTGGCCTGTCCCTGCAGCCGTGTTCGCAGCCCTGCCCGCCCCAAGACTGAGAGCACAGGAGCAGCAGGAGCCACGAGCCCGGCCCGCACCCACGCTGGCTGCAGAGCCACCCCTCCCGCGCCACGGACGAGCAGCAGAGACTGACGGCAGGCGTGCCCCGCGTCTCCCTCCTCCCCAGAAGTGCTCCCGGCCCACACAGGGCTTCTCGGTCGTCCCAGGGCCCACATGGGGAGGCTGGGAAGGGCTAGGCCAGCGTCAGCCTTCACAACAAGGAAGATGTACGAGGAGAGACAGACACAACCCCCTTGTAATAGCCTTGTTTGTTCCCGGAGATGCCAGAGAAGAGATAAGGTCCGCTTCAGAGGCCTCGGCTTTTGACCAGGATGGAGCTGACTCACGCACTCTTTCTCCATCTGGACGGCACCCTTTGGTGGGTTCCAGAAAGGCTGAGAGCGCTCCTGACCCTCCCCAGCCACCACAACTCATGCTAAATGAGCATTCCTCCCTTCCCCGCGCTCCAGCAGCCCCGGAGCTGCGTGGACGGCCCTGGAACGCTGAAGCTCAGCACCTACCAAGGCTGCTCCAGCCAGGAACGCCGGCTGCCAGGGCCCGAGTTCCCGAACGCTGACCTCTCAGGGCCCAGCGCTCTGTCTTTGTAAACGCCAAAAATGTCTTAGATGCGTGGTGTGGCCAGGAGCCAGGGCCTCCTGGTTCCCAGACCCATGCATCCCAACGGAAGCTGCCCACCCAGCCCAGGCCCTGTGCTCCGCGGAGGCTAGGAGACGAGAAACCAGCCTGCAGGAGCTCCCAGGGGTGCAGGAGCTGGCGAGGCGAGAGGGAGAGAGCGAGAGCCCGTGGGTTAGGAGAAGCTTCTGGGGAGGTGAGCTGAGCCAAGGTTTTAAGGGTGGGCCCCCCCCAGACAAGGCACAACCACAAAGAACTGTTCTGGGAAAGTTTTGAATAAATAAAGCTTCAGAGCCCAAGGCGCAACCATACTCCCATGGGACTCCAGGCTGACCCCGAAAAGTCTGACATAGAACCCTACCCGCTGACTGCGGTGCCTGCGCGTGTGCGTGTGGTATGAGGTGGCTCCAGCACACCCTTAGGACAGCGTCTTCCGGCTGGTCCCCTGGGGGCTGTGCACAGCTGTGGCACAAGACCCAAGGGCCAGGAATGTCCCTCACTTCTGTAAGACTCAGGAGAACAGCAGGAGACACCCTGAGTCCACAAAAAGAAAAAGGGGACCCCTCCTTCGATGCTTTCCTGGACTCAGGGAGTCAGTGAAGTCTCTGAAGACCAACACCCACTCCTCTGCTCACTCTCACACACACATGCACACACAGTCCCACACATACACACCACTCACGCACACACTCCAACATGAACACACACATACACACCACTCACACACGCTCCAACATGAACACACATACACTCACACACACATGGAAACTGAGCAGGGAAGGACCAGATAGATCTTCAAATCTGGTCCCTAACCATGTGACCCTGCAGGATCAGAAACAATGACCAGAGTTGGGGTTCACACCACCCTGTGTTTCCCACATGCTTCATGCCACAGTTGTTCCTGGGGTGAAGTTCTCTTACCCCAACGTGAAGGTGATTATCCATGTTCCAGAGCCATCTCCCCAAAGGGCATTGCTCCAGACATTCTCTCTCACTTTCTCTCCTGGAATATTTTCATCACCTTCTTATGACTTAGTCTGGAGTTAAACACTCAGGAGCCAATGCTTCTCCAGCCCCAGCTTAGCTAACAGTCTCCACCAGCAGCGTTCTGGAAGGTCAAATGAAGCCTGTTTTCTGGGATCCAGAAGACAGGCGCCATCATGTCTGTGTGACACCACAGCTGGGTATAAAGGACTTTCCTAGCTATTCGGTGGGCTGCTCCTCCCGCTCCCCCTGACTGGGGCCTGGTCCATTTTCCTTGATGCTTTTTTTTATCTTTGACATTAGCAATTTTAATCAGGAGTGCCTCAGAATCAACCAACTGCTGCACTTGCCCCAGGACACAATATTCCCTTTCAAGCTGCAGGTTTGTCTTTATTTCCAGAGATGATTCTTAAACCATTTTTAATGTTTTTCTTTCATGATCCTAGTTATTTTATTCTTCAGACTCACTGTGTGAAAATATCTGGGCTTCTTTTAGCGCACTCCCGCCTCAGGCCTGGTTTACTTGCATTTCACTGTAGTCACTCTCTCCTCAGCCAGTCCTCCCTGTACCTGTGCACCGTGCAGCTTCCAATGCACCCTCATATCCACCAGGGACTAATCACCACCAGGAGAGATTACTCTCCTAACTGTCCTGGGTCCTATAACTTCAGCTCTCACTCTCTTGCTGTGACCCCCTCCCTCCCCTTGTCCATCTCCGCAGCTGGCCCCTGCTTCATAGCTTTCAGCCTGTGCTTTCCTTTTCATTCATGGTGATGTTTGGTCACAAGTTCTAACCAGTCCATGACAACATTTTCTGGTTAATAAGGGAAAAGGGGGTTAACTTGCGTGTGCATTGTCCATTTTCAGGAAATCCAATGGAACTTCATGCCCAGGGCAGTGGGGAGCCACAGAGAAGAGGCGCAGGCCAGGGAGAGTGAGCAGTGGAGTGAGCAGATGGCGCTTTGGGGCTCCAAGGAGGCCACGGCAGAGTCTAGGTGACGAGACGTGGGCAGGGGCCAGAGGTGACAGAGGAAGACGCGACGTGACTTGACCACGCTAGAGGCAGGAGGAGAGGAAGGAGCCGTGGTGATGGTGAGAGGGGCCAGCTGCTGAACGCACGCACAGGGCCTGGAGGAGGCGCGGGCCCAGGCGGAAGGACACTAGAGGACGGCGTGCGTGCGTGCGGCGGTGCCAGCCAGCCGAGTGGGAGCTACCGCCCTGGGCCGTGGCAGAGCCTGGGCACGGATGGCCAGAGGCCAGCCCTGCGGTCTGCTGTGCCTCTGGGCCTGAAACAGCGTGGGGTTGAGCAACAGCCGTCCCTCCTCCCTGAGGCAGACCGCCCAAGAGCCGGCCCACGTTCCGTCCCCGCGCCCCCGGGCTGGAGGCTGCACCGGCCACAGCTGCATCCCAACAGCCTTCCCAAGGCTGTGCTTCTGCCAGGGCCTTGCAGAGGCAAAAATAGCTGCGCCGAGCTCTCCTGGCGCCGTGAAGCACCTCCCGCCCTCGCACTGTGCCCGGTGCTACCGCAGGCCCCAGCGGGCGCCGGGGCATCGGCTCGCGGCACCGCCAGGGCCCCGTTGCGCGCACAGGGCTCAGCGTCAGCTTGTAAACCGGGCCCCAGTGCCGGCTCGGCCGCCGCTGGGCACTGGTCCTGAGACCCGCTTTGGGCTCTCTGCGCCCGCGGGGACAGCAGCCGGCTCTCCCGTGCAGGCCGAGCTGACCCCCAATCGCTGCATCGGGGGCTTCAGCGCAGCGCTCTCGGGTCAGCCCCAAGAGGCCCCCAAGGCTCTGCAGCTAACGGTGCGTTTGCGAGGTCACTCCAGGCTAAGGCCAGAGGATTAAAAGATCCGATTCCGTCCTGAGGGCCTCCGCCACGCGCCAAAGAAGCTGTAAAACAAAGATTGATTCAGTTGCAGCCGGGCAGCGGCGGTGTGACCCGCAGGAGCGGGCGAGGCCGCATCTGGCCAGGAGCAGCGCTTGTTTACGAGGCTGCTCCAGCTTCACCACGTTCTTGGACTAAAATTAGACTGAAATGAAAAACAATGTAGAAGCTGAGCGGGCAGGGCATTACGGGCAGGGGAGAGAACATCTTGTTTTCCTCGTCCGTGGCCCCCGGCCGTGGTCCCTTGCCCGGAGGAGCCCTGCCCTGCAGGGCAGCCCCTGGGGGCCGGGCCGTGCAGCTGTGGGGCTGCCCCAGGTGGCCTAGGCCGCCCCTCTGGGGGAAGGTCTCGGAGCAGATGTTAAGCAAAGGGAGGGGACCGCGTGGGCTGTCCCCTGGGCCGGGGCGGTCCAGAGCTCAGGGCCAGCAGCCCCGGCGTGGGGGCCTGGACATGGATGAGGGGCCGGGGGGAGACCAGGCATCTCGGGGCACCGGGCCGGGATGTGCGATGCGGCAGGATGCCCGTGCTGGCCCCGGGGCCCGGGCCTGCGCTCGGAAGCTCCATTTCTTTGCCAGGCCCACCGCTGGCTCAGCGGAGCCTCGGCCAGACCCCGGCCGCCCAAGTGCGCCCAGCCCCGCCCGACCACCGGGTGGCCAGTGAGGGGAGTCGCAGGACTGGGCCGGCTGCGGGGCTCCCTGGGGCGCTCATAGGATTGATGGGTTAGGGCTGGAAGATGCTTTGAAGTTCTTGGCACGAAGCCGCCCAGAGTGCACGGCAATTAATAACCCTTCGCAAAGAGGTGGATCAAGGTCCAAAGTTGCCGGGGAGCGGGGCGCAGAGCTGGCTGGGCTTCGCGGCCGGTCCCAGGGGCCGATGGGGACAGACGGGGCCGCCGGATGCAGGGCCCCGGGCCCTGGACACTGCACGTTACCACTGGACTTGGGCTTGTTTAAAAAGCCCGGGCCCTGGCGAAGCTCCCGGCCCGGAGAGACGCAGATGCTCAGGGCTGGACAGCACACGCACGCACACAGCTCTGCTCCAGCCCGGGGGCACGCAGGGTCGCACCGCAGGTGGCCAGCAAGGGCAAGGCTGGCCAGACTCCCCCTGGGAGGGGTCCCAGGCTGCTCTTGGGGTCTAGAGATCTTCAACAAAGCTACAGCCCAGGACACCTCGCACCCCAGAGACGCCAAGCTGGGGACCCTCGAGGAAGCTGCGACATCTCAAGTGGAGGCCGTGACCTCGGTGGTCCCAGGTCACCAGACTGCCAGTGACACCACTGGGGACAGTGCTGGTCTGCGGATGGTCAGCCTCTGCTGCCCCAGAGCCCAGGCACATGCCCGGGAGCTGTCCTGAAGCCGGAGCTGCAGTGCATTCTGACACGGTCAGACAGCACCCCTCCCGTTCCCACAGCCCTCTCAGCACCCGTGTCCCCCAGCACCTCCAAGTCCCATGTGCACCAGCACTGGCCAGGGCCTGGAAGCCCTGCTCCCCCGAGCTGCCACGGCCCCTGGGTCCCGTGTTCTCAGGCCTCTGGCCCAGGGTGCTCGCCCCGGGGCAGACCAGTCTGGCAATCTGGCAGACCAGCCTCCCGGCGCCCATGTTCAGAACACACCCCCAGGGGAGATGCCGCAGCAGCGTCACCCACACAGACCTGGTGTATGAGGCCGGCCCCAGAGACTGCACAGGCCACGCAGAGCGTCACCAACACCAGACGTCCAAGCCAGGCTTTGCAAAAAAGGGAGGCCCCTTCTCTGCAAACAGGCCCCTTCCCTGCAACAGATCCCTTCCCTGCAACAGGCCCCTTCCCTGCAAACAGGCCCCTTCCCTGCAACAGGCCCCTTTCCTGCAAACAGGCCCCTTCCCTGCAAACAGGCCCCTTCCCTACAAACATACCCCTTCCCTGCAACAGGCCCCTTCCCTGCAAACAGGCCCCTTTCCTGCAACAGACGCCTTCCCTGCAACAGGCCCCTTCCCTGCAAACAGGCCCCTTCCCTGCAACAGATCCCTTCCCTGCAACAGGCCCCTTCCCTGCAACAGGCCCATTCCCTGCAACAGACCCCTTCCCTGCAACAGGCCCCTTCCCTGCAACAGGCCCATTCCCTGCAACAGGCCCCTTCCCTGCAACAGATCCCTTCCCTGCAACAGGCCCCTTCCCTGCAAACAGGCCCCTTCCCTGCAACAGGCCCATTCCCTGAAACAGGCCCCTTCCCTGCAAACAGGCCCCTTCCCTACAACAGGCCCATTCCCTGCAACAGGCCCATTCCCTGCAACAGGCCCCTTCCCTGCAACAGGCCCCGGCCCCAGCTGGTGGCTCTGAGCCCACCCCGGGGGAAGCGCTCTCACATGCAGGAAGGACCCACTGACTTCTACGCTTTGCCTGACTCATCTATGTTCATCCGCCCCTCCTAGAGGTGCAGTGGGCGTTTCTGAGATTGGGAGGCCCCATCCCAGGCCCCACCCCAGCACCACAGCCTGCTCCCCAGCTCCTTCCTGACTCCGGAGAGGTAGGCATCCTCACCCCCACCGAATGCACCAGGGTGGGGGTCAAGGAGCCTGCAAAGTGCAACGAGTACAGGGTCGCAGCACCCCAACATGGGACTCTGGAACTTTTCACGCCCTTTCCCTGGCCTGCCAGGCTCTTGGTCCCCCAGGCGCCACCTCCCAACCTGCAAAGCCCCCCTCACGCCCCTGCGCCCACCGGCTGCCCCCCGGCACATGGCAGCAAGGTGGCCCTGGCATGTCCATCACGCTCCTGCCTGGGGCCCCCGCCCACCCAACCCCGGGCCCACACCGGCCCTTCTCTGCTCTGCCCACTGAGCCCGCTGCCCCTCGGCCGGATCAGACCCAGCAACTGGCCACACAGTCACTCCCAGGCACCTGACGGCCCACCCATGCCCAACCCCAGCCCTGTCATCCATTCCCCTCGCAGCCACCACGGTCACCATCACCCTCCGCCAGGGGCCTCCTCTGCCACAGCGTCACTGCCGCCTGGAGGCACCGGCCTGCGCTGCCCCAGCCCGGGCAGGCAACCTGGAGCTCCCGCCACGAGGCCTGAGGGCACCTGGAGTCCACAGGCAGGGCTGTCCCTCCCCACGGGCCCGTGGCACCCCTGCAGCAGTGAGCGGGTCTCCCTCGCCTGGGGTCTCCCCTGGCTGGGGTCTCCCTCACTGGCTGAGGCTCAGAGGGGTCTGGGAGCAGAGCGATCATGGCTGGGGGCCAGGGAGCCGCAGCTCTGAAATGTGTTGTTTACAGGCGTCAGGGCGGCCCTGGGTCATCCCGTCCCGCACTTCCCGTGGAGGCACCGCACACACCGAGGCTGGGGCAGGGCCGGTGCGCCCCGCGGCAGCCAGATGTGTGGGTTGCCAGATGCCAGGCCCCTCGCTAGGCCTGACTGTTCCAGAGCTCCTCGCTCAGAAGACAGGATTTTGGAAAACTGCAGACAGCGAGTCCGCGGCCCCTACCCGGGCCTCCGGTGGGCGGGGCTCGCCCCTCGGGCTTGGGGGGCAGTGGGGATGGCCTTGGCGCGGCTCTCGGGTCCACTCCAGATGGCGGCCATGCCACCGCGGGCAGACAGCCGTAAATCGTCCGCCCCGTGCCCCTGGGAAAACACTGATGATGCTCATAGGTGTGGCTTAGCCCGCGGCGCCGAGCCAGCGAGAGCGGGGCGGCGCGGTTCGAGCAGGATTCTGGGAGCTCTGTATCAGTGGGGTGGCCCAGGCGCCACCCCTATAAATCAGCCCAGCCTGGCATGCTCCCCCGGCGCTTCCCGCTCAGGTTCACGCAAGGGTGAGGGGTTGCTGCTGGCCGGGGTCCCTTCCGGCGCCACAGGCATGGGCCTCGCTCAACCCGGCCTGACCCCGCGAGGCTTAGCGTCCCACACACCCCACGGCCCCCCCACCCGTTACATAACACCATTTTGATTCAGCGGGAACACCACGTACAGGCCGAGCCCACACCCTGGGGCCCGCAGAAGACAAACAGCAGGAGCAGGAACCTGGAAGCTGCCGGCCGGCAGGGTGTGCCTCCGGTGGGAGCCCCGCACCCCACCCCCCGCCCCACCCCCGGCCGCCCAACCCGCCCCGCCCTGCCCGCGCCCTGCACGCTGCGGCCTCCACCGAAGCGGGGTAAACAGTGCTAGGGAGCCCGCCCGGCACGTGCGTCCCTACACCACCCCCGCGTCTTTCTGGCTTCGGCTGGCGGGGCACGATGAGCAGGAAGGACTGTGGTAGGGCGCTGCCCGGCGCAGTGGACAAGCCGAGCTGCCGAGCAGAGATGCTGTGCTCGCTCCCTCTCGCAGCCGCGGCTCGCGCGCTCCTCAGCGGTCTAGGAGCCCAGAGGTCAGCGGGCCCAGAAGGAAATAAACAAGGAGCCCCGACAGCAGGCCCCGCCCTGCCGCCCCCAGCAGCAGGCCCTGCCCAGGCTGAGCCACAGCGAGAGGCCCCGGGCCGTGGAGCCCCGTCCTTGTCCTTCCTTCCAGAGGCCCCTCCTCTCAGGGGCTTGTGGGTCTGTCTCAGGGGACCGGCTGGACCCTCAGGCCCGCCTGACCCACCCGGCCAGGCGCCTCTGGGTTTCGGGGTTTCCCGGAGCCTGTTGCCCTGTCCCCGCCAAGACTCATGAGGAGGAGGAGGACATGCAGAGACTTTCTGGGGCCAGAGGCCCCCAGCCGAGGCCCAGTCGCCCACCACGTGGTGCCGGGGTGTGGCCATCGTCCACCCCTTCGGAGGGAGCAGCTGGAGGAGCAGACTCGGGCCCCTGAGCGGCGGGAGACGGCATCCGGGGACGCGTCGTTGCGGGCGGCCACGGGCACCGTGAGCGCAGGTCGGGGGGCCTAAAAATGTGTGCTTGAAAATGGTGAGCATGGCGCCTCGCGGGCCTGCCCGCCGCCAGAGAAAGTGAGTGTGCATGAGCCCGCGGGATGTGCGGCCGGCCGGTGAGGCCTTGGGGCCCTGGGCCTGCGTTCAGCAGCCCGGCGGGAGCCTGTGGGCACGAGGACCTCCCAGCTGGGCCGTTCCTCCCCCACTTGCCAATCACCGAAGAATGCCGGCTCCCAGTGGCCAGAGGCCTAGGTGCGGTGGGGACCGAGAGGCAGACGGGAAGAGGCGAAGTCTGGAGCAGGACTGGGGTGGCACAGGAGGGAGAACCTGGAAAATGGTGAGAATGTCGCTTCTATGTTTCTGTATTTTAGCTTATTTGAGAAAACCGAGAAAGGGACAGATGGACACACGTCCACGGACCCACAAAAGCAGCTTGGCCTAAACGGTTCTCGGCCGGGGGCTGCACACACCTGTCGAAGGCTTTTGTTTTCCTTTTCCTTCTCCACCTCACTCTCTCCCGCAGCGTGCTGCCGCGGCGAAGCAGGTTCACATCTTCGCACCTGCTCCCGGTCACGGTCAAACCCGCAGACGGAGACCCCGGGGCCCCCACAACCCTCCACGTGCCGTTTAAAGCTCAAAAATTATCCAAATATTCAGGAACCAAGGGGGGCAGCGGGAGGGTGTGGGTGACCTGCCGGCCCCAGCGTGGGTCGAGGGGCGTGGCCCGGAGCTGTCCAAGGTCCTCGCTGCCTGGTGCTTCAGAGGCGCGGGAGTCCCTGCAGGGCTGGGCGTGCAGGCTGGCCCTCCTCACCCTTCCGGGCAGGAACACCGCTGTCAGAACCGTCTGGAACAGCTGGGCGTCAACCCCATGCAGCCAGCGATGACACTCTCGTGAAGATGGACAATCTGGGCTGCGAAGTCCCCTGAGCGGGCGAGTGCGCCGGCAGCGGGAGCAGGCGGGCACCCCTCTCTGCTGCTCGCAGTCGCTGCACGTGGCCACGGCCCTCCCACCGCAGGACAGGACTGGGGCACAGGGCGGCCAGTCAGGAAGGTGGCTCAGCAGCTCCCCGTGGCGGGAAGGGGCTGCTCCCGGGCAGGGGCAGGGTGGACAGGACAGGCTCACAGGCACGGTGGGAGGACACGCGCGGAGGAAGGGCAGAGGCGGAGGGAGGAGAGCTTGGCCAACAGAGAGGCCGCAGCCCCCCTCCAGGTCGGCCCTGAGCTCCTGCCTGCCTGGGACGGAACAGTGGAGCCGCCCTGGAGGGGAAGGTGCTGCCCGACCCCTCCCCCAGCGCCCGGCCCCGCACAGGAGCAAGCCCGGCGGAGCCCACGTGTGGCTCAAACGCTGCGGGAAGGTGGGTCTGCCCTGGTGGCCCTGGGGCCCTGCTGGGCAAGGGCTCTGCGGGCTTCCGGATGGGCAGTGACAGCCCTGCGCACTAGGAGGGGCAGCGGGAGCCCCAGCCGTGGGGCAGGGACACAGGTGCCCCAACGCAAGCAGGGAGAGGGGAGAGGGGCGCCCCGCAGGCCAGGCCACTTGCGCCTGCGGTGCCCGCGAGGCGCCATGCCAGGTGTCGTCTCCGGGCCCGAGGCCCCACGGGGCGGCGCAGGGCCGCAGGCGCTCTGCTGGGGGGCTTGTCCCGGCCCAGGCGCCCCAGGCCACCGCCCCGCCATCCCAGCCCGCTGCCCGCTGCCGCCCGCGAGCACTGCCTGGGAGACGGGGCCAGCGGCAGGCGGGACAGGCCTGGGGGGCTCCCTGGGGACAGAGCCCAACCCGAGGCTCCCTCTGCGCCCGTCCGGTGGCCCCGTCCACCTCACCTTCCGGTTTCACGCTGTTCCTTGGCTGTGGCTCCTTCCTCGCATTTTTCTCTCTCAGCACTTGATGATGAATCAAATTCTTTCCATTTTTTTTCCTGAGGCAAAATAACAACAACTGAGGGGGGCAGCTGATGAAAACTCCTGACGCGTGCGGTAAGTCATCTCCAGGCACAGGACGCGTCGGCACAAACAAGAGGAACACCGGCCCGAGGCTGCCCCTGTACCCGCAAGGCCAGGCGCCTGGGGCTGGGCTGCCCCCTGAGACGGGCGGCAGGTGCTGACAGCCTTCCCGGAAGGCAGCGTCACCGGCGCTGGGATGGTGCCGTGGACCCTTCCTGCCAAGTCACAAGAGTGGAATGACCCCAACGCGGAGGCGTCGAGTGTCCTCGCTCTCTGTTCGAGGCTGACCCTGCTCCTCCGGTGAGTCCCGAAGCCCCCACACCCTTAGGCGCGACCAGAGTAGCCAGCCCAGAGAACACGAGTCTGGATGGTGCCTGAACACTGGTGTGGAGGGGGCTCTTGTCTCTGGCCCAGTAGGGCAGACGCGCCCAGGGCCGAGCGGCCAGCACAGGCCACACCGCCTGGACCCGGCACCCGTGTGGTGGAGCAAGCCAGGAGCCAGGGAGGCCTCCCCCCTTTTCCTCCCCCTGCCCCCCTCTGCTGCTGGGCCTGCTGTCCCTCTCCTGGACCCCCCTAGAGCAACATTCTTTTAAGTTCAGAGGTTGGTTGGCCCATCCACAGAACATCCCCGAGAGCCCACTTGCGCTGGACACTGCACCAGGCAGCAGGAGGCCGGGCCCAGCCCAGGGGCCACGGGCGGAGGGCGTGAAGCAGGGCCCACACGCAGAACGCGTCCTTCAGGCCGGGGCCACCGGCCAGCAGTGCTGCAGCGGCCACGCATGGACAGCTCACAGGAGGCCAGGGCTTCGCCAGGACCTGGAGCTGTGTCCAGCAGCATTCTGCAGGGATGCTGTCTGTCCTCTTTGGAGATCAGGGGCAGGGCGGGCTCGGGGCTGGGGGTCTCCTGATGGAAAGCCAGGCGAAGGACCCCTGACCAGAGGCCATGGGCCTCCCACATTCTGAGGCCCTAGAGGGACAGGCGCCTTTGGGGGACCCCTTTAACACAGTGCCTATTGTCCCAGGTCCCCCTTTGTTGTTCTCAGGTGGGGTTAAGCCAGGATGTAAATCGACCAGCTGCCCGGGCCCTGCCCACTGCCCTGGCACGCCCAGGGGCTTATGGCAGGATGGAAGGGACAGGGCAGGAGCCCTTGGACACGAGGGGCTGCCAGGACCGTCCGCGAAGGGCACCCGCGCCTCTCGCGCCTTCTGCTAGCCCTCCAGCGCTGCCCGCTGTCCTGGCCTAAGCCAGCGCCGGGCGCAGAAGGCCCTCACGGAGTGACCGTCACCGATGGAGCTGCCCCGCTCAGCTAGTCACTCCGCCCTCCACTCGGACGCACGTGTGAGGCCCCAGCCTGTGCTGCGGGCTCCGCTGGGTGGACCCCACAGGAGGGGGGCTACCAGGCTCCCCTGGAGCACTTCTGTGGAGAGACGGTGACGCCCTCTTAGGTGTCTGCAAACAGAGGATTCTGGAAATGCATTTCCAGCTGGCTCAAAACAGAGGGGAAACGTAGTCTGGGGGCAGGTTAGTTCCCCAGAAGCGAAAGGGCAAAGGGCGCCTGTGAACACACTTGCCGCTCACCCCCGCTCACCAGAGCAGAAAGCTCAAGACCAGTGCGCTTGGGCCAGTCCAGAGACAGCTGCCTGGGCCTCTCCTCCTCGCCCACTGCACCCCCAAATGCCAACGCCGGGAGCTCAGCCCAGAGCCCTGGTGACCCCCCACCCAGCGGCCAGAGCAACGGGCTGAGCCTGGCTACTTCGCTGTCTGCGAGCGCTCTGTGGGCGAGCAGGCGGAAGTCCCCACTCCCTCTGCTCCAGCCTGGAACAGGATGCCCTGCCCGGCCCAGCCCACCCCCAGCAGCGTGCAGCCTGCTCTCATGATGGCCTCGCCTGTCCCCCCACTCCCTGGGGCCCTGACGGCTCTAGAAACAACCCCGACATCACACCCTGTGCCTCAGCCTCACCCCACTGCCGGGCTCTATGCAGCCCCGGCCGCACCCGGCAGCTCCAGCAATGCAGCCAGCAGCTCCCTGGTCCCTCCGGACCAGCCCCCAGAGCCCGCGCTGGATTCTGCCTGCACGAAGGCCCAGCAGCACTGCAGCCACCTGCCCGCGCCCTCCTGCCTTAGACCTCGGCACCCTGCATTGGCCCCTGCACCCCACCTGCCGTCGGTCCACTCCCACCCGTAGCGGCTCTGTCCTTGTCTGCCCCTCGGGCAAGGGCCGCGCTCCGTCTCTGCAGTGCCCAAAGGTGCTCCTGTGCTCTTCTCACCCACGATCATCCATCCAGCAGACACCTGTGACGCTTCAGTGAGGATGGAAGCACCTGGCCCCCCTCCCTGCCTGCAGCGCTCTCGGTTTATGGGGGGACAAGACACAGACCCAGAATCAAAATCAACCATGAAATGGAGTGGCCCCGGTCACAAGGGCGAGGCCTCACAGGTGCTCTCTGCTCAGCAGCCACAGCATGCCCAGGAGTATCTGGTGGGCGAGGAGACAATCGGGGGAGCACAGACTCACCCTCCTCCCGTACCCAGTAAATTGAAGGCTCCATAAAAGGAGATTGCACCAGCAAAACCACCTGATGCACAGCCCCGTGGAGCAGCCACGGAAGAGCCCAAAGGGCCCGAGACACGGCCCGAGCCCACCACCCCACGCTGGTCCCAGGCAAGAAAGGAGCTGAGAATTCTCCCAGAGCGCAGTGGGCAACCTTGGGGAGGGGGTACGCATGCAACCTGGGGGGAGGCAGGAGGGAGGGGTTGTGCATGGGAGGCCTGGAAAATGTGAGTTAGAAACCTCCAGGGTAGAAGCCGTGCAGCTTACAGTGGGCGCTCAGCACAGGGAAAAGGTGTTTGCCATTTTCCAGCACTTGGCAATGCCAGGTTTGACACATTAAATAGGACGTTTGGGATCCACTCACACTAAGAGATTCCTCGGTGTTTATCCAGAAGTCAGGTCCAACCGGGCAGTCTGTATTTTATCTGGCAGCGGCCCCGGCGCTGTGCTGAGCTGGAGCAAGTGACAGGAGGCCGGAGAACGGGGCCAGGGCGGCCGGCCGGTGGGAGGGTCCGACGCCCGCAGGAGGGAGGCTGTGCCCTCGCCGGGACAGGGGCCTGGAAGGCGGTGTCGGAATTGGGGTCCCCGGTGCAGAGGACTCCCTGTACCCCTCAGCCCCACAAACTTAGACTTCAGGAGAGCTGGTCCGGAGTGACAGCCAGCCTCCAGCTGTAGCCCAGACAGAGAGAGGCGGGGCCCTGGGAGGTGTGGATAGATCATGGACTACACCCCACAAAGGCAAAGGCCAGATGTACCACACCGCCCGTGCGATGACAAGAACGAAAGATGCACGTGGATAGAAAGGAAGTGGGAAAAGGGGGCAAGAGAGGGCGTGGAGGGAAGGAGAGCAGGAGAAACAGCCGCAGGATGAGGCCCGAAGGAAACGCCACCCAAGACACAGTGTGATTCTCTGGGAGTTCTGCAAGCAAATACACACGCACACACGCATGCGTCTCTCTATATGTATAGACACACGCATCCACGTACACATACACGCATCCACGTGAGTGGCAGTGCGCTGTGCATGCAGTGACAGAAGCACCAAAAGATAAAATTATAAAACTGGATAACGTCGCCCACCCGAAGTCTCAGTCCACGTATAGACTGTACACACTGTATCAATAAATAGCAATCGACAAGGGACTTGACACAGATGAAAATCAAATTAATGACTGAGACCTGAAGTGAGCACCAGAAGTCCAGAAGGAGAGAATGCAGAGGACAGCACTGCAGAGAGGGGAGCGGGCATGGAAGGCGGTCGCGATGTCCAAATAGAAGGAAACACGCGCCCCAGCAGACAACTCGGCAGCAGCAGCAAAAGAATCGTGCTAAGATATAACACCAGAAACTACTCCTGAACAGGAGGGAGGCTGAGTTACCAGTGAGAAAAGCACATGAGTACTGGGGGAGGGGGGATTCATACTTCTTGATACAAAAAGGTTATGAACTCTAGCCTGGTGGTTATTAAACATCAGCATTAAAGGATTAATTCTTCAAGCACCTAACCAGAAAACACCAAAACACTTACAAGAGGGAAAAATCCATTAACAGCAGATCTTGCAGAATCAGTCATCCATGAGAGAAGGCAACAAGCCACGTCTAGAACAACCCAGAAGCATTTGCCTGGGTCAAGTAGCCCTTGCAGAAGAAAGCAAAAGCAGACATTTCCCTTGCAAAAGAATTCAGGATGATGGCACCCAGGAGCCTTCTTTAAAGAGCTACTGGACAAGCAACCTAGCCACACAAAAGAGGAGCCAGCGTCAAGACTGCTAGCCCCAGCAGGTGCGGCCCCAGACCTGGCCCGGCAGTGCCGCTCCCCATACTGCGACTGCCCCACGTCGGCCCTGGCTGCCAGGCCTGCTCCGCCCAGCGGCTCCCTGGGACCCAGATGCGAGCGGTCAGCTAACAGCCTCCAGCTATTCGTTCTCTCTGCCGTGAGCCGGGCCTGCTTTTCCCAGTGACCATAGTCGAGGCTGCTCCGGCTCCCTGGGGCTTCTGGAGCAGCTTTGCCCTGGAGCTCTCAGCAGACGGACAGACACACAGACGCTGGCATGTCTGCTCCGGAGGCTGAGGGCTCCCTGCCTGTCTGGCCCGGGGCTGCCCCGGGACCCCTCTTCCACGCCTCTGTTCCCGGAGCCGGTGCACCTAGCAAAACACAAACAGTGCCTGCCACAAGACCAGCAAGACAGAGCGAAGGAGGAAGGCGCGCTCGTGGGAGAGCTGCTTCCCCATCTTTAGAGTGGGCGGTCAGCCCGCTGCAGAGAATGAAAACATGCCGCTGAAAAACAATCGGTGACTCACCTGCTTAATACTTTGAAAAAGTTTTTTTCTTAGCCTTAGGAACCTTTAAAGACTGCTGTCGCTTTAAGGGAATTAATCTAAAATCCAGCTAGTCCTTCTGATTTTTTTTTTGCCTTTTTTCAAACTCAGACAAAATGCAAGTTAATCTTTTAATCACGCAAGATAGAAAGTGGCTTTCCTGGAAAGTCCTGCATCTCATCTATCTCTACAGTGACCACACCTCGCAGGAAGGCCTGGCTGAGGCCCAGCAGACACGACCCTGGGGGCTCCGGGCAGCGGCCACGGCCAGCTTCCTCTGGCACCTCTTTGCACTCGCTGTATCGCTTTAGTTTTGTTAAAAAAAAAAGCTATTTATGTTCATTTCTGATAAACCACTGCTTTAAAATAATAATGACAGTGATATGTATCACCCATATTTCTATGCACTCTCCACACTCTTTTAGAATGCTTAAGCAGGCAAATTATTTTATTTTTATTTTTTTAAAGATTTATTTATTTATGCATACAAGCACTGGGGTACAGGCCAGAGGTGTGGGGGTGGTGAGAGAATCCACCAGACAGAACAGGACTCAGAACAGGCAGATTGACAGAAACACACTGCTGAGGGGAGCAGCGGGCGAGGCAGGAGAGGTCTGCT
>JAGFMF010011747.1:19047237-19119101 GCA_019455555.1 Galemys pyrenaicus
TGTGGGTCCCCTCCCTGGCCGGCAGCAGGGATCGAACTCGTGTTGCAGAGACTGTGGTTTGCTTCATAATGCGTTGCTCAACCCACTGCGCCACCAGGGCGGGCCCACAGGCAAATTATTATTATATATTTTAAAATAAAGAAAACAAGGCAACTGTTTACACAAATTCTCAAGACTACATAAAATATCATTAGATAATAACTTCAGCAAGATGCTGGCTATATGCAAATGTGATTTGCATTTCCGTACACCGTCAACAAATACTTGGAATCAATTAATAATAAGAAAAATATCTTTTATAATAGCAACCAAAATCAAAAAGTAATGAGAAGTGAATCTAATTAGAAATAGATAACATCTGTACGCTTTAAACACCACTGAAGTCTAGAGTTACTGAAGTCTATTGAGAAGATAGCTAATAGTTATTCGTGTGGGGGAAACTAGATTCTCACTTCAAGCCATTAACAAAAACCAATTATTAATGGATAACAAGTCTGAAATTTGGAAAATAAAACCCAAAATATTTGGAAGAACAAGTGACAATATATTTTATCTTGGTGTAGGAAGGTATTTACTTTAAAAAAAAGATTTATTTATTTATGCATACAAGAACTGGGGTACCCACCAGAGGTGTGGGGGATAAGAAGATTCACCAGCGACAAAGTGGGGAGCAGAACAGGCAGACTGACTGAACTCCACTGCTGAGGGGAGCAGCGGGCGAGGCAGGAGAGGTCTGCCAGGCAGTAGCACTCTGTGGGTCAGCTCCCTAGACGGGGATCAAACTCATGCTGCAGCGGCTGCAGATAGCTTCATAGTGTTTCAACTTAACTCTTTGCGCCACCAGGGAGACCCAGAAGGTATTTATTAATACACAAAGAATATTAAGTGTAAAATTAAATGTTTATAAATTTATTAGAGTTAATATCTTATGTTCATTATAGAACACTATAGAATAGTGAAAAGAAAAGCCTCAGACCAGGATATAATGTTTGAAACACTACAAAGAACAAATAAATACTATCCAAAATTCTTGAGGAGCAGCTTCGAATCAAAAAGAGAAAGACTTAATTCAGAATGAGCAGAACATAAATAGGCATTTTGCAGAAGTACAGATCCCAGTGCATTTAGGAAAAGTAACTTAAGCTCATTAGTAATCAGAAAAATACAAATTAAGGTAATTGATAGACTATCAACACCGGCACTTCACCAGAAAAACTTTAAGTCTAAGTATACCAGCTGGACAGGCTAGACACAGATGCCCTTCTATATTGCTATTAGGGGGATGGATGCAAATGCTTTGGCATTATTTTGCAAGGCTGACTACTCACATATTTAATGACTCAACAACCTCACTCCTAGAAATACATTTAAGAGACACTAACCCAAGCATCCCTCTCAATGGAATACTATGCAGCAATTAAGATAGCTAAACTACATCCATGCAGCCTGTAACGTTTCATTCAAGGACAGACCCCATCCATGACAATGGTCCGACAGGCTGCATCGCATAGACCAGCTGTGCGGTATAGACCTGCACAGACGCACTGCACAACGTTTGCACAAGGGCAAGCCACCTCACAGTGTGTTTCTCAGACTGTATCGCCATCATTTAGCTGTGCTTGAGTGCACAGCCACATGCAGCAAAGTTACATTCTTGCAGCGCCCACAAGCAAATAAAAGTAAACAATATATACTCAGGCATGAATACAAGAGAAAGAGCTGTTTAAGTCAGGGTGCAAAGAGCTGGTTTAGGGCAGTAGTTACCCCAGGGAGAAGCAGGGAGCATCCAAGGCAATGCTAGTTGTTGGTCCATGAGCTGTTGAACATTCTGCTTTTAATCTACGTCTGTGCATTTTACAAGATAATAATGAAAGGACTGATGACAAGCCAAGGCACAAAGAGAAAACGAGGCACACGGGAGGAGAGGCACAGCAGGAAGCAGCCCCTCTCGCGAAAGGAGAAATCTTTATGGATCCGGAAGGAAGATGAAATGACCGGCAGCCCAGTGCCTTCTGTTTTAACGGTAACAGGCCACGCTAGCAAAGGCAAACGAGGAAAATGAGTAGAGAAAATAAAAATAACTATAACCACAGTCCGGGAAGGTGGACAGCGCCAGACTCGCCGCCGACAGCGACGGCAGGTCAGCCTGCACAATAGCCAGCAGGTGTTGTTCCTCTAAAACCTACCCCCAGCTCCTGAAGGGCCCCCCAGAACCCCAAAGGCACTGGCGTCACAAGGACGGCCCCACCCACGGCCCCGTGGGCCAAGCCCCGCCCCGGGGCGCCGAGGCGGTCCTTTGCCCAGCCCAGACCGACTGCGCCCGGTGGCTGCCCTGCCGAGCGTCTTCATGTTCAAAGCACTTCTCGTTTCCTTAAAAAGCAGTGCTTCTCGGGTCATACAAGCAACATCTGCTTCCTATATGAATCTATGAAAAACAAGAAAGTAGGGAGAAAAAGGAAAGCGCGAAGAAGAAAGCACTGCGCCCTAAAGACAGCAGCTTTATCAGCCCGGCACGTTCCTTCCAGCCATTCTTCTCGCGTCTCAGTCCTTGGGCGAGGGCGAGAACTCGGTACCTCGCAGACAGCCCGGGTTCGCCCTCGGAGGGCGCATGCTCCACCTGCCCGGTGCAGAGACCTGCCCGCCCCACGCCCGCAGGAGACGAAGACCCTGCGACTCTCTCGCCCTCTGCGCTGACCGCCCCGGGCACCCCGAGTAAGGGGCAAACCAGGCGGGCTGCCAGGACGCGGCTCCTGGCCCCGTGGAGGAGTCCACGGAAGGGAAACTAGGGGAACAGTAGACAATGCGCTTTACTCCCCGGCTCCAGTGACTGTTCTGTGGGAAAGGGAAGGCAACAAGGGGTAGAGATGGAGCCACAGGCCTCTCAGCCCAATTGCCAGAAGCTGAAGCCTGCCTTGAAATCCTCTGAGCCCGAGTTTCCCCAGCAAATTGAAATAATGAAAGTGTCCGGCACACACGGTTGATAACCGAAAGGCCCACTGCCCCTACGGCACAGTCCCTGAGGTGATGAGGCCCGAGTAAATGTTGCTCTGTTGATGTGGTGATGATGCTGGAGGTGGTGCTGGCAGTGGTGGTGGTGCTGGCAGTGGTGATGATGCTGGTGAAGGTGATGATGCTGGTGGAGGTGGTGCTGGCAGTGGTGGTGGTGGTGGCAATAGTGGTGGTACGGGCGGTGGTGGTGGTGCTGGCAGAGGTGGTGCTGGCAGTGGTGGTGGTGCTGGCGGAGGTGGTGGTGCTGATGGAGGTGGTGGTGCTGGTGGAGGTGATGATGTTAGTGGAGGTGATGGTGCTGGCAGAGGTGATGGTGCTGGCGGAGGTGATGGTGCTGGCGGAGGTGATGGTGCTGGCGGAGGGGGTGCTGGCAGTGGTGGTGGTGCTGGCGGAGGTGGTGGTGCTGGTGGAGGTGATGGTGCTGGTGGAGGTGATGGTGCTGGCAATGGTGGTGATGAAGATGACATAAGCTATATTCTCCTCGGGGATGAAAACTGACACTTATGCACGAGAAAACAGGTTCATTCTAAAGTCCCCAGTTGAGTCTCCAAGCACGTGTACTCAAGAAACCAGGGACAGAATATTCCTGGAGTAGTCCTAGAATAGTTCTGGAAAAGTTCCCGTAGACCCCTTTTCAGTAGCTGCTCCCCCCCATCCCCACAGTACACGCCCAGGGCACGTCAGATTGTCTTTACACACTGATCTTTTTTCGGAGGTCCCTACAAAGGAGTCCACTGCATCTTCACTGGCTCTTCAAGCTCCGCGCAGGCTTTACTGTTTCACTGGTTGTTCTAGGGCACGTAGCGTATGACTTCTCCACAGCATCCCCTTGTGGTGCTATTGTGCCCCTCACGCACCACGTGAGGACCTACTGCACCCCTCCAAGCCAATCCTTGTGCTATTGTTTCATGCAGCAACCTTGCACGTAGGCCATTAGCCCCAAAATCCGCTGCAATGGCTTTGTTCAGATCGAGAGCTGCCTGCTAAGGAGATGGAAATAAGAAGACAGCGTCATCTCCATTTACCACTGCTGTTACCATTTCTGCTGCTCTCGATCCCTTTTATCCACCCCTATTTCTCCACCTGGTGTCATTTTCTTTTTCCCAGCAGACTAAGTGCCCCACAGTGTTAGGCTGGGTGTTTTCTCCAGTGCTCCAAGACGTTCCTCTTCTTGCACCACTTTCGATGAGGACGCATCTGTCCTCAGTGTTCTCTGTCGCTCACAGGTGATGCGCCTCTTTCTCTGGCTTCTAGCACGCGTTCCTGTCCAAGTAGCTGATTATAATGTACCTCGATATTGTCCTCTTATTTCTTGACCCTGGGCTTGTAAAAGTTTCTTGGCTCTGGCAGCTGGTACTTTTCATGAGATTTGCAAAATTGAGGGTCATTATTTCCTAAAAGAGCTCTCTCCCCTCCCCATCCTCCTGCCCCGGTCCCACTCACACACTCCACGTGCTCTCACCGACCATCAGCGCCCTGCTGCTCCGTTACTTTTTTCTCTGTGGGTTTCATTTAATAATTTCTCTTGCTATGTCTTCAAGTCCTTAAACTTCCTTTCTACAGATGTCCGGTTTACACCAAGCCAGTGTATTTTTCATCTCTCACACTGTAGTGTTCTTCTTAGGCCTTCTGCATTCTTCTTAACACTTTAACCTTCAGGGCCGCTCAGCAGTCAGGCTGGCGCCCTCGTCTGCGTGTCTCGCCTCTGGGTCGATTTCCCATGATGCGGTGACTATTCTGCTCTTGGTGGACTGGCTCTCCCTGACCCTCCCAGGCCCGGTGGTCAGCGACTGGAGGCCAGACACAGGAATTCCACCTTATTAGGTGTTGGATTTTTTTCTAGATATGTTTTTCACTTTTCTGGTATCACTTAAGGTGATAGTAAGTTTCCTGGGGAAAGCCAGCTCTTTCAGATCTCGCTGTGACAAGTTATTCAGCAAGTCTGCAGCGGTGCTCAGCGCACATCTGAAGATTTCCCACCGATGTCTGAGAGTTACGGGTTTGTGCAGCCTGACCAGGGCCACTACCCCGGCCCAGGGGAGCGCCTTTGGGTTCCCGTCCACAAGCCTTCCAGGTGGCTGAGCATGTTCGCAGGGGCCGGCTGTCCAGGCTGCACTGGGCGGGGGGGGGGGGGGCTCCCTCGTCTCCAGCCCCTGCCCTGCCCGCTTCAGCCNGGGGGGGGGGGGGGGGGGGGGGGGGGGGGCTCCCTCGTCTCCAGCACCTGCCCTGCACGCTTCAGCCACCTCTGTCTCTTTGTTCCCATCCCCAGTCTGCCACTCAGCCCCCCAGGCCACCTGAACTGGATTTCAGTGGGAAAATGTGTTATTAGAAATTCAGTAGAACTAATCTATTGTTTCATTTTCTTAAGTCAGTTTTGGTCACTTTTATTTTTCAAGAACGGTGTGCACTGGAGGTGCTACAGTAGAATGTATGGTCTCAACTTGTAACCTTTTTAATGTCTGCAGGATTTATAGTGACTTCCCCTCCCTCCTCTTGAGACTAGCACTACGTGCCTTTTCCCTCCTCTTTATCGGTCGTGTTAAACATTTATTAATTGTCTGACCTTCCAATGAATCAGCTTTTGGCTACATGAATTTTCCCTTTCTTTCTTTTCTTTTTTAAGATTTTTACTTATGCACACAAGAGCTGGGTGATTCTTGTTTCATGCGTGTCTGCATTTTCTTTTCTTCCTCCTATTTGCTCTGGCATCGGTTTGTTCTCCCCACCCAGTTTAAAGACATCATTGATCTGGGATCTTTCTTCTTTTCTAATATCAACATTTTAAGTGGCCAACACATCCCCAATTTGACACATTAATACACATTATGGCTAGATTTTTGCTCACTTCAAAGTAATTTTTAATTGTTCCTATGATTTCTTTTTTGTCCATTAGGTAATGTAGAAGAGTGGATTGTATTTAAAATTTTGATATTTTGTAGATATTGATGATTCCTTCAATAATTTAGTGCTACTGACTTATAATTTAATCATATTTTGGGGAGAAAACATATTCTGCACATTTTCTTTCCTTTTTTCTATAAGAAATTTGTCTTATGACCCAGAATATCCTCTATCTTGGTGAATTGCATATGTAGCTTGTAAGAGAAGATTGTAAGGTTTTGGGTAGAGTGTTCTAGAAGTGTCACTTGGATCAAGTTTGGGGTTTTTTTGTTTTTTAAAAATTATTTATTTATGCATACAAAAGCTGGGGTACAGGGCAGAGTCGTGGTGGGTGAGAAGCTTCACTGGATACAGTGGGGAGCAGAACAGGCAGATTGACCGAAACACACCGCTGAGGGGAGCAGCGGGCAAGGCAGGAGAGCTGCATCCCCCAGCTGGGATTGAACTCACGCTGCTGTGCCTGTGCCGTGGATGCTTCACAGTGCAGTGCTCAACCCACTGCGCCACCAGGGAGGCCCTGAGTCAAGTTTGTTAATAGCTTTTTGCATTTCTTCTCTGTCCCTATTAATTTTCTATGTACTCTTTCAGTCAATTACTGAGAGAAAAATGTTGAAATCTCCAACCATACTTAGGAATCTGTTTGTCTTTCTACTGCTTTCGGGTTTTGGTTCATTTATTTTAAAACTCTGGTATTAAGTTTGGGATTTTATGTATTCATTGACACTAGTAATTTTGAATTCTTTCTATATGCCTGGGGATTTTCTTCTAAGTTTGAATGATACTCACATGGTCACTTACTTACAACGACTATTTCACCGGCCTTTTATTTTTAACCTTTTTATTTTATTTTAAGGTAAGTTTGTTATAAACAGGACATACATGAGTGCTTTTTTAAAAAATCAGTCTGATAAGCTCTGCTTTTTCACTGGAGTATGGCGACCACTTCTATTTAATGCATGTCAATTACATGACTGTCCTGCTGTATGATTTGCAATGTGTATCTTTAACTTAACACCATTACTTTTCCAGAACATACCACTTGAAAAGTAACTTACTTTCAAATCAGTTTCCGCCAAAACCTCCAACATCTCAGTGTGAGTTTGTTCACCTGTTGTTCTCTGTGCTTTTACTATTATGTTTTACACCTACTTGTATAGTAAACTCCATAATTCATTGCTGCTTCTATGTCTTAGATGATTATTTGCAAAGGTTTTAAAAACATGGGAAAAGTGCATCTCTCACTTTTCCATTTCATCATTCTTCCTTGTTTTGTGTGAACCCAAGTTCCCATCTGGCAGCATCTTCTTTCCTCGGAAGGAAATTCTTTTAGCTTTTCTTGGAGAGGAGGTCCTCCTCCAGCAAATTCATACTTCTTACTTTGCCTGAAAAGGTGCATATTTCAACTTCACTGTTGAGATATATTTTTTTTGGTTATGTATTCCTGTTTGACAGATTCTTTTGCCTCTTTTTCGAAGATGAAGTTGTCTTTAACTTGCATAGTTTCTGATCAAAAGTCTTCAATGATGGTATGAATGGTAGATTTTTATCAAATTCACCAAAAATGTGAATTTTTTTGTTTCCACATGCTGGATTTAGTTGTATTCCTAAAAAGAATAGCAGGCAGTCAAATTGTTTTCAAATCAGTTTAGTCCTTTTGAGGTTTATATCACTTTAGCCCTTTGGGAGTTTTTTTTTTTTAAGCTCTTTTAAAGTGGAATTAAAACATCCTTTCTGCAAAGACTAGTTTAGCTCGACTACTACAGCATGGCCTTCAGGACGTTTATAAATGTCCTGTCTGCCCAGTGTGGTTTTCTTCTCTGGCCGATGGGATCTGGAATCATTGCTGAGCCTGTGTGTTCCCTGGGCACTCAGGGAACCTAGTACCTTTCCCTAGAAGTTGTTCTGACATTGGCCTCGCAGAACTTGATGTTATGTTAGGGCAGAATATTATCAGCCAGATTAGTCAAGGAACTCCTATACCATTTTTGGAGTCTGTCTCCAGAAACTCCCTCCTCTTTTCACTCGGACAAATTCTATTTACCTTCCCCAACTCAAGCATCTATGTCTCAGCTTAGTACGACCACAAGGTACTATTTAGCTTCTCCCTCTCTGTACCACAGCCCAACGCTGATTCTGGGCAGAAAGCCATCGCAGTCCCTGGCCTCATCCCATTTGCTTTCTCCTGGGACCTCGATCCTATACTTAACTGATGTTTTTGTTTAAGTTCGGACACATTACTCCCCCACGGTCAAAAGCAAAAATATGATGTCAGAATCTTTCAAGAAAGACAAGATGTGGATTAGACTTCAGGAAAAAAACAAAAAGAGATGGTGTCACATCAACCAGACGAGTTACCGCTATGTGCTCAGGACTATGCCAAGTGTCACCGTGGACACACGCAGGGACTGTCTGACCACTGCACGAATAAGCAGGCATGTGACACCGCCTCCAGTCTGTGTCCCCTCCTTAGTTAGTTCTGGAGCTCATTCCGTAGGCGTTGTATATCGCACCGAGCAGTTCATGAAGGAAGTGCCATCGTGCTTGAAGGGAACAGGCAGGCTACCTGGGTTCGGGGTTCAGTTCCATCATCACTTGCAGTGTGAATTCCCAGCCAAACCCCCAACTACATGCCACTTTTGATATTTCCACCTGCTTTATGTCTTTCTTCTTTCTTCTCTTCCCTTCTTTTAGTTTAATGTTATGCTTTTTATTGTCTTATTCTCCCCTTTATTAGCCCATTAATTCTTACTGTTCTTTTAATGATTACTGTCTACATTAAAATCTAATAAAAATCAGTGCTTTTACTACTTTCAGAACAGACAAGGACTTTAGAGCACTGACTTCATTTACTTCCCTGACTGCCTTTTGGCTATTGTTCTCATGTATCATTATTCTCCTTAAGTTCTACAGACATTAATTATTGCTGTTATTCCATATAGTCAACATTCATTTTACTAACAATGCATTTTCCTTCTTTGTTGCTTTTTATTCCGTCCTTTGTTTTGTGTTCTTCCATTGGGATAATTTTCCTTCTCCCTGAAGAATATTCTCTAGCATTTCCTTTAGTTAGTGGTTTTATTTTACCTTCCTTTTTGAAGGCTAATTTGACTGTTATAGAATTGAAGTTGGCGGCTACATTCAGCTCATTGAAAATAATGTGCCATTGTTTTCTGACCTCAGTTGTTTTGTTGAAAAGTCAGTTCTGATCACACTGCTGCTCCTTTGAAGGGAGCATGTCAGCTGTTCCTGGCTGTGAGGCTCTCTCCTTGGCATTGCTCTTTTGTCATCTTTCTGTGCTGTGCTCCTGAGTGTATACAGTCGTCTCGGTCATGTGTGTTCTGCGGTGTTCACAGTCCCTCTGGCCCGGGATCCTTCCTAACTTTTTACACATTTGTGGCTGTAGAAGAACAACTGTTGCTTTTCCTCCATTCTCTTTCTGCCCCTTCTGAGACTAAAATTATACCAATATTATTTGAGAAATAGATTATGATAGATGTTTGAGAAATAGATTATGCTATTTGAGCTATTTAAATAGCATAATCTATTTCTCAAATATCTCATGCTTTTTTGTATTTTTTCACCCTTGTCATCTCCTACATCCCATTATATCCATCTTGTTACTCTACCCCCTCCTGAGCTCCCCACTTCCTCACCTGTGAAGTGGGAAGTATTATAATACCGAGTCGCTAGTATTATAAAGCCTAACCATAATGCTGCTGCTACAGGTTTAAGTGAGGGGCGGTAAACCAGTAAATCGCCGATCCCGTAGATGACACAGGACGAGGAGTGTGTGTTCCCGTGTTACTCGCATCACACAGGTGGGGAAACTCAGGCCTGGACAGGTCAGATCACCTGACCGCATCTCACGGGTGCAAACTTCCTTCTGAAAAAGAGACGGTCTCAGGGTGTCTCATGAACTTGCCCAAATGAGGACAAAGAGAATACACCGGCCCCTACCGAGGGGCACCGAGAAGATGAACAGACGACGCTGGACTGACGCTCGCGCGGGAACTGAAAGAACCGTGGAGACCACAAGGACTGAGGTCAGTGGCTCCAGCACACCCCAGAATTTGAGCAGCTTCAACGAGACGTGTCCTCGCCTCTCACGCAACAGCACGTGCATGGGCACCGGCGGCCCCGGGTAGCTGACGGCAGTAAAGACTCATCGTCAGAGTGGGGCAGAACGGACTTGCCCCCCAAGATGCTGATGCCAGGGCAACAGGCAGGGCAGGTAAGACGTGCAGCACCAATCCGGCGAGAACGGAGTGTCTCGCTCACCTCAGCTCACCCTACACGAGTCTCTGCCAAGCGTCAGCTCCCGGTCTCCTCAAGGACCCAACACGTCAGACGTAGTTCACAATGTATTCCTCCTATACTTGCAAAATCAGGTGGAAAGTGAGCGGCCCCCTTCCTACCAGATGAAGTCCGGGCTGTTCGGTCCCCCTCCAGCCCTTCCCAGCCCCACCTGTTCTTTCTGTCTCATCCATTGCCACTTTCCCACCACCCAACACAGGTCAAGCCCATGTCCGAACAACCATGCACTCTCGCACAGCTCTGCTTTTGCTGTTACTCATCTGCCTTCTGGAAGATTCAAGAGCTCATCCCAGGCCCCTGAGAAGAGCCCCAAGCCATCAGCACACACACACACATACACACACACACACACACACACACCGCTCAGCCCATGCCGTGTGGCTACATGAAGACTGGTTTACCAGCTGTCTCCATGACTGTGTCTGGAGGGCACGAGCCACAGCCTCTCAACACGTGGAACTCACTTTCCAGTTGGACTCAGTGAACGTGGGAGGAAAGGGGGAAAGAAGGGGAGTCTGTGGTCTGTACCCCCCACGGTCCACATATGGAATCTCCATTCCCCAATGTGACGGTATCTGGAGGGGAGGGGGGTGATCAGGGTTAGGTGAGGGTGGGGGCCCAAGATGAGACCGGTGTCCTCACACGAGATGGCCCTTCCGCCACCACGGGGCACACAGCAGGACAGCGGCCACCTCCAGGTCGGGGAGAGAGCCCCCACGCCCCCTGCGGCGCGCCGACCCCAGACTCCAGCCTGCAGGCGGCCAGAATGAACGTCTGCCATGCAGCCTCCTGACGTGAGTACTCGTTGCAGTGGCCCGAGCTGACGGGACGGGAACAGCGGCAGTCCGTCCACGGGCTTCCCTGGAAGCTGGGCAGGCCGCGGTGGGCGCACCCAGACCACAACCCCAAGAGCCCAGCGCAGCAGGAGGAACAGTCCCCGGCTTGCCTTGCCTCGTGCCGAGTCCACCAGATATTAACCGGATCCCATTAAATTCAAGACTGGTTTCGGGGAGACAATCTGTCTCCAGCCACCACTGGCTCGGCTCTCGCTCCCCGCTCCCCACGCGAGAGTCCTCAGCCCATGCTGCCTTAGAAATTCCTGCTCTCAGCAGCTTGAAAAGAATCCAAGAGCAGAACAGGCAACCGTTGGCAGCCTCCGAGACCGAGCTCTGAATCAAGACATGGCATTAAATAAGCGTATCCAGAAAAAAATTATATAATACGAGGAAATTAGTCCAAGAAACAGGCTCTGGTCTCTGCACCGGGGGGTCCGAAGCACAACCCGAGCCAGGGAAGCGGTGAGCCCGCCACCACGCCTCCCTTGCACTCCATCTTTCCCGCGCCGGGGCAGGCCAGCCTTATCTCCAAACAACAAAAATCTTAAATAATGGAATGATCGCAACCCCGACGCGTGCAGACCGACCGGCGGGCCCTGTGGCTCTGGAACCTGCTGTCACCCCGACACGCCCCCGGCCCCTGGAATGGAAGGACACAGGAAGGATTTTTCAAAAGTCGGAGGGTCCACAAATAGAGTCCTGAGCTGGAAGGAAACTTGGAAAGAAGAGCACACCCACTCTGACGAGTCCGAGGCCCAGAGACGGACAGCGGCGCCCTGGGTCTGGACACAAGGCCTTCCGGGGGCCAGCCCGTGCGAATGGAGCGGGGTCCTCACTCGCTGCTGCCCTCCTGCGCCCGGGCTCCCGCCCAGCGGCCTGCCCCACCTCGACAGTCCTCTGACAAGGAGAAGCAGCCGACGCCCCTCGGCCAAAACGTGCCGTAGGAGGACCCAGCCCGAGAGCGCCAGAAACGGGATGAAACGCCCTGAAATCAGGAGACCAGAGACTCAGGCCCACCGGGGACATGTCCAGAGCGGAAAGAAGAGCCCCCGCTGCTCCCCCACGCTCGTGTGGTTTCGGCAGACATTTTGTATTGTTTTAACATGTTTTTTGAGTGTGTGTAATAGAGAAAGCTTACATAACCCTTTGGCCCAACTCCCGAAGGAAAGAAGAAACCTTAAATGTCAACTTGCAGTTAATAAAGAGCAGACACTTCTGAGACAAGGCTGCCATTCACAGGTCGGGCGGGCCGCCGGCCGCGGCTGGGGACGCCCTGCCCCCCAGGCTGGACACCGGCCTCCTGCACGCGGCCTCCGCCGTGTTGCCCGCACCGTCTCGCAGTCCTGGGGGCAGTCAGGCCTCAGGTGAACCGAACCCGGATCTCCCACCAACGACGCTCAGTGCTCTCAAGGCTCAGCCTACACTGAGCTATTTTTGCAACTTCTTATGAATCTTACACCACTTCAAATTTTTGAAAAATTGTATGTAGAGAGATGGGTTATGTGGTCTCTGTCTTTTCAGACACGGGCGTCAAGGGTGCTGCAGGAGGGGTTCACGCTCCGGACAGCAGATCAGTCAGGACAAGCTCCCAAAGGCGGCAGGAAAGTCAGCCCAGCTGGCCACTTGCCGAGCTCCTCGGGCCCTGGGGCCGTCAGAGGCGGGAGGTCTGCCCGGAGGTGGCGGCACCCTCAGTCAGGGGCTCATGCGCAGGGACGTGGCCCTGGACCTTCATGGTGCCGCCTGGAAATGACTGTGGCCGCCCAGCCACGTGCCGCGGAGCAGCCGCCTGAGAGCAGAGCCAGCGGCAGCGCCCGCGGGGACAGCGGGGACAGCGGGCAGTGCTCGGGCTGGCCTAGCACCGCTGCGCTTTTACCCTTAAAGATCACGAATCGCAGCCTCTTTTCGGAAGTTCAGTCAGGCATAGAACCCAATCGGCTCTTGACCTAGGCCTGGTTCTGGGCCATGCCCACTGCAGCCCTCGGCAGGGAGCTGCTGTGTGACGGCCCAACACACAACTGAACGTGGGCAGCGGGCCCAGCCGAAGAGCTCCAGCAGTGGATGCTGTGAACGGCACCAAAGACCCGAGTTCTCGGATTCCACTCTTCCCTGAGGGAGGGTCTCACCTGTTACCTGCGCCCCACCTGTTACCTGCGCCCCACCTGTTACCTGTGCCCCACCTGTTACCTGTGCCCCACCTGTTACCTGTGCCCCACCTGTTACCTGCGCCGGCCCCACCTCTCGGGTGGACTCACATCCTGCCCAATGATGCAGACGGTAAGAATTGAAAATTTAAGTGACTGAAAAATACGTGACAGTAAAGAAGCTCCAGTGACAGCAGGAGAGCCGGAAATCACCCCCAGATAACAAACACTCCAGGCTCGGGGAAGGCCCGCGGCGGGTCCCGTGAACCCGCAGCTCCTGGCTCACCATCACGTGCTCTGGGGCGCTGAGCCTTCCGATAAAGCACCGACTTCGCTGCCCCCTTCCGCACCCCTGGCCTTCAGAACCAGAGCAGAACCAGGCCGAGTGTTACCCGACCCTGCATCTCCAACAGCAGGCGTGAGCTGGCGGGGAGACGGCCGATGAGCACTCACAGAGCAGAGCCGGGCGGAGGCCAGGAAGGAAGGAGGCGACGCGAGCAGGAGGCGGAGCAACCTCACGCTCCGGGGCAAGCAGGGCGCTGGGGAGGCGAGGAGAGTGAGTCCCCTGGGGCCGCGACTGCCCTGACAGCCGTGTGGCCGGCAGAAAAGGGTGTGGGGGCCAGGACGTGGTGCCCGTGTGCAGACGTGGCTCCCAGACTCAGGCCACCAGTGGACAAAGACTTTGTTGGGACGAGTCCCGCCCCCTGAGGCAGAAACACCTCGCCAGGCCCACCCCCGGGTCAGCTCAGGGCCGCGGGGCCAGGCCCCTCCCCGCCTCCAGACGCCTGGGCCCGGACACATGAGTTAGGTGTCCCTGGTTAGTCCACGGCAGCTCCTGCCTCTGGTGGAAGAGCTAAAGCATTTCCAGCCCCTCGGCAGAGGGCCTTCAACGCTCTGGAGAAAAGCTTGTCTGCTCACCTTTTCCACACCAACCAATCAGACTCAGAGTTGAGAGAGAGGCAGCACGAAGCAAGCAAGCCACGCACATGCACGCACGCACGCGGGCACACTCACGGGTGGTGGGGGTGTGAGCCCCTGGAAGGTGGCCGTTCCCGCAGTGGTGTCTGAGTGAAGCTAATCCAATTAAGTATTTTCCAGATGGAGCTAATGAAGTATACTTTCTCCTCACTTATTTTCACTTTTTGACTGTCTTCTTGGTGTTTTTGGTGCTGCTGAAAATGATTTAATGAAACAAAAAAATAACAAGACGTTACAGGGCTGAGTGTAACGGAACGAGAACTGCAGCTCAGGCTGACACTTATTCTTTAGCTAATTCAATTGTGACTAATTATCTTGTTGCTTTGCAATCCAGCCTTCCCTCCGCCAGCACCAGCTCCAGAGCCACTCATAATTACAGAGCAGGGCCGGGCGGTATCTGCTAGATAAGATGAGTAATCCTCAGCTCTCTAATTTTTCTGCCATGTCCCTGAATGCCTCTAAGAATGTGGAAAAGGAGACTTCAGAATCCAGCATTCCCTCTGAGGTTTCTGAGAGATCTGCGACTACACTTCCCATCTGGCAACCCCACAGGAACCAGCTGATCCTCTCACACCCCCGTCAGGTCAGGGGGCGTCTCGAGAGGTCCCTCTGGTAGCCTCAGGGTCAGAGATGAGCTGAACCATCTCAAAATTAGCGCACTCCAAAACCTCCCAGAAAAGAAAATATATTGAGCCTTCAGCAGTTCCTGGCTTCGGGGATGTGGTTTGATTGCTGGATTCCCCTGGCCAGTGAGCCCAGGTTTTTACAAATTTTCCTTCGTGCTTATGCTGTTGTCTGTAATTAGAAATTTTTCAAACACTCTAAAATCCTCTGAACTTCAAAATTATACCCTAAAGTCAAGTTTGCAACAAAAGTAGGACTTCTCTGGTTTACCTTCACCATAATTGGGTTTGGGAAAATGTGGTTTCCAGCCACGGAGAAGAAATGGCCTTCAGGTCTTGCACCGTCTTTGGTGAAATGTTATTTTTCACCAAATGTGTGTTTCCACGAAATGTTTTCAGCAGCTGGGAGAGTCAGCCAGCTGAGCTCTGTGTTTAAAAACATGGTCTGGTGTTTAAGCAAACCTGGCATGAGCTCACACAACCAGCCACAGTGGGTTCACACACTCAAACAGAGCTCACACACCCAAGTAGAAAGAGTTCACTCATACACACATTACCTAGACAGAGTTCACACCCAGCCCAGGTGAGTCCCCACACTCCACGCCGGCACTGTCAGCAGACAGGAGACAGGAGGAGAAGAAAGTCGCCAGGCTGGGAGATTTCCGTCAGGGCAGGCAGAAGGCACGGCGCGCCGCCCCCACGCCACCGCAGCCCGGCGTCGTCGCCCACGGGGACGGGACTTTCAGGAGAAGTGGACGCCAGACCTGTCCGCGCTGGACGAGCAGCTGGACACACGCCCACCATGGCCCCAGCACACGGGTGTGGCTCCTAGGTCAGAGCACCCCGAAACCCCACCGCGAGCAGCCTGCACTCTCCGCGCGGCTTCCCGGCCCAGCGGAGCTCAAGAGCAGACTCTCCTGGAGCAAGCGGCCTCGCCGTGAAAGCACTTTCCTGCTCAGGCTCAGGTGTGGGCTCCCGCCTCCTTGCCTGCAGTCGGGGGCACCACCGACCAATGAGATGATTCTCCCAGCCACAGGCTGCAGGGGGGGGTTCCCTGGCGCAAGTCTCTGAGCCGCTCCACCCACCCTCCTACCAAGTGCGGCCATTTCTCGGGGCGCAGAAGGAAACTGAGGCGCAAAAACGTTGGATAATTTGCCTCTGGTGCCGGAGAGACACCAGGCCAGATCCCCGCTGGCCAGGGCCTCCCTGTCCACACCCACGCAGTCCTGGCAGCACACATCAGACACCGGGTGAAATGGGAAGTGGGGCGTCCATCAGAGGAGATGCTTGCTGAGCCTCAGAAACGGGGGTAGTGCGGGCCCCCCTTTGCCTCCGGCATCCCGAAGGCCCCACGTGCAGACCCAGCAGGAGGGCTTGGCCGGGAGGACGGCGGCTCCAGACACCCCGTCTGAGGGCCCAACAGCCTGGTTCCGGGATGACACATCGAGGCCCAGAGGGAGGGACACCAGGGCCCCAGGGGCACCCTAGTAGCCGGCTGGGGCCCAAGACAGGCTGAAGCAAAATCACAGAGCCGGGGAGAGTTTTGTGGGGCAGAGAAGGGCTGAGACTGGGGATCCTCGCAGGGTCTTGGGGTGCCCACGAGGCTGTAACACAGAGGAAGCCCCCTGTACTGCTCCTTCCAACAGACCTGAACGCCCCATGCGTCGGCCAGTCTGCAGAGAAGCAGCCCTTTTCCTGAAAGGGGTAGCAGCAGACCCTTCTCTGCAGCCCAGGGCGCCCACGGAAACCCCAGGGAGCTGCCACAGCTCTCCCTCCACCCTGGGTCTGGACTCAGCGTCTTCCCAGGCAAATAAAGCGCCAAGCGCAGGCTCCAGAACGAGCGTGTTACTGATGCTATTCTCGAGGCAGATCGGTTCCTGACCGCGGCCGTTGGCTGTGCGGTGGGACCGACTCTTCTGGCAGGGCGAGAGCTGTGGTTTCCGCCTTGGACGAGCCCACGGAACAGCAGGTGCAGGGACAGGGGCTTGGGGTCTGGGCGGGGCCGCGCCCACCTGGCCACAGTCATTTTACCTCACATTGGTTGATTTTTTCACTGCAGCTCAACCACTTCCTTTCGAAGGTGTCTCTGACTTTAAAACATCCATGATTTCAGACGTCCGTCCTATTTGTGGGGCTTCTCCATCATGGCCGTTACACACTGGTCTGTGGAAGGCGTACCTGCACGTGGAGGCGAAGCGATGCCTGCCTGTCCCAGGTCTGCACGAACAGACCACCGTCAGGAAGGAAGTGGCCTCCGGGTTGGCAGATGGGGAGTCCAGGGCATGGGCTGGTTAGACCCTGCCGCCTGGCCTGGTCAGTGCCGGGCACCCAAGGGCACCCCCTCCTGGAACAAGCAGCTCGTGGCTTCTCCCTGGGCCGGTCCTTGGATGGGCAGTTCACCCCCTAGGGGTGCGGGCAGGCGGCCTGGCTTGTCGTGACAGGACACGGCAGTGCTTGGCACCCGCACCTAGTGGGCAGAGGCAGGGACATCACCGGACATCCGCAATGCCCAGGGCAATCCCAGGGCCGGCTGGCCCCAAACATCACTCAGTGCGATCTGACCAGAACTGGCGTGAGAGCTTTCAGCTGAGAACCACAGGCTTGAATCCCTTGACCCACGGGGCGAGTGCCACAGGGGCCTCATCCTCGCCCCCGCAGGGCCGTCCAGACACACGGAGTCTGCGTAGATGCAAACCAGAACACCAGAGCTGTGTCCGATCGCATCTGCAGGCTGGATCGAGGAAGCCTCTCCAAGTAAAATGATCCCTTCCTTCTCTTTGTTTCTTTGAGGTATTTTGTCTTGAGGTTACGGTGTGGCCTATATCTGGGCACTATCCTCACAGCCCATCTTAAGCTGGGAGCTCCCACTTAGTCTCCTCCCACCCTTGAGGTTGGCCCCCATCAAAAACACCAGAGAAGATCGTGGGTGAGGATGTGGAGCCTCGTGCGCTGTCGGTGGGAACGCCAATGGCCCACCCCTGTGGCAAGCTGTACAGAGGTGTCGAAAATATCAGACACATCTGCCCTAGGATCCAGCAATCCCACTCTTAGGTGTGGACCCAAAGAACGAGAGAGTTCTAATTCGAAGGGACATAGGGACTCTAGCATTCGCTGCAGTGCCATTCACAACAGCCACTTTGGGAAACAACCTAATTGCCCAAAAACAGATGAGAAGATTAGGAAGACATGGTCCATGTACATGGTGGAATACTATTCAACTGTGAACAAGGGTGAAATCTTGCCATTTGCAACAACATGAATCGGATCAAAGGGGATTTTCGAGGTGAAATAAGTCAGAAAGAAAAGGTTAAATACTGAATGATTTCACTCATCTGTGGAATATTTTTAAAAATATACAGAAAGAGACAAAACAAACCTTATAAGTCTGAATGCAGAACTGAAGTTCCCAGAGGGGATGGGAGATACTGAGGAGCAAAGGGGAATGAGCCCAATGGACTCTGGTGGATTATTGGGGTGACTTTAATGGTAGGTGGGGGGCAATAAAATATGTCTGAAGAGGTGTGAACCTGTACCCCTAATTCATACACATTATAACCCAAAGCTACCTCAATAAATACTAAAAATGGAAAGTTTCCTCCCCTGAATATACAAATAAAGCTTCAGGGATGCAGATAAAATTGCCAAATAGTGATCGACATGTTATTTCACTACTAGCTGATAACCCAGCTGTTGGGAGAAAGTTGATGGACTATTTCACTGTCTGCCTTTTCGATCCTCTCAGAGGTCTCTAATCAGCTAATCGGTCAACCGGCACTCATTAAAATACTGCTGATTACTCTTTAAGACAATATTCCATGAAGCTATTCCATGACTTAAAGAGCATGCCATAGTAAATAACTTTTGCTTATTTCAGTATTTTGTAGTAAAAAAAAAAAAACCTAACTATGCGTCCCAATCTTCAAAGAAATAAACATCCCAGCATCTCTTACAACAGGATGTTGGCAAAGGCTTCTGCAAAGGGTCAGATAGTAAATATTTTCGGCTTTGCAGGTCACATGGCTCTGTCACAACTCCTTGCTTGTGTCGCGGGAGCTCAACGTCCATAGGAAATGAATGGGCCTGGCCGGGCGCCAATAAAACTTTATTTACAATAACAGGCCACAGGCAGGACTTGGCCCCAGCCCATCATTTGCAAGGCCTGTCTTACCACATAGCTTTCCTGAAAAAAATAATGCACCAAGGCAAAAAGAATAGGGGAAAGTTCAGAGTCGGCCCTTGTAAAATATCGGCCATAGTTCTCACTGCCCGATAAAAAGCAGCCTGCACACAACTTCCCAGCCCCCCGCGGGGCCTGGCCTGGGATGTGACTTAAAGGTCGGGCAGAAGTCTGGAGGAAAGGAGGAACTGCAGCCTCACCAGTCAGCAGTCTGTGATGTTACTTTCATTTCTTCTCTAGGTTTCCCTTTCAGTTCTAGTGCTGCCTCGAGCTCAGAAGCTGGCCGGCCTTCGGCCCCAGCAGCAGGGCAGGCCCATGGCCCCATGAGGCTGCCCGAGCTGCGTCCTGGGGCCAGCACCTGGCCCGCAGCCTGAAGTCCGGCAGGTGCAGAGGATGCACCTGGGAATCCCTGTGCAGGAAGGCAGGTGGCAGCGTCGGGTGCGGGGAGAGTGGAAACACCCCCCGCTCGCACCCGGGACACCCATCTGCAGCTTTCCCCAGCCGGTCACTCACACCCCAGGCGGCTGGGCCAGGCAGATCGCGTCCACAGTCCCCTTGAAGAGAGGAGAGGGAGGCCCTGGGAGGTGGGCGGCCTGCTAGACCCAGTGAGCCTGGCCTGGGCGTCTGTCCTGTGTCGGGGCGGGTGCTACCCGCTCTGTCTGAGTGTTAGGTTTCTTACCGGGACACACAACGCATGAAATTTCCCATTTTACCATCTTCAAGACAGCCGCCCCCACCCCCAGGCCTCTGCAGGGTCAACTCCCAAGGCCAGGAAACTTCTCAGGTCAAGAGCCCCGAGGTGGTCACCGGGCCAGGCCGGGCCTGGGTGAGTCTGGGGGATTCAGTACCTGGAAGCCACAGGCAGATTTGGGGTTACCACTTCCGGGGCCCACCGACTTCTCTCTGTCCCCCAGTCCTGGCGGGCTGGTGGTGTCCAGAAAACCATGGTGCGAGCGCAGATGGCTCCTTGGGAATGAGACCGGGCTAGGTCTCGGGGAGCACGAGGACAGGAGCCTCAGGAGGCAGAAGAGGACGCGGCCGCGGCCAGGGAGGAGCCGAGGGTCTGCGGGCTCGATCCCCCGCGGCTCCTGGCGTCCTCCCCACCATCCCACCCACGCTGTGTTTGCAGGAAGCCACGTCTCACCTAGCAACGGCTGCTACGAGCCGCTCTCCCGACAGTCGGCAGGGAGGACGCTGATGACAGCGTGGCGCGTGGGCAGGCGGCGGCTGGAGGCCGGGCTGCGGGAGGGCCGGCGGTCAGAGGCACCGGCTGAGCAGCCGGGGCGCAGGGAGCAGCTCGGCTGGCGGCGGCCGGAGCGAAGGTCCAGTCCTTCCTCTCGCTCGGCCCGGTCCTTGCGCCCGAGGCTCGTCTGCTCCCTGTTTCTGTTCAGCTGGGTCAACATGTGCCTGGAAGTGCCTCCCCGAAGGGCAGCGGTGGCGCGTCCGCAGCCTCGGCGGTGACAAACAGCTCAAGTATGGAGGGGCGGCGGCCAAGCGCAAAGCGGGACTCATGTTGCACCAGAAAAAAAAAATCAGATAAGAAAAATAAACCCAGTTGTGTGCATATTTCCTGAAATATGTATGCCGTTCTGCGGTTCCCTCCAGCCCTCGGTGTAACGGATACCCCCGGGTCAGGACGTCAGCCCCGCGGAGCCGTCCTGGCCCGGGAGCCGCTGGCAGCTCCCTCTCCCAGACACGCAGAGACGCACCAGAACGGCCGAAGCCGTCCGCCCGGCCGCGCCCCCACCGCGGAGGCTCACCCCCGCCGCCCCGACTCCGCTCGCCGCCGCCAACACGCGTTTGCAAAACGCGTCGTCACCCCCGGATGCCCGCCCAGCAGAGGGTCCCAGAGGCGAGAGCTGGCCCCGTGGGCGCCCCACGTTGCTGGCGCAGCTCGACCCCCGGCGAGAGGGCAGCGGGAGCCGCCGCAGGGGGCAAGAGCCGCGTCCCCGTGTGAGGCCGCGGGGCCACACGCGCGCCCCGCACCGCGCGCCCGCCGGACCGCTCCGCCCGCCCTGGCGGCCGCTCCTGGCTTGCTCGCAGAAGCCACAGCCACAGACAGCGACAAGGCAAGAAAACGAATGTGGTGGGAAGCGGACTTGTCTTTGTTTCTCAGCCCCTCGAAGATCCTCAAAGGCGTTTTTTCTAGGCCCTGGACCGAGAGGCCAGATACGTTGTGGCTCATTCGGACCCCAACGAGCTGCACGCAGGGCCTGGGGCTGGCAAGGCCTCGAGGCGGACCGGCCTCTGTGCGGCCCTGGCGGCCCGTAGGCGGGAGCGGGCCCGGGCGCCAGGACACCGGGACGGAGGGCCTCCCCGAGGAAAGGCCCGCTCACACCAGCAGTGTCCCCGCCTCCTGGAGAGCCAGGACCTGTTCTGGGGCCCCGACACCCGGTGCCGGGCCAGCAGGAGGCGGACACGACTCCTGCCACTGTGCTCACGCAGCCCCTCCTGCCCGCGGAGCAGAGCCCGGGACACGGCGGCGCTAGGGCACGGCACAGGCCGCACCTGCCGCCGCCGGGAGGAGGACAAACGCCCTGTGACGGGCGCGGGAAGTCCCCAGGGGAGGGACTGTGGGGAACACCGGCCGGGGGTGACTGGTCAGGCCACGGCTTCCAGAGCTGGGGGCACTTCTCCATCGTCCTGTTATTAACTTTGTCTTCTGGCCTCGTTGATTTCTAATTTTTTTCTAAGCCTCAAAAAAGAAATTCTTTTTAGACCTGCTTAGATTTAAATCCACTTTACTTCTATCTGCGGCCTACTTCTGGAAAGGGCCCCCCATCCCCGAGGACCCACGTGCTGGTGTGAAGTAGGAGGGGAGAGGCGATCTCGATCTCCAAACAGAGGGCTGCTGCGGGGTGGGGCGGGGCGGACTGTTTGTGGGGGCTTGTTTCTGTGGGTCTGTTTCTCTGTGCAACGGGCCACCTTGTTAAGCAGCTGGCTGAATGCAGGAGAGAAGATTTTCAGGAGCTAGAAAAGGACAGGAGCTCAAAGGCTGACAGCTTGTCGGTAACAGTGATAAAGGCCACTTGTTACCACGTGCTTACTAAGGCCCAGAACCCCACTTCATCCAGTCCCGAGGCCAGCAAGGCATCAGCACCCCGCTTTGGAGCCTAGGAGCCTAGTGCAGAGAGAGCCGGTCACAGCAGGGAAAGCACCGGGTGGAGCTCAGGTCTGAATTCCCGGCAGCCCCACAATTTCACTGGCCCCAGGAAACGCACCCTGCAGTGAACACCCCCAGGCATACCCTGTCCAAACTCTGAGTAAAACAGAAAAGCAAATAAGGAGCCATCCCAACTGGGTAACAACCAACAGAGCCAGGAGGCCACTGAGACGTGGGTGCCGGTACGGGCCAGCACCCAGGCAGCTGGGAGCACACAGAGGCACTCTGCCCAGAAGACACAACCCCACTGGCAAGCCACGCCCAGGATGGAAATGCAACCAATCACGCTTGACAAACTTTCCACCAATTAGAACTGCCTGGCTGAAAAACCTCATTTGCATAAAAAGACTTGGCCCCACCCCTTTTGTCTATCTAAGCTGCTCCTGGGTGAGGCTGCCTGGCAGGACCCAAGTCCTGAAACTGCTGGAACACTTGAGCGGTGACGTTTTACTCTGTTATTCAAGCTGTGACATACGGGCTGCAACACCTGTGCCTGGAGGGAGCTTTGTAGCTCAGCATCCAAGTTGACACCTATATACTGAGTCTGTCATCAAAAACAAGCATTTTCAAAAGCAACTCAAAATGAATCTTGCAAGCCACTTGACTTGATTGAAGATACCCAAGAAGCCTTTGAAGTCGAGGTGAAGATGTCCTGGCCAAGCGAGGGAAGCGCTTCTTGGGTCTGCTCCCTTGCCAAGTGGCCACCCTCCTGTTCACAGCCCTAGAACTGGGCAGGGTCAGAGGGTCTGGGGTTCAGAACAAGCCCCCGTGTTCTGGCAAGATGCCACAGGCAGGCAGCACAGCGGCAGGGAAGCCCTCGTCCTGCTCCCCTACCCTGAGTTGCAGGGACATCGCATAACCCCCCCCCCCAAGTAAGGGAACCAAGCTGGAGAATTTGGGGGTCCAGACTGTGCTCTGAGGTGGGCACTGTCTGAGCACCTGTCCCACAGACCTCACACTTCCACCTGCCTGCCTATTCCACAGGCCGACTGACCACCTACGACTGGGTCAAAACCATCCTGTAAATAAATGCCAGTATTCCAGCATCTACCGGCGAGCCATGACCTGAGCTGGCTGGCGTTAGCCAAATTCAAATCACTTCTGCATCAGCAATCACGCGCGCACATCACTGACTCAACACTTTGTAGGGCCCCCAAAGAACCGGAGAATTCCCATTTCACATGCATAAAGCTACGTCATTTCTCCAGTTCGCGAACATAAGTCTCTAACGAGCTGCACAAACACTGTGTTTTACTTTTCTGAACCACGCACCATAGCAGCTCGTTCCTCTCTATGGGATGAGTGGACGCCTGAGCCACGGCACAGAGCCCCCTCCTGCCCCAGCGTGCAGGCGTCTCACGGGCTGAGCAGTATAAATGCCACGGTGCGTCGGGCGTGTCTGCTCTGCGTGTCTACTCTCAATAGCACACATCTGCTAGCCAGAGGACGCCAGCAGAGGCCGCCGGGGGCAGCTGCGTCCATCTCTGGGTGCACATGACCACCCAGCTCCTCAGCAGGTGCCAGCTCAAAGGCGTCATGCTGTGGAGCCCACATCGGAGGCTGCTGGTTCAGAGGGCCTCTGGGGGCCTGTACGGAGCTGATCTGTGGCACTAGCTGAACAATAAACTGTTGACTTCCTTGGATTTTTGCCGAAAGACTCAACTAAATACAAGTTAGATCCAGGTGTAAGCTTTTTAAGGATGGCAAATTTAAGACAAAAGGCCACATGGAGATTTATTATCTAAGTGCTTAAATATTACTATTGAGGCTTCATGAAGACTTGGGGGGGGGGAGGGTCCTTTTCAAGCTAGTCCCTGGCTTCCTACCAACCTTTATGTCTACCAGGTGACATACCTCCCCCGCCCAGGACCACAGGAAGCCTCAGAAGTAAGGGAGATCTGCAGAAATCTTCGGTGGTGCTCATGCCAAGGGAGGGGGGAGGTCAGCACTCACCTTGGTGGTCTTTCGCAACCGAATCTTTATGTCAGCTCTAACACAAAAAGCCTGGTTTTGTCAAGCGGTGCAGGCGGCTAGAGACCCGCTAGGCGCGAGCCGGGTGGGGTCTAGCGCGGCGCAGAGCGCGAGGGCAGGGCCGAGAGGCCGGCAGTTGTGGGTTCTTCCGGAGTGCGGCCGCGGGCAGGCTCACGGGACCCTGGCCTGGCCCTGCGCTAAGCGACAGCCCGCCAGGCTTCCCGTGGCGGTGGCTCCGCGCTGCGTGGGGTGCTGCTTGCCGAGAAGCAGCGACGCTGACCTGAAGGACGGTCTTACACGCGCTCTGGCCCAGCCGCTTCCCGCATCATCTCTGCACCCTCGGATGACGCCGGCAGCTCCTGGAGCGTCACCTGGTGGTGTCACCTTCTCTGTCGCTCGCAGAGCGGAGGCAGGTCAGAACTGGTCTTCTAAAACGCCCACTGGGAACCACCTACCTTTTCCGAAGGTTCCGTGGACGCTCAGGCAGCCGTGGGCAACAAGCTGACCGCTGCGGCCCTGAACTCCGACAAGCCAGAGGCCGCGGAGGCCGGAGGCGTCGGCACGCACAGCCGTGTCTTGCATGGCTCAGCGAGACACGCAGGACCAGATCCTCAGGGGTGTGGAAGATATTAGTTTTTTTTCTTAATTAGAGCCAAAAGCATAGAATTTTTTTTAATTAGAGCCAAAAGCCATAGAATTTCATTTTTGCCATCCCTAAAGACCGGCAACCTCGGGAATGTGATCTTAGTTAATTTTCTGTTTGTGCTGGATTGAATGGGGCCCCCAAACTCACGTCTATCTGGAACCTCAGAACGTGCCCTAATTTGGAAGTACGGACTTTGCGGGCGTCTTAGCTAAATGAGGTCACCTGCGTGGATGGGCCCTGTGGGTGGAGGAGCGGTGGGAAGCGGCTGGCGGCCTGGGTTTGTGCACCACCACCTCCCTCTCTCCCGCTCCCTCTCTCTCTCTCACACACACTCTGACTCCAGCGTGCTGGCCCCACACCCAGCCACCCAGCCGTCCTCTGAGACATGGCGCAATGTTCAGTTCTGGCTCCACCTGCCCAGGCCTTGGCCCCACGGCTCTCCCCACTTCAAATGCCAACTGCTTGCCCGTAACTTACTGTCCAACCAGCCTACAAATTCGAGGTTCCTAGTCCCCCCTCAGATTTGGTCATTTGCTGGCACAGCCCCCTGCATCCAGGGACGGCGCCGACGTGCGTCTGTCTGTCAAGGCCACGGTAAAGGACGTGGCTGGGAGACACGTGGTGCCGTCCTGGGGTCCCCAAGCGCAGCAGCCCGTGTCCCAGGGAGGTGGGGTGCATCCTCTCCCCGTGGGTGGGTGTAGGGTAAGTGAAATGCTCAGGTGTTTGAGCCACTGGCCTCTGTGGCCATTGCCTGTGGCCGTGGAAGCAGGAGGCGCTGGGAGCTGGGCGCGGCCCGGTGGTGGACGCCGGACTGTGGCGTGGGCCCACGTGAGCACGCACCTGGGCCCGGAGGCCGAGGCTCTGAGGGCAGCGAAGAGCGGCTACGAGGGGACGGGCGACGGCGGTGAGAGGAGCCGGGAACATAGCGTGGGGACGCGCAAGGGGCCCCAGTTGCTGTCTCCCGGCTGCTGTTCCCCTGCAGACTTTTAAAGGCCCTGTTGGCACAACACCAAGGGCTCCGGGTTTCTTTTAAGCGGCCTGAACCGGCCCGCCGGCTGCAAAACAGCACGTGCTCGCCCCTCCCAGCAGCTCTCCGGGCCCCCTGCCCTTGGGGTGGGGGCTGCCTCAGCAGGCCACCCATCATCAGCCCCACCTGCAGCCCTCTCCCTGGCTGGAGTGGAGGGACGGCTGCAAGTCCCGGTCCCTCATCTTGGCTGGTCTTTCCCAGGAGCCCCCAGAGCCGCTCCTATCCCAGGACATCCGGGGGCTCTGGAAGCCCCGTGCCAGGCACAGATAAGACACCAGATGCATGATCAAAAGACGCTCCCAGCGCTCTTATCACTTAGGAAATTCCAAGGGTTTACGAGCTCTGTGCCGGGAAGTGGGGCAAGGGCCCAGTAAACATATTTTCTATTATTTCACAAGGAGACACCCAGATCCACAAAAGGAACGAGGCCAGGGATGAAGCCTGGGAGCACGCAGCTGCAGTGCGGGCTGCGCCCCAGCCCCCAGGAGCCAGGATGGGTCGAGGAGGAGCCCCTCCAGCGGCCTCCGGGGGAGCCCAGCCCTGACGACACGCTGACTGCAGGCTCCTCCAGAACGCGCGAGAACAAATATCTGCTGTTTTAAGCCACCCGGTTTGTGGCCATTTGTCACGCAGCCCTCGGAAGCGGATACGCTGTTGAAACATGTCTTTCAGTGATGTGTCTTATCCCGCTCCCTTATTTGGGTAAAGAAATGAAATGGTGAGCTCCGACCCAAACCACTGCATCTCTTGCGGTGGGTGGCATCCTTGGTTGCAGACCAGGGTGCCTGAGAGCTTTTGAAAACCGCACCGCCCGCACCGCGCCTGGGACAAAGGGGGACACAGGCACCAGGCCACCCCACCCTCCCCAGGGTCTCCGTGTGCACGGCGGTGGCCAGAACCACTGATCTGGGCAGTGCGGTGCAGGGATCGGAACAGACCACCGACTCAGAGTCTGTAGGGCTTGGGTTTGATTTCTGGCTTTGCTCCCTACCGACTTTGTCCGTGGGCAGGTCATTTAAAGCACCTGATGTCTCATTTGCAAACTGATAAGTGCTAAAGATGCGTCTCCTTAAGCGCCTGGGACAGCTGAAAGCACCTGTTCCCACAGACGTCACCTGCGTTCCTCGCAGCATCTAAACAGGCAAAGCAGCAGAGCGCGGGGTCCAGGCCCACCGGCTGCGAAGCCCCGGGCTCTCTCTGTGCTCGGTGTCCTTGGTAAGATGGGCCTGAGGGCCGTGGTGAGTACACGGGGACTCGTCAGATCATTGGACCCAGTCAAAGCACGTGCAACCATAGTTAACACCCGACACGACTGCCAGCTGACTCGTGCAATCTGGAAACGCTGTTTCCCCAGGTCCTATGGACTCACCTGATGCTGGTCCACTCTCCCCCTTCCCAGCCAGAAGCCGTCTCAGAAGGCAGCCCTGAGCCCACCTCATGAGCCCTGAGCTTCAGGGCCTCCCGGGGGGCCCTCTCCATGCGCCCATTCCAGGCCAGCTTGTCAAAAGAAAGTCTGAATATATAGGTCCCTGTGGCAACTTCCAGCACAGAGATGTGTGACAATCTGAGTATTTTAGTGATAAATGGAATTTTGGGTGTGTCTGGCAAATAATCCCAAAGTTTTAATGGCGTTTTGAGGTTAGGATTCACAGAACCCAGCACTAATAAAAAAGGAGTCAGGCTCCATGTGACTGCAGCAGAGGACAATCCCAGAACATTCCTCAAGACCTCTCAGGCCACAGGCACTCAGGTCCACCAGGGGACCGCAAACGGGTGCTGGGGAGACGCCATCAGCCTCGCGGTCCATAAAGCTTAAACCTTAAGAAAGAGCCCCGCGTGGGAACCCGAGTGGTTTCCCCCTCTCCAGCGGGCAGCTCGGCGTCATGGGCAAGAAGCCTAAAACATGCTCTCGATCACACGTCCAGGAACCTATCACAGGAAGCACAAAGTCTCCTCCTCTTGTGCTTATGGGCTGAGCAGTAGGACAACAGGGTCAGTTCTTTGAAAAGTCAGTTACACAGGGAAATCACAAATAATGGTAAAAATGCCATAAACATTAAATTGTAATGTAAAACGTGGGTGCCTTCACTGACCTAACAACGAAGAATCCAGCTTTCCTCAGAGCTGTGCATCATCCTTCTTACACTGGCCTCACCTGTCCACATCGTGTTCTCGGCCAGGGTGAAGCACAAGCCTGAAGCACGTGGGTGTCACTGTGACAGCAGACTATTTCTGTGGTTTGTGGTTTTTCTCCAGTGCTTTATGGTTGCCCTGCCCACAGCCTTTCTTCATAACCATCTTATTATTACTTCACTTTACTAAACCTCCCCAAAGTACTTGATTAAGTTTTTATAGTCTTTCAGTTTTCACTCATATTTTATAGGTTGATATTCTGATCAATGAAATCACAGTAACTGAATAAGCAAGTTTGAGAATAAACACAATTAGCTCTTGTTCAGTGTACCTCTTAAATGACGGAGTGAAAGTTCCCCCCAAGAACTTTGCAAAAGGTATAGAGTGCATCTATTAAACCACCCAATCAATTAAGTGGAGGAATGGCTAAGTGAATTCATCTATAGTCATGATTATGTACAAAAATATTTATTGGAATAGTAACAAATGTTGGCAAAAAAAACCACACATTGAAACAGAAAAAAGATCTACAAGATGACTATATATATATATAATATAGAACATCTGGTATAGCAATATCAAAAATTATATTTTAACTATTTTATTTTATGTAAAATGTCCTTAACATTGGCAAAGATTTACTGAACAATAGAACACTTTATAAGTTTGAAACAAAATTTGTTCTTAAATTAGAAGTGGACCAGGACTTAGATAAATGGAACTGGCACCTTCTTGAGCTCGTCTATTTTAATGTTGATTTATTTGGAGCTAAGGCATTGTTTTTAGTTTTTCTTAATTATGTATGCTGTCTAAAAATAAAGTTCATTTAACTTCCAGAAGAGGGGACTCTCTTTTAGTAACACTGAATAAGCACCTTTTAAACTCAGCCCTCATGTGAATAACAACTATCAACTCCAAATAAAAATAAAAAATTAGATTTTTGTCACTGGAGAAAAAGTAAAAGCTAAAGGAAGTTGGTATTTGGAAGAAAAAAATGGCATGAGATGAAATTCACATTTTTATAGCCTTTAACCTGAGGGCAATTCAAAGTTGTCACCGCAGAAGTAGCTAGATCTCTGAAAGAAAACCCATGGTTTTTCTGGCCTCCAGCACAAAAGGACAGAGTTCCGAGCAACCAGAGTCACTGGAGGTTGAGGAGGTAATTCTGACAAAGGCAGAACGAGAGAAAAGACACCCTAAGTTGTCTAAAGACACATGAACCATGCATGCGAGAGGTGAATTCAAAGAAGTAAATTAAGGATACAGAACTGAACTAAGATTTGAGTCATTCTAAGAGAAAGAGTTTGCAGTTTGAGTCCAATCAAGTTAATAGTGTGCTTTTTAAAAAAATCAACATTCTTCAGAGAAATATAACAGAGTCCAGATGGCACTCACAATGTCTAGGATACAATCCAAAATTACTCAGCACAGAAGAAACAAGAAAATGTGACCTATTCTCAAGAGAAAAAAAAAATAGATGGAGACCAATTCCAAAAGGAGCTAAATGTTGAAATTATAAGACATAGATATAAAAAACAAGGACAGAAATGAAAATAGGCTATGCATGCATGTAAAGACAGGAAATATGAACAGATAGATGTAAACTATAAAAATTAATCAAATGTAAATTCTACAGCATCAAAATACAATATGTGGTATTAAAATACGCCTAACATATATATGTCTAACAGCATAATGGATACAGCAGAGGAAAGAGTCGGTGAGCTTGGAAGCAGAGGAAAGAGTCGGTGAGCTTGGACGCAAGACAACAGAAATCATCCAATCTGAGAAATATAAAGAAAAAAATATTATAAAGTAATTCATTAGGAGCCTGTGAGACAATACCATCAAGTTTACCCATGCTGTAAGTGGTGGAATAAGAAGAAATAAGGATAGAAAATGTGACAAATAATGACCAACTATTTTCCCAAATTTAATGAGAACCATAAAGTTACAGAGAATCTCAAGCAGGAAAACTATAAGAAAACCGCACCTAAGTATCCATAGTCAAACAGTTACAAATCAAAGATAAAACCTTGAAAGCAAGCAGTGAAACATTATATACAGAATAACAAATCAAATGAATTGCAGTTTATCATTTTAGAAGGCCAGATTTTATAGAACAACACCGTTAAATTTCTAAAATTTAAAAAAAAAAAAAAGCTTATGCCAGCTAGCTCAGAAACCCATGTCCGTGCATATATCCTTCAAGATTTAAGAGAACACAAAAACAATTTCAGATAAAAGATAATTGAGAATCACTGACAGCCAATCTGCACTAAGAAATGCTGATGGAAGTTCCTCATTCTGAAGAGAAATAATACCACATAGAAATTCGGATCTTCTGGGGGAAAAATGGAAATTATTAGAAATGATCAATGTGTGACATATCTGGTAACTATAAAAAAACAATGCTCTCAGTTTGTTTTAAAATATTTATAACTATTTAAGTGAAAAATATAACACTGGATGCCTGTATAAAGCAGATGAAATACATATAATAGTCACTGCATGAAAGGAAGAGGAAGGGAAATGCACTGGGGAGTTGCAAAGTCTCTACATATCACATGCCTAGCTGCAATATTCAGTCGACTATGGTTAAGTTAAAGGTGTATATTGTAATTTTTAGAGAAATCACTACAAAATATAGAAATGAACCAAAAAATGAGACAAATAGAAAACAAACAATAAAGTGAAATACTTAAATCCACCTATGTACAAAAAAATACATTAAAAGTTAATTGACTAAATACATAATTTAGAAGTAGAGTCCATAGAGTGGATAAAAGAAACTAGCAAACAAAAATATCTGAACCCAATTATATGCTATGCATGAAAGAGCTACACCTTTAAACATAAAGAAACAGTAAAAACAAATGTGTGTAAAAATATATACCATGAAGTATGCAGCTTTATGACCCAGAAACATTAAGCACGAGAAGGCCAGGGTGACCATACTAGTAAGATAAGACAAAAACAAGAGCTGAAACATAGAGTATGGACAGGAATAGAAAGGATATTTCATACTAATGAGTGTGAAGTCACTGTAACAGCTGGCAATCCACGAATGTGTGTGCGCCTAACAGCAAATCTTTAGCCACAGGAAGAAAGCACTCGCACCACTAGAGAAATACACGTCAAATCGCAGTTGGGATCGTAACACCCCCTCGCTCAATTATGAGTAAGACAATTATACAAAAAAATTAGTAAAGACAGAGATGATTTGGATAAAATTAATAACTACCTTGACCTAACTGATATGTATAGACTCTTATACCCAAAATCTGGATGATAAGCTTTCTTTTCGAATGTTCTTCATATAGTCATAAGGCCTAGAACAAGTCTCATCACAAATCAAATCTCTAACCATTACACAATTAGAAATCAATAACAATAAATCATCCAGGAGATCCAAAATATGTTAAAAGTAACAACATTTCTAAATATGTACGCATGCTCAAAAAAATAAGGCATAAGAGAAATTAGAAAATATTTCAACTAATAGAAAGAGATATCAAAATGTGTGGCATGGATACCATGTTTATGGTGACTATAAACCGATGTGGCCATTTGGAAAACAGTATGAATTTTCCTCAAAAAAAAAAAATGAAAAATAGAACCAGCAATACTACTTCTGGGTTTTTTTCTAAAGAAAATAAACTCATTAACTCAAAGAGTTCTATGTACGCCTATGTGCACTGCAGCATTCGCAGTAGCTAAGGTATGAAACAACCCAAATGCCCACTGATAAGCAAATTAAGAAGATGTGATGAACACTATTCAACTGGAAGGAAAGATGAGATTTGCCATTTGCAGGAAGATGGAGAGAAGTCACAGGGCTTATGAGATGTGCCATGTGTCAGGAGAAAGACAAATACCTGATGACTTCACCTCTGTGTGTAATGTAAGGAAACAAAGCAGAAAACAGATGAACAGATAAGACAAAATAAAAATGAGCCAGCAGAACCGGTGGACTTGGACCGCGGAGCTCAGGGCACCGGAGGTGCAGAGGTGAAGTGGGCTAGGGGAGTCCAGAGATGATGGGCGTGTTTTCGTGGGGGTTATTTAATTTGTGGGGGTTGACCCAGAGCAGTGCTTAAAGGAAAACAGCTGTTAATTTTAAATACTTTGAGTGCTTATATTTGGAAAAAAAGAAAAAGAGAGAAAGACCTAAAATCAGTGATCCACAGTTCAAAGTTACAAAACACTATGAAAAATGGATTAAAGGAAACCCAGATAAGTATTTAACCACACAGAAGTCAGGAGCAGAAACTGACACAATAAAGCCAACAGCTCAAATAAATTAATGTAACCCAAACTTGCTCTTGGAAAAATAAATAGGACTGCTACACCACTAGTCATTAAGATCCAGAAAATAAAACAGACACAAGTTAACAACATGGAGAATAGACAGGGGACATAACTGTAGATCCTACAAATACCGAAGAGACTACACCAACTTTTTTTCTTTTCTTTTCATTTTTAAGATCTTATTTTTTAGAGCAGTGTCACATTCGTAGCAAAACTGGGTGGAAGGTACTGAGATTTCCTCTATTGTCCCCTTCCACAAATCCCCCACCCTCCCCCCATCCAAGATGGAGTAACAGAGTATACATTTGTTACAATCATTGAACCTGATTGATTCATCATTATCACCCTAAGTCCATAGTTAACTTGGAACATCCTATGGAGTTTTTTAAAAGATTTTATTTATTTATGCACACAAGAGCTGGGGCACAGGCCAGAGGTGAGGGGGTGAGAGGATTCACCAGAGACAGAGTAGGGAACAGAACAGGTGGATCTACTGAAACACACTGCTGAGGGAGCAGTGGGCAAAGCCGGAGAGGTCTGCTGCGCCATGTGGGTCACCTCCCTGACTGGCAGCAGGGATCGAACTCGTGCTTCAGTAGCTATGGATGCTTCACAGCATTTTGCTTAACCCATTGCGCCACCAGGGAGGCCCATCCTATGGGTTTTAACAAATGTCTAATGACACATATCAGCCACCATATTCTTGTCTGGAGATGTCCCACCGCTCTGCTTTCCACCTATTGAAGTCTCTGCCCCCTCACTCCTGGCAAACACTGGTCTTTTCACCGTGTCCACAAGCTGACCTTTTCCAGAACATCCTATGACTGAAGTCATAGAGTAGGTAGCCTCAGATTGGCTATTTCACTTAGGAATAAGCATCTAAGTTTCCTCCATGTCCTCTAGTGATGGCTTGATAGTGCACTTATTTTTAGCCTTGAAAACTATTCCCTTGTCTGTAAATATCATAGTTTATACATGCAGTCACCTACAAAAGGACCACTTAGTGGCTTCCAGAGTTTGACAACTATCAATAAAACTTCTGTAAACATTCATAGGTAGGTTTTTGTGCAGACCTAATATTTCAGCTTATTTGGGTAAATGTCAAGGAAACAATGATCATTCTAATTGTTTAAAAAACTTTACAGTGGTATGGTACAAATGCTGTAAAATTCCCTGATTGTGGTACCACATATTTCAGTGATCTCTAATAAAGGTGTAAGGTGGTGAAACCAACAGAACAGCATTTAGAACATTCCCACCGCAGCAAAACCTTCTTCAAACTCACAGCTACAGGCTTTGTGGGGACCGAACGCCTGTCTGGACGGATGTCTTTAGGACTGGAAAGGAAGAAGTAAGTCTCTTAACTGTCAGGCAACATGATCGTCACACAAATTAATTTTTCCATGCGTGGTCTTCTCTTTCTGACTTCTTTTACAATATGTTCCTTTTGAGGCTCATGCTGTTATTGGACATTTCAAAAACTCATTCCTTTTCTATTGTTGTTATTCCATGACATAGCTATGCCTTTTTTGCCTTTCATTTAACCAACTTTAACAAATTTGACAATTTATATGAAATGGACAAATTATTTTTTTAAGTTTTTTTATGCATATAAGAACTGGGGTACAGGTCAGATGTGCAGGGGGTGAGAGAAGTCACCAGAGACAGAGCAGGGAGCAGAACAGGCAGATGGACTGAAACCCACTGCTCAGGGGAGCCGCGGGGAGACAGGAGAGGTCTGCTGCACCCTGGGGGTCAGCTCCAGACCGACGATCGAACTCGTGCTGCAGTGGCTGTGGGCAGACCCACAGTTCTGTGCCTCAACCCCTTGTGCCACCAGGGAGGCCCCAAGATGGACAAGTTCTGTAGAACAGAGTATCTTAACAATCATAAGCCTATAAAAAGAATGTGTCTCTTCACCAAAGACAAGCCCACAAAGAAAACTGCAGACCCGATAGCTTCCCTTGTTCGTTCTGTCAACATGTAGGAAGTAATGTCACTAGCCACATAAAATTATGCTGAAACAGAGAACACAGTTTCTAGTCTGTTCTTTGAGACCACTGAAAACCCAAAATTAAAACTCATCAGAAAGACACTACAGAATTAATTATGGAGCAATATCCCTCAGGAGCACAGATGCAAAATGCTTAACAAAATATCAATCAAGAGAACACAGCAAAATATAGAAAGGATAGTACACTGTGGCCCAGTGGGAGGTATTCCAGAAATTTCAAGGTGAAATAATATTCAATATCAGTGTCATGAAAGATGACAAACAAAATGATCATTTCAATAGGTGCCTGAAAGCACTTAACAAAACTCATTTATGGTAACAACTAGCACTAACACCGCATATAGACCGCTAGTACCACATTTAATGATGGGAGACTAAAGTTTTCCCCACGGCCTATGAGAATAAGGCCAAAATATCCAATCTCAGCATCCTTGTTCCAAGATTGCACTGGAGGTTCTATTCTAGCCAGTACAATAAACCAATAAAAGTACACAATGAAGCAAATAGATGTCATTCTGATTGGAAAAGAAGAAGTAAGTCTATCAATTTTCAGGTGATAGGATTGTCCCGCAGAAAAAAAATAACAAAGGAATCAGCAAAACAATTACTAAAACTAATGAATCTAAAGTTGAAGGGAAGGAGGCAAATATATAAAAGTCAATTGCCACAAACAGAGAATAAATTTGAAAAAAATTCTAGTTACAATACCATCAAAAAACAAAAAATACTTAGGTATCAATTTAACAAAATAGTATAGTACCTGTACACTGAAAACTAAAAAATTTTGAGGGAAATTACAAAGGCACACCTAAATTGAGAGATACACCATGACAACAGTCCAGAGACTCACCTGCTATGCTGTACGCTGTACACACATTGATCTGTTGATTCAGTGGGGTCTCAATTATAATGCTAGGGCCTTTTAAAAAAAAAGATTTACTTATGCACACAAGAGCTGGGGTACAGGCCAGAGTTGTGGGAGCTGAGAGGATTCACCATAGAGGAGAGCAGAACAGGCAGATCGACTGAAATCCATTGCTGAAGGGAGCAGCAGGTGAGGCAGGAGAGGTCTGCTGTGCCATGTGGGTCCCCTCCCTGGCCAGGGATGGAACTTGTGCTGCTGTGCCACAGATGCTTCACAGTACAGCGCTCAACCCGCTGAGCCATCAGGGAGGCCCCTGGTGACTTTTTTTTTTTTTTTTAGAAATTAATGAGTTTATTCTAAAATATCATGGACATTTGAAGGCCCTGCAACTAACATTGTACATTGTGGACCACATGTGGCTCCTTAAATTGATATTTAGATACACATTTAGGAGACATTCTAGGTTCTCCATCTAGGCAGAAGTTTGCAGATCAGAGTATAAATTTGTCGAAACAGTATATTCTCTTGTTGCATAACAAATTACCACAAACCACACACATGTATCATCTCAGAGTATATGTCCGACATCTGCCCACAAGCAAGGCTAAATCAACCTGACAGTCAGGCTGAGTTCTCATCTGAAGGTGTGATGGGGGAAGAATCACCTTCCTAGCTAATTCAAGTTGTTGTCAGAATTCACTTCCTTCAGCTTTAGAGCACCAGCCTAGCTTCCACTATCACTGGAGAGGGTCTTCGGGTCCTCGAGTCCCTCCTCAGCACCTCTGGGGTCTTTCCTCCCTGACCATGCGGATTCCCATGTGGCCCCCTATGTCATTATGCTCATAGGGTCCCGTCTGCTCACCAGATGGAGATGCTGAGGGTCTATGTACTGAAGCCTTCCAGAGCCCTCTGGGTTGACTGAGAAGGTCTCAGTGAAGAGGCACACCCTCTTGAAAGATCTCTTTGTGTCAGTGAAATGTAGTATCGATTGTTTTCCCCATGCTGGGAGAACTTACGCTCTGGGCATCATAAGGAAAAGTAGGCTGAACTCTGGCTATGCGTGCTGAATTGTTAAAATCCATCCAGAAGTCGATGTTTCCATGGAGGGAGACCAGCAGGACAGGTAGATGGCCAAGAGACAGAGCATGCATAGTGAAATGTTCACGGCACAAGCTATGGCATGGTGGGGCATCTGAAAAAAGTACTTGGTATTTGCTACACATTGAAACTTTTCCTCATGAAACGTCAGCTATATGTACACGTACTTACTAAAAAGAGTGTAAGCATAGTGGCAATCACTGAGTAATAACAGTGAGTCTTATTTGCTCATCTCCCTTTATTACAAAAAGCATGAATTTCGTGTATAATCAGCACTGGGGAAGTTATTTGACTTATAAACTGCCTAGAGTATGAGCCAAAGATCCCTCCCGCTGGCAGGGGGTCTCTTGTGGCTTCACTGCCTCCCAGGCGCTCACGTCCAGGAGATCAGGACTCGCCCCAAACATCCTTGAACTCCCCTAACAGCCAGCCGCAGGGTGACCCCGGTGGCTCCCTCTAAAGCCTCTGAAATCTCCGTGCTTCGGAAGGCCTCGCCTCTGGGGACAGAGGTTGTGCAACAGCACACAAGGCAGGGACAGCCATTCTTTTTGTCAAGCTCAGCTCTGCTCTGTCCCAGTGTTCCTGGCTTCGGTAAATAAACCTAAGTCCTGCAGGCTGCTCTTAGTGCCAGGTCCTACCCCAGAGCAAACCCCGCAGGAGGCCCTGCAGGGCGCTAGGGAAGCAGTGCACTTAGTGGCACCTCTTAGTCGTGCTTTTGTAGGTAAATTAATTAGTCGGTATTAGCTAGACCATGTCAGACCACAGCCAATAAAAACAACAGATGTTTGGGAAGTGAAGTCATGGCACATTCAGGCCTAGACATTAGCGGTTTCATTTTCATTTTTTACAAGAGGAAACGGGTCCGCCCGGCCAAGTGCGTTATTACGGTGTTAGCATTTAATGAGAGGGTCCCGATAGGCGGCAGGAAGTTCTAGGGTTACCTATCGGTTGTTAATAGACCTTACTCGCTTGCCCCAAAATCATTTGATCTGTAAACACTAGTCCTCTTCTCTTCTTGTCTGACGTCGGTGCTAGAGGCAGAGTACAGGAGCGGAGAGACAGCACATACACAAAATCACTACCCGAGACTGTAGCCCAGTGCCTGACATGCTAAAGTTACCAGCAACTGCTGCCCGTGCTGATTAAGCAGACAGTTGGCCACAGAGCACCGGCGGCCAGCGGAGCCAGCGCAGGCCCTCCCCACAGCTTCCAAGCCCAATCAGCCAGGCGGTGAGCGTGCAGAGATGGTCGGAATGAGTGGGAAAGGAAGCCAAGATCGTCACATGATGGGTCGGGCTCGGGCTGGAACAAGCAAAGCAAGGGAACATCTTAAATGTTTTCTTTAACTGGGGGTAAAGCAGGAGGAGCACCAAGGACGGCGCGGTCGGAGGCTTCCACAGTAGCCAGCGGCCCCGGCCGGGTGCGGACTCGACCTCCGCACATCTGCGTCTCTGGACAGGGGTGAGTGCCCGGAGCCGGGATGGCCAAGGAGACCCTCCCCCAGGTTCTCGGGGAAAACCCTAGGGCCGTGCTGGGGAGCTGGGGGGAGCGATTTTGTGATTAGTTTTATCAGGAAGCGCTCGACACTTTTCACGACTCTACTGACGTGAGACGCACGTGCGCTCATCACCGGCCGCAGGAGCGTCATGTGACCCAAACGGCCCAACCCTCTGGACCCGACGCACGGGCGAGCAGGCCTGACCCCCCGCCCCAGGCGGGCGTCACGGCCATGAGCCTTCTTTAACCGCCAAGTTCGCTGAGACACCCCCTCCCACGATCCTGGGGAGATAACCACAGATCTGCTTCCGGGCACTACGATTGGGTCGTATTTTCTAGAATTCCAGCCCCATGAACTCATCCGTTGGCTGGCCTGGCTTCTTTCGCGCGGGGGTTCATGCCCCGACGCGACCCCTGGTCCACCTCTCCTCGCCCTCAGCTGAGCCCTGCGGTGTGGAGAGCGGCGCTTCTCCACTCGCCTGTGGGGCCCAGGTCGTCTCCACACTCGGCGAACAGAGAGCTGCCCTGGGCAGCCGTGCTTGGACCGAGGCCTGGCAGGGAGCACCAGCCCGACCTCGGACAGGACGGGCCGGCCGTCTGTTGGGCGTGGGAAAGCCTGGACGGGGCGTGCTGTGCTGTGAGCAGCTGGGCGCTTTGAACTGCCCGAAAAGCACAAACTGTCCAAACGCAGATTTCCTAGCCGGGCCTGCTTCTCGGAACACCCTTTCCTCGTGACCGCTGGTGACCAGACACCCGCGTGGGACGGAGCCGCCGGGGCTCCGCCTGGACACCCCAGGGTTCAGGAGCGCGCAAGCCCACGGCGGAGTCGGGGGCTCTGTCCCACTGCAAGAGACCCACCCACTCCGCCCGGCAGCCCGGCAGCCCTGTCCTGTCACTCCTCTGCCCTTCTCAGTGGAAACCTCGCCTCCCCGCCGGCCCTGCAGACGCCAGCGGACTTCAAACGCAGAGCCTGCAAAATATTTAACAAATGCGAGTTCACGGTCTGATGCAACCTCCGCGCTGCCGACAGCACCTGTGGGCCCAGGAAGGGCGCCAGCCACCCGGGGCGGCAGCCGCCTCCGCTCCCTGGGGGCCGCGGGGCCGTCCCAGGAGCCGGGGCTGGCCGGCCCATTCCAAGAAATAATCAGAAATCCCATCAGGCAACAGACAACAAATAGGGTTTCCTGCCAGATCCCACAGAGAAGGTGATCTGCGTGGGCTCGGGTCACGGAGAGCCTGAGAGGCTGTGGTGGCAGCTATCGTGATTTCAAAGGCGGTTTTAAGGCTCCCCCACCCCCACCCCGTCAAATAACACACTCCAAATCCTTGCTCTTCCACGGGAGTTAACTTGGCGCCCCTCAGCACCAGTCTTGCCCCGGAGAGCCGGCCCTCTGCTGGGACTCCCAGAGGGAGCAGGGAGTGCCAAGCTGGCCCCCTGCGGTATGCCCAGGGCCAGCACACTGCCCAGGGCTCTGGCCCCTCCCTCAGGGGCCTCCTCGGTGCCCGGGGCCCCCTGACCTGGGGTGACGGCCTCCCAGGTGCAGGTTGAAGCCGGCCCGCTGGGCTCTGAGATTCGCTCGAGCTTCCCTACAGCGGGGCCTTCAGCTTTGGGCGATGATCCAGAGCAAGACCCGGCACTGGCACCCCCGCTGGAGCCTGCACCTGCGCGGGGGACGGGTGGGGACATCGCACAGGCCCCTCCTACGGGCGGCTCCAATTGCTTCTATTTTATTTTTTAAGTGCTGGTCAGCACTCACTCCGTTAATTTTCCTGACCTAGAAGTGTGTGGCACATGGCTCGAGCATCGCCGCCCTGCACACTGGCAAAGCACCCCCTAACACCTCCACCAACGGGCGGGGGGCGGCTGCTGGGAGCGCCCGGGAGGTCTCTGAGAGGCCTCGGTCTCTCTCCGGGTCTTTGCGTCTCTGTAATTGTTTGATAAGGCACAGGCCATGACTTGCCTTCACAAGTGGCGAGGTCCCTAGGGCCTGGGGAGGGGACTCGGTGCACGGCCACGTTTGTCCACCTCTGCACGACTGACTCGCCAGCGGGGCATGGAGCCCGCTCCTCCTAGCGGCTCTCGCACACATAGCGGGGGCAGGGGCGGGGGAAGAGCTGCAACAAGTAAGATGGGAGCCCTGGTCGAAAGCAGAAAAGCGGAAACGAGTAAGAATTAAAAGCAGCCACGAAGGCCTGAGGGATTTCCTGCGGGCTCTGCCTTCCCGAGGCTGGGGGTGGGCGGGGGAGCTGCTTGGCCCTCCCCACTGGCCACGGCCACTTGGCTGCTCGCTGCTCCCCTCCAGTGCAGGGGCTCCCGAACCACCCGGAGTGGGAGGTGCGAGCAGATGAAAAGCTACCACGTCCAGGACTCGCGACCATTAGGCCTTGGCTTTGCAAAGACTCTTCTTGTCAGGCGGGCCAGGCGGCCTGTGATAGGCCAGGTCATGGCCTCCGGGCAGCCTGTGCCCACCCATGGAAAGCAGCATGGAGAGTCTGCAAATATTAAAAGTAGATCTGGGCCTCCCTGGTGGCTCAGGGGTTAAGTCTTAGTGCTGTGGAGCTGTCGGCAGCCACTGCGGCTTGAGCTCCATCCCCGATCCCGGCCGGGGAGCTGACCCAAGGGGCACAGCAGACCTCTCCTGTCTCCCCGCTGCCCCCTCAGCAGTGGGATTCAGTGAATCCACCCGTTCTGCTCCCCGCTCTGTCTCTGGTGAGTCCTCTCACCCCCCCACCCCCCACCCCGCCTACACCACAGCTCTTGTATGCGTACATATATAAAATAAATCTTTAAAAAGAAAAAACTAAATTTACCCTTTGATCCTGCAATTCCACCCTGAGGTGTCTACCCAAAAAATACAAAAACACGCATTCAGGGGGCCCGCCGCACAAAGGAGAGAGAGGTGTGAGCCGCACCCCACTCTACTCAGTGCTGTAAACCAATGCCACCGCCCTAACATCAATAAGGCTTCAAAATTAATAAAAGTGAGTTGCTAAAGTTGGAGCCAGGCAGCCAGCACGGAGTTGTGGTGCGGCCGAGCGCAGCAGCCCTGTGACTTTGCCACCCACACCGAGGCCAGCCGGCGCTGGCGACTTGCCCTCCGACAGTCGGCATCGGGCAGCAGGAGCGAGCCCCAGGGCCTGATTAAAACGCCGCAGGGGCACACGTGCCGCCTCACGCAGCGCCGCAGTTGCCTCCAGGAACCGGCCTCCCAGGGGCCCGAGACTCTGGCGCCCATGCCCAGCGCGCAGGCACCGAGAGGCCGGGCGCAGAGGCAGCGCCGCCTCTGGACGCCTCTACTTCCTTCTTGTTCTGCATCCACCTTAGAGTTCAGTTTTTAAAAATAAGTGTTTGTTGCCTCAAATCATAAGGCCAGTTCGAGCCTAGTCCTGCAGGGGAAGCGGGCTGACGCGCAACCCCCCGGCGCCCGGACCTCCACCGCTGCGCCTACACCACCCGCCGACGTCCCCCGCCGAGAGGGCTGCTCGGCTGCACCACTGTGGGGTCGCTCTACCCAGTCACTCCCGATTTGCGTCGTCCCTCCACAGCGGCCTCTGTCCCAGCGCTGTCCCCCGGGCTGCCTGCGGCCTGCACAGCGGCCTCTGTCCCAGCGCTGTCCCCCCGGCTGCCTGCGGCCTGCTGTTGCTCCGCCTCTCGGGCGCGTGGAGAGAAGCCGTCGTGGGGTGAAGTCACGCCCGCACCTCCGGCCCTCCAGGCCCGCCACGTCTTCCCGTCCTGGTCGGCGTTAGTCAGCTGCGGCTACATCACAAAACAACCGGGAACTTAGCAGCTTAAAAAGCAATAAACACTCATTATCTTAGCACTCCGGAGGTCGGGAACTGGGGGCCCTTGGCTGGGGGGCAGGCGGAGGGTCTCTCGCGGGGTTGCAGTGGAGGGGGCTGGCTGCTGTCACCCTAAGGCTGATGGCACCAAGCGTGGCTGGAGAGACGGCCGGGACCCCGCTTCGCGCCCTTCCTCCGGGTGGCCCCAGTGCCCGCACAATATGGCCGCCGACCCCTCCGGAGCCAAGCTGCGCGTTCCCACGCGGTGCAAGCTGCGGCGTGCGGGGCCTCGGAATCCAGTCTTCCTGTTGTCGGTCAGCCTATTCGCTGTGGTGGGGCTGCAGGCATGTGCACACGGAGGCGCCCTGGAGGGCTCCCCGGAGGCGGCCACCGCATCCCCCCTCTCCCCGCTTCTCCGCAGAGCCAGTGCCCCCAGGTGAAACCGGGGGCAGGGGACGCTCCCAGGCCAGAGAGCCCCCCAAAAGCCCCTAAAGGCCAAAAGGCCACAAACCAGAATCAAGGGCTATAGCAACAGAGGGTATAGCCTATCAGAGTGCAGTGCCCAATCATTGTCTATGGGTTCTCACCCACGCGCACAATTGCAAGGGACCTCAGGCTATAGGAACAACAAACATGGGGCTTATTTACAAACAGGGGGAAACAAGAATGCTTACGTGTCCACAGGAGGCTTCTTCCAGACAGCATCAGTATTGGCAGTCACCGGTCACCAGTTCTAGGCAGCACTGTCCAGTAGCAATGACCACTACGGGCCTGCACAGGCAGTGTTCCAGCATTACAGCTCTTGTGAGTTGTTGGTTCACACCACCAACAAACAGCTTCCAGTCAGTGTCACAGCCAGGAACGGGTGCTCCTTCCAGTCAGTGTCACAGCCAGGACCAAGTCCCAGTCCCTACAGAGTCCTTCACTCTCTCCCTCCTCAGAGGGCAGCTGCTGGAGCTTCCCTCCTTTCTTCGAAGGGTGGAACCGTCTTCTCCTCTTCCTCTGCAGGAGCTCTTCTTCTGCTGCTGTTTCCTTGAACCCCTTCTTCCTCTGGGCTGCTGCTTCTCTGTCTGCTCCTCTGGGTCGCTCTGAATCCCAATCAGCTCCCCATCCCACTGCTCCCTTCTACTCTGCCTTGTATTCACTTTCAAGGTGCCCCCCACACACAGTCTGATTGGTCCACTCTTCAATCCTGCACCTGATTGGTCCATTTTTCAATCCTGAACCTGATTGGTCCATTTTGGCCTGTTTCAGAATTCAGGAAGTGTAATTTACAAGAGGGGTTCTGCTATCACTGATTTGTGATGAGAGGCAGAGTCCTGGTGTCAATCAACCCATGGCTCACACCCGATTGGTCCATTCCACTATCCAGGCAGCACACTGCTACATAAAAGGTTTCTGAGGTAGGCCTGCCACACTAACTTGCAGGGGAGCCAGAGACCACTCCTGCTGGCAGCAGCCCGGTAACACAGGCAGCGCGATCAGCCACTGTGCTCTTGCATGCGCCCCCCTCCTCCACCCCCCATCTCCCCACCCTCCATCCCCCCGCTTTTAACAACACATGCAACAGATGGACACAGCGCCAACCTCACCTTAGGCACTGCAAGCTATCAAAATCAGACTTCTAAGTATTGAAAACTTTGCTTTCTAAAAAGTTAATAAAAAAATAATTTTAATATTTTTTTTAAAGAAAGACACTTCTGTCCGAGATCATATGGCGAGAAAGTGGGGCTGCTTGTTCGGGGCCAAGACAGGTGGTTAGACGCCCAAGGACTTCCGAGGCCGGGGTCTCCCCTCAGCCTGGCCTGCGGGCCCCTACAGCACAGCCCGGAGTCCCCAGCAGGCCCTCACCCTACCGACCACGCAGGGAACGGGAGTCTGGGGACTTCTCTGCTGAGCCCTGTGCTCTCTGCGCCAAGCCCTCTGCAAACCAGTCCCACCCCCAACCTGGCCAGCCCACAAACCTGTGTCTACTCAGCCTCAGCCCATCCCATTATTTCTTCCCTAATTTGACGAGGAAACTCTTTGTGCTCCTATTCTTGTGTCTGCAGAGACAAGGGCCCACCAAAAATGGCTGCTTCCCCAGAGGGAGAGTGAGGAGGTGGCCGGAGAAGCTGGCCTTTACTTCCCTGGCCCCTGCTGCTCACACTCCTGTCCAGGCTTCCACCCTGCTCCCTGGTCCAAAGTCTGCCTGGACCCTTCCAGGACTGTCACCGGGACGGACGGTCAGCAAACGGCAACGAGTACCCCTGTCCTTGTCCTGGGGCCTTGGGGACCGGAGAGGAGGGGGAACCGTGTCCCCCAGGAGCCTCCAGCCACCAGCAAGGCTGCAAGCTGGGGCACGTGCAAGGAGGGCGAGGGGTGCCAGGCCTGGGGGGTACGAGGAAGCACACATGGGAGCCACCAGGGTGGGTGGCAGCAGTGCCAGCGGTGGTGGTTCCACTGCGGGAAGGAAGCGCGTCTCCCGCGGGCCGGCAGGTGCCCTGGCACGCGGACGCCATGGCCACGTGGGAGGGGAAGGAGGGGAGCAAAGGCAGAGGCCTCTCACTGGACACAGCACACGGTAAACCTCAGAGGGGGATGAGTGGCCAGCGCTCTGAGTCGAACCTCCCACCCTCCTCCCCCAAAAACCTCTGTCCCCCAGAAGGGGTTTGGTTGTTGCTCAGACAGGGAGCTCAGTCCGCCCTGACCTCAGCCATTGGAAACGCGCAGCCGACGAGGGTTGTGTCTTTTTTCTCTTCTCCTTAGTTCAGTAACGAGATACGAGATTTTTTTTGTCTTGCCAGATTCTTTATTTACATTGAAAAAGAAAAAAAATAGTATAACCACCAACAAAGATTTCTCTTTTTCTAATATACTTCAGACTCAGCTTTTACCTTGCTAGAGGGAGAACTTAATTACTTACAGGTTTTTCTAGAACAGTCCTCAGCTAACCCCACCACAGTTTACACTGAAGCCCACATTACAGAATCCCACTGGCATTTGGCTCTTCGGTGCCCTTCTCTGGAGGGTGATGCTGTGCTTTCAACAAAGTACGCAGTGAGCTTTAGGAAATGCCAGGCTCTGGGGGCCGTGCACACTCGGGACCAGCCCCCTGCCCCCGGCTGCAGAGGCTGCCCCCTTCCCGCACCAAGAGCCATCAGCAGTTAGGTCATCCGCCCGCTCGGAACAGCGGCCAAAGGCTAACACCACGTGCGGACTCCTTCGGAAGAGGGTGGCTTCCGGAAGGGCCTTGGGAACCAGCGAGAAGCAGGGAATGTCTGCAGCCCCCTTCCCCACCCCACCCCCTCAAGAAGCAAACTCAGGAGACAGAACACTTCTTTCCAAAACTGCCTTCAAAACAATTAGCCAACAAATTCCAGTTTGTTCGGAGTCTGTAAATGATCTTGCAGAGTCCAGAGAAGACAGACGTCTCCAGAGAGCTTTCTGGATGCAGAAATAAGGGGCACGAAGCCCCCCACCCCTCGCAAAGGCCCTCCCGGGCCTGTTTAAAAGCCCTGCGACGCTTTTGAGGGCACCCACGTAGAGACGGCAGCCGCGGCCCTCCTTCCCTGACCTGTCCCTCGCAGGACTGTGACCTCTGAGCCCAGCCGAGCCCCCCGCCTGGAGCCCCGGCCGGGCCAGGCCAGGCCCCAGGGAATGATGGCTGTCCTCGAAACTGGCTTTTGTAAAGAATGCCAGAAATGGTGGGCCCCCCACTAAAGACTCTTCCCTGGGTGACTCCTCAGTTATAACACTGCAGGTGACCCTGTGCAAAGTCTTCAGCTCCCTGAGATCAAAATTACTCTAATTTTCCTTCCCCAGAATTAAGTATAATATTATAATTTCAAGTAATGCAAGAGCAATTTCTCCCTTCATTGGAGACCAAGCTCAAGATGTTACAGGGAAAAGAAATAGTTTTGCCGCTGATATGAGAAATTTAAAAGGAGACAAGTGTGAGCAAACAAAAGCTGTCACATCAAATACTGTGGGGGAAAAATCTAGAAAAAATGCCAGAACTGCTCAAGTCTAAATAAAGTCATTTATTTGTTATGTTAACCCCTTCACTGTCGGTTCCCTGCGGCAGAGGCTGGGAGTCCTCCGCGGGGGCCAGAGACTCCGGGGACAGTGGTCCTGTGCCACGTGCTCCCGCATGTTGCCCACCCAGGGGCTCGAGCGCTGAGCACCATGGGTGCTGCCCTGGTCTCAGCTCTTCCCGGGGTGACGTCTCTCGTCCAACTCCCACCACATCAAGTGGGGAAACCAGACCCTGAAGAGCAGCAGCCACACCCATTGGTGGGCTTCTGGTAGGTGGCAGGTAGGTGGCGGGTAGGTGGCAGGTAGGTGGCGGGTAGGTGGCAGGTAGGTGGCGGGTAGGTGGCAGGTAGGTGGTGGGTCAGTGCAGCAGGTGGAAATATGTTGTTTTCTAGGTAGCTAAAATGGGGTCTAAAGATAAGACTCGTGGGGTGGAGCGGCAGGGATGGGGAAATGGAGAAAATGCAGGCTGAGTAGATGTGGGTCTCAGCATCCTGCTCCTCTCTGGTCAAGGTCACAACCCTGTTTCCTACGTCAAGATGATGCATAGAAATTGTGACAACTGGGGCCTTCTGGCGGCGCAGGGGTTAAGTCTCAGCGCTATCAGCTATCACCAGTCACTGGGGCCTGAGTCCATCCCCGGCCAGGGAGTGACCCCCAGGGCGTGGCAGACCTCTCCTGCCTCCGCTGCCCCCTCAGCAGTGGGTTTCAGTGGATCTGCCTGGTCTGCTCCCCACTCTGTCTCTGGGGAGTCCTCTCACCTCCCACACCTGTACCCCTCTGACCTGTACCCCACTTCTTTTATGCATAAATAAATAAAATTTTTTTTAATTACAAAAACGCGTAAGAACAGGTGGGGGAGAGGACACACTGGCGCGGGGGTTCAAGCCAAAGCGCACTGACGGCGCCCACCCCCAAGCCCGGGCGCCAGGCGCAGTCCTGCGCTCCAGAGTGTGCCCTCCTCTCCCCTCGCTCCTCCGCCTAACACAGGAAGGCGTCTGTCTCCAGGAGTGTGCTGCGGCAGGGGGACCAGGCGCCCACAGGCTCGGCTCCGCCTGCAGGTCGGGGCGGACGGCCATCCCCAACCCTCCTCCCGAGAACTGCCCACGACCCCCCAGGGGGTCCCCCACCTGCACTGCTGTGGGCCTCGCCCCACGGCCAGCTCCAGCCCCTGCAGGGGGCTCTGTGGACCCTGTAGCGTCTCGCTGCACGCCCCTGCGGCTGCGGGGGTCTACCCTCCTACTCGCCCTGCGCCCGCCGTGCTGGGAGCCTTCGGCCCCAGAGTGCGCATGTGCTGCCCTGCCCACCTGCCCAGCTCCTGGGGTCAGCAGCCCAGGGCCCGCCCAGGGTGAGGGCGTGGGGGAGGGAGGAGGGGGCGGTGACTGTCCCGAGACTCCTGGGCCCTTCACAGAGCTCAGCGTAAGGTGAGTCTGGGTCACTCAGGCGCTGGGGTCCCCCTCCTCACAGACCAGTGAGCTCCCACGAGGGGTTGGGGGACTCATTTCACCTGAGGCCCCGAAGTCTGTGGGCCTGCAGGAGGGAGCGGGCCCGAGGCCCACAGCGGCCACGGCTCAGGGTGAGCGGCCACGGGTGCGCCAAGGACCGCTCGGGCTGTGAGCATGCGGCGGCTCGTGGCTTGCTACCTTGCGACTGTTTGCAAGACATACCTTCTTCGGAGTAGGGAAGAATTATGTCATTCTACCACCTTCTTAAAACTAATGCATTTCACGTGGACTCCGCAGTCGGGGGCTGATGCCCTCGGGACCTTTGCTTCTTCCCGTGGCGTCTCTAGCGCCGGGCAGCCTCTTTCACTGACCGAAAGAGCTTATGGCGGGGAACCCACTCGTGGCATAAAGAAATGGAAACCCTTCCTTCCTCCCAAATTCTCAAAGATTACTTCTGAATTGTACCTGCTGCCCCGCCCCCAGCAACCAGCACCCCAGCCCCGCCCCCAGCCCATCAAGCCCCGCCCCAGTCCAAGCCCCGCCCCCGCCCACCAAGCCCCGCCCCCAGCCTGCCTGTTACCTGGGGCTGGGCGCTCTGCTGTCCTGGGGCTGGGGACCCCTCGGTGGGTCTTCCACGTGCCGCCAGTTGTTTCAGAATCTGGGGAAGGTGTAGAAGAGCGGGTCACGGGGTGCAGATCAGTGGCCCTCCGGTGTGTTTCATGGATGGCCTAGCGGGCACTTCCGCCGGGCCTTCCAGCCTGCCCGCGCAGAGCACGAGATCGTCGCCCTCCCTGAGCGCCCGCACATCCCAGACCCCGTTCCCCGCGCGAACGCGGCGATCGGGCGCGGGGATGACCAGACGTCAGTCCACGGGCCTGACGGCCGCCACCCGCTCAGGACCGCGCCCCAGGCCAGCCCAGCCCAGACGCGAGCGGGGCGTCGACGCGCGCTCATCCTTTCCCGGGGCATAAGGGCTTCTTCTCCTGTGTTTCACATTCCTAGCTGGAGGGGTATCAAGAGAATTGAATATCACCATCTGGGAGTCGCGCCGCGGGCGCAGTGGGCAGAATGGGAGCTGGTTCTCTCCTTCCTCTCAGCTATTTCTCCTGCTCGAAGGAGCACGAAGACGGCTGATCCCTCCAGGAGACGCCCAGGAGGGGGCCCACTTCCTGTCCCCCTCGTTCTCCCAGCACAGGTGGCGGGCTCCTTCATGTGGGGGGATGGGGCACCCCAGTCCAGGGTGCTGATCCTGGAAGCTCACCTCAGCTCGCCACCAGAGGTGCTGACATACGGAAGTCGGGGCACAGCTGCCAGCCCAGCAGTGTGTCGGGGCACGGGGCTCAGCAGGCATAGCCCAGCCCCGGGGTGTTTTCCGCTCAGCACTCAGTGCCCCACAAAGCACCGCTACCCGCACCTATCAGCATCCTCGGGGGTGTCCGACCCAGCGGCCACACCGCCAGCTTCCCGGCAGACAGGGGGTCGCGCTCTGGACCTTCACTCTTTAGCCCCCGCCGTCACGCTCACGCTGCCTGTCCCCGCAAGTCCACCCTGAGACCCTGCTTCTGTCTCTGCGTGTGGGTGTCTCCGCACCCCAGCTGTGAGCTCCTGACCACACACGAAGGAGCCTCGCTCAGGTACAGGGGTGATCGGAGGGGCGATGTGTGCTGTGTGCGAGGTCCGGATTTGTCATAGAGCTGCTGCCCCTCACACCCCACGGGCCAGTCCAGCCTGGAGGCCCCCTCTGGTATGCTAGTGCTCCAGAGGAGAGACTGTCTCTAACCTGCACTGCCCCAGCCCGTTGGGAAGTGAGTTTTAAGCACCCTCGGAGCTCTTGCAACTGCGAGAGCCGCTGAGTCCTACGGCTCCTGCTCATCTCCATCACGATAGAGTCTGTGATCGTGCAGCGTCTCCAGGAGCCTGCACAGCCCTGAGGGTTGAGGAGTACTACGCAGGCATGAACACTGGGGCCCGGGAGACACCGTGCGAGTCCCCAGTGCCCAGTGAGCTCCATCCTCGCCTGAGATGCAGACTGTAAGAGCTTCCTCTGCACAGCCCCAGGAACGAAGGAGGTGCCACGGGCCAAGTCCCTGGGGCAGCACAGGCCCAACCAGCAAGGGCCCAACATCGGCGCCTCATCAGCTCTTTAGCGCCAAGCACAGCACCCAACACTCACACTTACCCAGTTCAGCATGAGGCTGTTGGGGCACGTGGTGTTTTAATGCACTATAGTGAATTAGCATGCCATCCTTACTCAGTTCCTGAACCAGAAACGCTGCTTCGTGCACACAGGGCCCGCATTTCACCTCTTTCCTCTGCACACAGGCCACAGGCCACCATTAGCATCACCCAGAGGAAACCCAGCCAGTCACTGGCGGCATCTTACGGTGCATTTTGTGACCCAGCCTCGGTGCCTTTCACCGTCACGGCACGGAGCCCTCCCGAGGGTCGCTGGGCAGCTGTGAGCATCATTTCATCAGCTAGCAGGTTGACAGCATGTGGCTGTCAGAGCTCACCACGCCCCCACATCCGCCGCAGGAGCCAACGATCAGCTGCACCCAGAGCTCTGCATTTCTGCATTTCTCCCTCCATGGAGGGGTCGGAGGGTCTCGGGGACACCCCGGTGTCCTTGCCCTCCTCTTCTCTTGCCCAGAGGTAACTGTGTGACCAGCAGGGGACAAGCTCTCCAGGGAACGGCATATTCGGCCGAAGGGGCTTCGGAGGAGGGATACAGCCTGGCTGGCGTCACCCCCGGCTGCTGTCCAGCACCCACTGTCTGCCAGCATGTCTCACGTAAGCTGGTCAGAAGCAGGAGTCTCCTCCGGCCGAGTGTGGGGCATCACATCCAGTGACACCAGCAACGAGCCAGGCTGGTGGGTCAAGGCCACTGCAGCCCCGCTTGGTGATGCCAGCTGACCACACAGCACCTGGAAGGTTCCAGGGCTGGCCCAAGACTCCGGGCTAAACCAGACCTGTCCATGGCTGGCTCCTGCCCCTTCCTTTCAACCTGGCTCAGGCCGTCCAGCTGCCAGAGACCAGTCTCCACCAGAACACAGCCCGCAGGCACCCCGGGACCTGCAGCCCCTCCCCATGGCAGAGGAGCTCGGAGCCTGCTGCCCGCACCCCAGGGGAGCAGAGGGGCCGTCTCTGCAGGCCTGAGCCCCTCCTCCACCCACACTGCGCGGGGCCGCAGGAAGGCGCAGGCCACACTCAAGGACTTGTCCGTACAGTGGGGCCCCCCGGCCCGTGTAGGGTCAGAGGAAAAAGTTTCCAGGCTTTACCGCCCTCCCGCCATTGGTGTGATGATGGACACCTGCGGTGCTGCAAGCAGGCCTGGATGAGCATGCGCAAGTGGGCGCACCTGGGCTTGGACTTGGGCCTATAAGGGCAGCGTCACGAAGACGCCAGGAGAGCAGCAGCGGTGGCGGCGGCGGCACGGGGCACCAGCAGAACGAGAGAACAGCAGAAGCAGCAAAGCAACCGAGAGAGTGAAATGTGCCAGGGGCCAGGAGGCTGGCAGCTCTGCGTCTAGGCTGCCAGCCTCCTGGCCCCCGGCACCCTTGCCTGCCATGTACCTGGTCACCTCTGTAAATAAAACCAAAAAAGCCACCCAGGGCTCCAAGACTCCTTCCTTTACCCTGCCTGCTAGAACCATCCAGAACTTGCTCTGTGCCCCTTCCTGGCGCTACAGCCTGGAACAGAGAGGGGCCGAAACAGCCCGTGGAGCTGTCTGATGGCAGGTAACTCGTGCAAGGCCCACCACAGTCAGCGTGTGGAAATACACGCCCACACATGCACGGCTTACTTCCACAGGGGACACGCTCACTCCTCTTAGGGGTTTGATGCCGAGGACCATGCTAACAGGCACGCAGCCGAGACTCTGATGTGCCCCTTGAAAAGATGCATCTCACTGCTGAGACAGACATCCGGCCACCCTAGCGCCTCTCCGTCCGTCCGCACGCGCCTGCTTCTCCTGCCCTGGCTGATGCCCGGTGGGCGTCTATGGAGCTGGCTTCCTGACCCGCAGCCCAGGATGCCAGGAAGCCCCGTGGGGGGGACAGAGGGGCACGGGGCTCAGGCGGCACAGACCGCGGCACTCGAGACCAGGCCCCACACTAGCTGGCCTCGTGGAGTCTGAGCAGTCTTCTCGGAAGCTCCAGGGACTCCGGTCTGTTCTTCAGCCTGCTCCATGGCAGCCACGCGCATAGGGTAGCTGAGACCCCCCAGGGGGAGGGCGCTTCTCCCCATCCCGATCTCAGGGAGTCACACACAATGACATAAACCACGTGTCACAGACCCACGGGCATCACATGGCTCCTTAAAACTAGTTCAAGAAGAGTAACTGCGGTCCATCCTTCTCAGATGCAGCCATGGTCTGATTGACGTTTATTACCTGCCAACACTCCCACTGGGCTCCAGGAGGGAGGACGAAAGGGGGTCCCCCTGTGGTGCCGGCAAGGACACAGAGCAAGTTCGCAGTGTCTCGGCAGATGGGTCAAGAGGACTCCTGCAGCCCTCGGTGGCTTTTTAGGCTTTTATTATCAGAGGTGACCAGGTGCACGGCAGGAGGGGGGCCGGGGGGCCAGGAGGCTGGCAGCCTCCTAACCCCCAGCCCACCTTTGCACTCTGGGCCCTCTAGCTTCTCATCTCTGCATCTACTGCTGCTGCTTCTTTCTTCTCTCTGCCTCTGTCTCTCCCCTGTTCTGCTCTGCTGCTGGCATCCTCGTGACACCACCCTTATACACCCGGGTCTAAGCCCAGGTGCGCCCACCTGCGCATCCAGCTTAGGCACGCGTGCAGGACCGCAGATGTCCATCATCACACCAAACGAGAGGGCAGAAAAGCCTGACACTTTTCCATTTACTCTACACCCCCCGAAATCAAAGTGCATTTGTATGACTGAGCTGGGTATCGAGAATGTTCTGCTTTTTGTGAAGACGGATCCATCAGTGCCAGAAGCCACTTACCAGCATGGAGGTGGGAAGGAAGCGTGTGTTTCTCAGGAGATGCCACAGAGCCTCGCTCAGGGACGAGGCTCAGCTGTGCATGGCCCCCAGTCCTCATGGGCTCCCGGGAGCCAGTGGGGAGCCAACAGGGCAGACAGCAGGTGCAGCTGGTGACGGTGCTTCCGTGTGACCCTTGAAAATGCTGTGAAACTGTTTTGTCGTAAAAGTTTGTGCAGACTCAGTGGTATTGTTTTAACTTCAGACCGATGGCTCAGACATCTCTCCTTGTCTTCTGGGGGGCAAATTTTGGATCATTTTAAAATCAAAGTCTGCTCGCTCCAAGCTCACGCTGCTAACTTGGGTGTTTGTCTTTCAGTGCGATGAGCTTCGTGCTGAATACTGATTTGAAGCACGGCTCACCGTGTAGACTTAAATTGTCCTTCCCACAACTTTATCTGACAATGGTGACAATCACAGGACTAGTTTTATTGGGGAAAACTATTCTGTCTGCAATTTATTCTGACAGCCTCCACAATTTTTAAGTGCAATTAAATCCTAAGAATTTGCCCAGAAAAAAAAAAAAAAAAAAAGACCTACCACATTTAAAAAAAAAAAAATTTAAGAAAAGGCGAAAAACAGTTGAATTGAACAACTAATTACTAACTGGTTGCTCTTTTTTTTTTGAAAAGAAAAGAAAGAGGTATTTGGCTAAGCCCAGAAATCGATTTCACCGCCCAAAGAGGCGATTTCTCAGGCTGACAGGAAAGGCCGGCGGCATTGCCTCTTCAGAGGGGAGGGGAGACTTGACCACATGCGGGGGGTGGGAGAGCCCCATTCTTGGGAGTCCCAGCCGACTCCCCTGAGCAGACCAGCCAGCTCTGGGCCATGGCACCTGGGGGTACACCCCTCGCTCTCCGGTCCTAGAAATGGAGTCAAAGCCGCAGGCCAGGGGCCTCCCCGGGGGTGCAGGCTTGAGCCACAGCACTGTGAAGCACCCCTGGCCAGGGAGGGACCCCCAGGGCACGGCAGACCTCTCCTGCCTCCCACTGCTCCCTCAGCAGTGTGTCAGTCAGTCTGCCTGTTCTGCTCCCCGCTCTGTCTCTGGTGAATCCTCTTACCTCCCGTGACTCGGGCCTGTACCCCAGCTCTTGTGTGCATGAGTAAATCTTTAAAAAAAAAAAAAGCCATGGGCCGCAGCCAGTCATGTCCTCCAACTCTCCTGGCCCAACGCGGGCCAGAGCGGGACCCTCACTGGGCGGTGGGGACCCGGCTCCAGAGGGTGTCCAGCTGCAGGCTCCTGAGACCTGGGGGCATCCCCAGTGCACCGCCAGGGCCTCTGGGGTCCCGGGAAAGGCCATGCCCCTCCCTCAGGCTGCCACCGCGCTGGGACTGCACGGGACGGGAAGGGGCCAACCTCGCACGGACACAGCGTAGGGTTATATTTGGGAGATCAGAGTTTACTCCTCATGTCGCTGCCTGAGTGCAGGCAAGTGTTTGTCTCAGAGGCTCCTGCAGCAGAAGGGTGCAGGGAACGCGCTCCACCGAGTCCTCATTCAGAAGCCCCCGCTGGGGCAGCCCCGGGCAGCCAGGCGGCCTTACTGCCACCGCCCTGCCCCAGCCCCACGGGGCTTCCCATCCCAGAGAGGCTCAGGCCCTGCGAGGGCCCGTCCTGCGAGCCGCCCGCAGGCGCCCTGCTCGCCCCTCCCTCCGCAGCCGGCCTGCTCCCCTCCTGCAGGGCCGGGCAGCAGCCCACGAGGTGCCGTGGAGGGCTCCCTGCTGAGCTCACGTCTAGAGGCCGCGGGGCCAGGCAGAGGTCCCCTGCGGCCCACCCGCCCGTGAGGACGGCAGCTCTGCCCTTGCCGAGTGCCGGGGCCATGTCCGGACCGGCCTCAAGGCCCCACGGCTGACCACAGGTGCGCCCGGCCCTGCGTCGGGGATGATTTTAAGGCAAAGAGGAGGGGCCTGTCCTCCGGGCCAGAAGTCAACCCAACTCTCAAGACCAAACGTGGTTTCATAGATTTAGCACGTGACCCCACGCAGCGCCCAAAGCCCCTGGGCACAAGTCCTGGGCTGGGAAGGAGGGACCCCAGGCGGCCGAGCTCTCCGCACGCACCCCGTTCTGACGCTTGGCAGACCTCCTCTCTCGGGAAGGCCCCCAGCCCAGAGGTTCCGCGCCTGGTGGTGTCGTGACGAGGAGGCGCCAGCAACTGCCCGGAGAAAGGAGGCCTCGGCTGCAGCGAGGCGGGCAGGAGAGACAAGCTGACCAGGGCGCCCCGGAGTCGCCAGGCCGCAGCCTGCGCCTGGCCCCGCCCAGCCTGACATGGGGCTCGTGTTTTGTTTCGCTCCCCTCTTTTTGTTTCCCTGGGACACCCAGTGAATCAATTTAGGTTGAACCCAAACCTACTATTTTCTTAAACTCTCAAATCGAGACAAAATCAGACATCAAATGCATCCCACAGATGTGCACTGGGCGAGGTCACCAGGCTGAGCCTCCAGAACGTGCAAATGCATGACGGGAACGGCTCAAGCCACCCAAGCGTTTCTTTGTTTAAGATTTATTTTTATTGATTGATGCACACAAGAACTGGGGTGCAAGCCAGAGGTGTAGGGGTAAGAGGACTCCCCAGAGACAGAATGGGGAGCAGAACAGGCGGATCTGCTGCTGAGGGGAGCAGCGGGAGGCAGGAGAGTCTGCCGCGCCCTGTGGGTCACTCCCTGCCCGGGGATGGACTCAGGGCCCAGTGGCTGCGGACAGCTTCACAGCGCTGAGACTCAGCCAAGCACCACCAGAGAGGTTCCCACCCGAGCCTCCTGCTTTAACTCTTCCTGGGAGAAAAGGAGGATGCTTTCCAGCTCCCCCGTCCCCACCTGGCAGCCCCCTCCCCACCTCTCGACCCCCAGCCTGGTGTCTCCTAGGGCCGCCTTTTGCCTTCTCCTTTCTTGGGCCTCTGGCTCCTGCAAGCACAGGAGACCCTGCGCCCAGGGAGGCCGGATCTCCGCTGCAGAGGGAGGTCCTAGAGAGAGGGCTCCTCCGAAGCTGCTCTGTGAAGGCTGGCACCGGGGGCTGGTCTGGCAGGTGCTGAGGAAGCGCGCCTTACTCCTGGCTGGAGGGTCACCCCCTCGGCCCAGGCCTGCACACCGAAGTCCCACCGTCCATTCCCGGGTTACTTTCCACGTCTGCGCCTTTTCCTGGACCCAAACACTTGCTGATCCTTCTGTCCCGGGTAGCAGCTTTGTTGCTTTCAACAGGAATGTGGGCCAGCATGCAACTGTCCCTCCTAGAGCCAGCACGGGGACCCCGAGGAAGACCGGCCCTGCCCAGGGTGAGCCCGGCCGCCCCCCACCCCCGCCCACAGGGACCCAAAGACCAGGGCCCACAGCGGTGGGGTCCCCGAGGACCCCTGCCAGAGGCAGGCAGGGGCCCCCTCCCAGACGGGTCGGGGCTTCCCAGTTCCCTGCTCGCTTCTGCGATCTGCTCGGGCACACCGCAAAGACCCAAGCAGGCCGAATTGTCTGGATTTCTGGATTCGCTTTGCTCGTCCTTCACTTTCTACTGCAGTCCCACTGAGTCATGCTCACTTTGTAAACAATGTAAGATTCCGCTTCGCTTAGCTTTCTGTTGTTTGACACAGCCCAGCAACAGGCCCGGGCTTCCACAGAGCAGCACGGCCCCAGTTCCAGGAGCAGGGCAGCTCCGCGGGGCTGGGATGTGGCCGCGACGCAGGCCCGGCCATGCAGAGACAGCGCCGCCCGCCCTGTGTGCAGCTGCTGGCCCGCGCTGCCATGCCTGCTCTGGGCCGCCGCGTGTTCCACGGCCTGCTCCCGCTCCGAGCAGCGATGACCGTGGACCCAGCCGGCGGCCCCAGGCCCAGGGCGCCAGTGCTGGGACAGCCCGCAGGCCACGGTGCACCTGGGAGCTGAGCAGAGGGCCACCTGGGCCGGTGGGGAAGGGGGAACAGGGACGAGGGGAAAGAGCACTTGGCAAGGGGGCTGGGACGACCCCCGTGACTGAGGCAGGCGATTCTGCAGGTGGGGCTGGAACGTGTCCGAGGCTGGGCGTCGGGGTCTGGAAGGGCACCGTCCTCTCCCTGCTCGGCCCTGAGAGACCTGGCTGTCCCACGCGAAGGAGACAGGTGCAGGCCACGGAATAGCCTTGGTGCCACCTGCCTGCAAAGCAGAGGTCAGCGGTCAAGGAGCTGACCCTGGCCGCTGCGGGAGCAGAGGGGAAGGGAGGGGGGTGAGTCAGAGAACATTTTCAAAAATAACCAAAGGCTAATCCAAAGTATCTGAAGACTATTCAGTTTTTGCAAACTCGGCTGGCAACGTTCTCCTGAAGGACTGAGCAAACCACCATCCCTGTCACCGGTGACATTCCACAAGCGTGTAAGTGCCGACGCCTTCATCACGACTTATCACCCCTGCCCCTTCCTAAAATCAATCCAGAAGTTGCCAGAGACCCGCCGCGCCCCAGCAGAGGAGCATCTGTGCCGACACACCAGGAGCAAAATCCTAGCTGTTCTAAACCTGGCACTTTGCTTTGACAACTAAGTACCTATTTTTTTCAGATGTCTTTAAAACACCTGCTTTCTTTACATGCTGACTTCTAAAGGAAGAGATTAATTTTTACTGGCAAGAACAGAAGTTACCCTCTAAAATAACCAACAGGAACCGCCTGCTACATCAAAGAACACACAAGCATCCCAACCAAAAAAACACCAAAAAGCAAAAACCAAACCAAACAGGGGCCCACCCCCAGTCTTCCCAAACAAAAGCCTGTGGTCTGAGAACCTCCCCACCTTGAAAGACACCACACTTCAGACTTTAGGGGTGCAGCCACACCCCCCCAGTTGGGAAGGCTGTATTTCCATGAGAATCGCTCCTCCTGCCTTCTCTCCTGCCCGGTACCCGCGGCCAGTTATTCAGCGAGCTATAATTTGGCACTAAAGTTCAATTAAGCTGAAACTCGGGTCATACGTGGCTCTCTCTCAGCAAAGCATCATGTCTTTGAGTCCCTTTCCAAAGGTTCGCCATCGATTTGCAAGTGCCGGGTCAGCATTTGTTTAATTCGAGTTCACATTTCCAAAAATTGGCCGGAATTTTTAAAAGAAAATTCAAATAAACAGCCAGGATGCGGCATTCCTGTCGCAAAGTGCTTGAAGCTTTCAGGCGCTTGTCAGAGTGAGCCCTCAGAGGCTCTGCAGACATTAATTAAGGTTCCCCGCCCCAGGCCTCTGCACCCGGAGACATTCCGATGAGAAAGGCGGGCAGGCGGGCGGGCGGGCGGGCGGGCGGGCGAGAGGCCGCGCTGAGTCAGCTGCGGAACTCGGCACTGAGACCCCGGTTCCCAATGAGCCAGGAAGGTCTGTCGAAGTATTGAGCACCTCTATTGAAGACTGTGGGAGTCTTGGCGGCTTAATGGGATTGTGTTCGGGCCTTCAGACTCCCCTTTAAAAGAGCCCATCGAGCCTCCAATCAAAGGGCCTCTGTAATTGCTTTCTGACTTTCTATGAAACTTTCTAAGCTATGCTGACATCCTCGAGCACAACTATGGAATTAACTAGTGGAGGAAGGCGAGACAAAGTGGGTGTGCAGGGAGAAAGCGGTTCTCAGCGAGCGTGTGTAAGGTGGGGGGCAGCTTGGGGGAGGGAAGGCGGGCGGGCGTTAAGTCTGTGCCGGGAAAGAAAAATATGAGTGTTGTCTTTCGTGCATGGACAACAGCCCAGCGAGGGGAGGTCGGGGCCAGGGTCACGCGGCTCAGGCTGCAGCTGCTGCCGTGGGGCGGGGGTCCCGGGGCAGCCCCTGGGAGTCGCCGCCGCCGGCCGCATCAGCATTCCAGCCGCACGGGCGGCCGCTGGCCTCGGCTGTCCTCGGCTGACCCCAGCTGATCCTGAGCGCACCCCCAGCTTCGACCTCAGGCCGCGCAGGGGCTGGTATAGGAGGCTCAGAGCAAGGTAAGCGCTGCCGCGAGCCGGGCTCAGGGCCATGGAAGGCTTGGAGCCCGCTAGGCCCAGGGGCGCCCCAATTCGTGTTCCCTGCTCCTGGGGCCGGCCCGGGGGGGCGGGGCCCGGGAGCTCAGGCACCGTGGCTCCAGCTTGCACCTCGCTGTGCGGGCCCAGGAGGACAGAGTCCAACTGGGGGCACCGCACCCCTCACTGGGAGGCCAGGAGGGCACTGGTGGCCTGTCCAGGCTGCCCGTGCAGGACACTGACTCAGAATGGTGGTGCCAGGGCAGCGCCCGTGGTGTTGGGTCTCACCCCCCCAACCGCTCTGTGGGCAGCTGTCTTACGGGGGTCCCTGGCGGGCGCTGGGCATCACTGGGGCAGGCGGCAGGACACCAGCCAGCGGAGAGACCCATCCGCCTCCTGGGGCCGGCTGGATGGGGCCAGGCTCAGTCCTGGGTGGGAGTGGACGCTACCTGCGTGGCCACCTGGCCACTGGCAGGCGGGGCACATCAGAGGAGGGGGACAGAGACGGGGCACTAGCGAGGCCCAAGGCACCAGCAGTCAGAGGCGGGGGTGGTGCCCGCAGAGCTGCCCCTGGCATGAAAGGGTCTTTATCCTCGAGTGACACAGCCGCGGTTCCCTCCAGCCTCCCCCTCCTGCGGCCCTAATTGGGGCCGGCTGCTAATGTGATTAAAGGCCAGTTAAATGCTTCTCCAGGCAGATGGTGGGAAGAGGCCGAGACCCCTGCCCCCTACCGGGGTCACGCCAGGCCCATGGTCAGGGGTCGTGGAGGTGCCAGTCCCGGGACGGCCTGGCTGGGCACGCTGTGATTGTTCCCGGGGCCGGGAGCCTCGGGCGGCGGGCGGGCGCCCCGGGCTTTATGTAAGCTGGTGGGCTTCGGGCCCGGCCGGATTTGGGGATTCTTTTTCGCACGGTTTTCATTGTCTGGCCTTTGGAACGGCGCCCTGGGCCCTGGGGCCTCCCCCTCCGGTGCCCAGCGCCTTCGGGGCCCAGCCCTGGAAGCAGGCCTGGGGTGTGGAGCTGTGGGGGTCTGAAGGGTTCGGAGCAGGTCAGCTGGAGACCGCCCAGAGGACACTGACTCAGAATGGTGGTGCGGGGCAGGGTGCTGCGATCAGGCGGAGCCTGGACCCCTTGGCGCCCCAGCGCCCCTCCGCCCTGGAGACTGCTGAGACTCTGGGTTCCCACGTGGCGGCGTGGGTGGTGTTGCCGTCCAGGAGGCCGCTCTTCCTGGAAGAAGCGTCCGAGCTGCCTGCCACTCGCACTGCTTCTGAAGTCCCTGTCCTCCCCCAGCCGGCCAGACCTGCCCAGCTTGCGTGGCGGCCGACAGCTCTGCTGCGCTGCTGGGGAGGCCGGCCAGCGGCGGGGGCAGCGGGATCCGCTCTGAGCCCGGCCCATCGCCCGGGCGCCTGATGCGGTGCAAATGCGGGCAGCTGCTCGGGGATCCCCAAGGGCCAAGAGCACGGCCCAGCGAGCTCTGCAGCCTCTGAAGTTGCAAGTCTGGAACCGGTTAGGATGAGGGAGGCAGATAAGAGCCAGCGGGAAGCCAGGCGACGTGAGCCTCAGCATCAGGTGGCTGCGCTCGCTGGGGCCGCCCAGCAGGACGGAAGCGGACTAACCACCCCCTCCCCCCCCCCCCTGCACTGCGGTGCGGTAACCTGCAGGGCGGGGGGAGTCTGCACTGCCTAGAAGGAAGACGGCTAGGCTAGCGCACCCCGAGGCCGAGCAGACCGAGGCACCGGCAGCGGGAGGGGAGCACTGCGGGCTGCGACCCCCGCGCCCCTCCTGCCTGGGGGAGGGGACCCCCCCACCCTGACAGCCGCTGAGGCCTCGCAGCCGCAGCCGTTCCCACCCGGCGCCATCTCCCAAAGCGTCGACTGGGCACGCAGCTTCCGTGGACACTTCACATACCGGTTGTTTACTTTGTCCCAAATATTTTCTGGAAGAGTCTGCTGAACTTTTGCACATCTAGCAAATGTCAGCACGAACAGATGAGAAGATAAGAAGTGAGAAGAAAGGCGTCTTACGTGGAATCAAGGCGACAGTATTTTTTCATCATATTTTTGTGAAAATATACGGTGGGTCTAAAATTCGGACAGGTGCAAAATCTATGCTTTTTATATTTAAAATACACCGTTTATACATTTTTTCACCCCCAAACGTGTTGTAAACAGAAAATTAAAAAGTGAAAGCTGGGAACCAGTCCTAACTGCTGAGAAAATGGGCCCTCAGACCCCAAACCTGTCTTTCACCCCCCTATTTTCTAGCCTCAAGGAAAATATGGTGAAAATAAAAGTTTCATATTAAACCAACACATCGATGTAATTAATTTCTTTCCAGATGGGTGTAAGGGGCCTCGCTGTTTTATTGTGCTCCCAAATGCTAGGTTCCAAGCGATTTTCTTTTCCTCAGCTGCTCAGAGAATTGTAGGAAAAATAAAGAGCTGTGGCCTCTTGGATTTTTTTACCTGCTACTGAACACATAAAATTAGAATCCACTTCCAGTGCAGATAAAAGCCCAGCAGGGAAAGCCACCATTTTTTTGACTCAAAGAATATGTTTTTGTTTGGTACAAAATAGTGCTATTTAACTAGGATGTAGCAAACCGAGCGGCCTCGGGTTTATGTAAACTACAGGGGCACAAACACCAGTCACCCCAACAGGTTGTAAAAAAAAAAAAATAACAAATCCGTGTTCCAACTAAGCTGCCCCAACTTGCCTCGGGCTGATCTGTGTCAAGAAGTGAGTAGCAGCGGGAAACAAAGAGCTCAGCCGAGCCTCCGAGCCGGGTAAATCATTCTCTCAGGCTCAAACACAAAACTGTGTGGCCGCTGCTTTTTAGGAATAACCTTTCAACTGGACACCGGAGGGGCACAGACGAGTAGTGGATGCTGGGGACTGGGAGGGGTGTTCAGGGGGCGGCTCTCACTGTGCCGCTCTGTCCGGGGGACGCCGCCCGCAGAGGGTCCGTGCGCATGCCGGGCCTAGCCCCTCGCATCTCTGCAGGCCTCTCGCTGGGCCCCTCCTTGGAGGCGAGTGGAGGGGGCAGTGTTCAGGACCAGCCAGCCTGGCGGCCGGGCAGCCCACCCTGCCCTCAGCCACACCGGGGTGCGCCTGGAAGCCTCTCCTCCCATCCCCGGCTTCTCTCTGCCCCACGAGCTCCTCGGGCCCACACAGACGCTGGGGAAGGGCCTGGCCCACAAGGGAAACCGAGCCAAGTGGGGACCACACGGGGTACCCCAGCGGCCCAGCCCCTTGTGGCTCCGGAGCCCAGCCTGAGGCGGCAGCCAGCCTGGGCACCGCTGTCCACGTCCTGCAAAGGCCTGGCCACCCTTGCTTTTCGGTGTGTGTGAGTGTTTGGGATTTTTTTGTTCTGTTTTTGTTTTTTTCTGTTTTTCTGGGAAAACAAAGGTCCCCTTGGCGGCACCTGAGCCGGCCGCACGGACTGGACGGCCAGCCAGGCAGCAGGAGGCTGTGGCTTCGTGAGGCGGCACCAGCTGCTTTGTGCTTGTTTATTACAGCACAAGGCTCCCGGTGACCTAGGCCCGCCCGACCAGAGCCCTGTCCCCGGGGAGGCGCTGGCCAGGCAGCCGCTGCACCCTCCGTGTCCGAAGAACTAGGCCCTACACCCCCAAGACTCGGAGCTGCCGAACACACACGTTCAGACCAGCCCTGGGGTGTCCAAACTACGCAGGCCCGGGCTCACGGCCGGTGGCAAAAGAAATAGCTCCAGCCACGCCAGTGCCTGCACGCCCAGCGGAGGGAGGCTGCCCAGCGGAAAAGGACCCTCTGGGAATGTCCGTGCTGGGGTTGCCCCCCGCTGGGCCCCCCGCCAGCCGACTCCTGTGGTTGGGCAGGTCATCGGGGAAGACCAAATCTGGGCCTAGCCCCACGCCAGCCAGTTAGTCCTCTGAACGAAAAACAAAGCTGGTCACCCAAAGCCTTCCTCTGGTGGCCCCAGGCAGACTGGAGGGAGCTCAGACTGCCCCAGCCGGTCCCCAGGCCCAGCCTCAGAGCGTGTCATCCTGCCCAATGCCCCGCCCGCCCGACACCCCTCTACTCCCAGAACACCCCCTGTCGCCGACACTGGCGGGAAGACAGCAGAGGCTCTCAGCACACTGTCCCCCAGAAACATGTGGGGTTCCACGCCTCTCAGATCAGGCTGACCTGGCTTAGGGGCCCGGGCCTGCAGGGTAGAATGCCGGGGACTCACAGGACAGGAAAGCATGGCGGGGGGCCTTGGGCTTCACCACGCGGTCCCCCTGTGCTTCAGTCACAGGCGGGCATCCCAGGAGCCCAGGGATGCTGCCCCCTTGCCCAGCCAGCCGCATGGGTGGCAGGAAGGGGCTCGATGCAGGGAGCCCCCAGCTCGGCGCCTCCTGGCCCGTGCTGTGCCTGCTGCCCCTGCCCTCTCTGGCGTCCTCCTCGGAGATGAGCATGGCCAGGCCCCCCTGAGGGCCGTGGGCAGGCGCCAACGAGCTCAGGCCGGAGGGAGGCTGCACGCGAAGGACTCGCCACACCAGGCGTCTGGCCGCGCCGCCTTGCCCCGGGCCCCTGGCCCCACGGCCGCCCGCCCGCTGCAGGCCTCCTCCCCGTCAGTTGAGCACGGGGCTCTCTCAGGGTGGCCGCTGTGGGCTCGATTCCCACCGCAGATCTGGGGGCTCACATCCTGGGGAAGGCTAGCCACCGCAGTGGACTCCAAGACCCCAGGGGCCCCACGCCCCACCAGCGTCTCCCACGGCTAGCCTTACCAGCCCTCGCACCGGCACAGCGAGAGGGACGCCGCTCCTGCCCATGCAGCAGGGCCGATTTGGGGTGTCACCACATGACGGGGCTCCTGGTCCTGGGTAGCTGTCTGGCTGATGAGGGCTGGTGGGTCCACGCCCAGCCCCACCCGGCCTCTGGGACAGGAGCTCCCGTCTTCCACAGACACACTGGAAACCTCCATGTCGCGGCCCCTGCACGGCGGGCCTAGCAGGCCAAGCCCAGGAAGTGAGGGCTGGGGCCTGGGAGCCCCGGTGGGGCCAGAAGCCCCTCTGAGAGTGGACAGGTATTGGGGGCGCAGGCCGTGGTGGCCAGTCACGGAGACAGGCTCCCAAGCGCGAGCCGACCCTCGGCGGCTCTGCTGCCTCCCAGGCTCTCGTGCGGCCCCTACAGAGGGAGGGAGGGGCTCCACCCCTGCGGCACCCTCAGCTATGGAGTCCAGGGTCTGAAACCCAAGTTCACCGGCCGGACAAGACCTGGAGCCAGAGGCCCTCTCAGGGAGCCTCAGGGGCTGGGCTCCTGGGGACAGGACCAGGATCCCAGAGGCCCCGTCCGGCCTGGCGCTGGCCCGAAGCGCATGCTGTGTCTCCCACCATCCTGAGGTCCTCTGGCCACTGTCGTCATTCGGCAGACGGGGAAGCGGGTCCCGGGGTGGTGACGGGTCCCCCTGTCGCCCTGCACAGCCTGCATTTGAGCCTGGGTGTCCTCCTGCACCAGGCAGAGACCTGGGGCCCCGGGCAGCGCTGCCCCCGCAGCCAGGCGGGGCAGCCGGCAGGCTCTCGAGGGGACACGGTGGGTGCTAGGCCCCGGGGGGCGACTCTGCCCCAGTGCCTGCCACCTGGGCTGGGTGGCACTCGGGCACTCTGGGTGCCGGTTATCAGCAGCTGTGGCTCAGGAATAATTGGCCTCTCTCTCCTTTCTGGGGCTCAGGCCAGCAGTGAGCCCTCCCGGCCTGGAGGCCTGACGTGGGGGCCCAGGGGACCTCATGAGTGGGCCCAAGGCGGCCCCCTTCTGCCCCACGCAGCCCGCCTGCCAAGCAAGGGTGGGCTGGGCACTGGGCTCCGCCCCAGCACCGTCAGCAACAGAGACAGGGCTGACTTCCCAGCCCCCAGGGGCCCTGGGGCGGTCCCGTGCGCTCCCTAAAGCCCAGTGCTCTCTCTTGGACTAAGTTTTGAAAATGACCTGGCTGCAATCTTCCTCTGACTACAGAAGCACCACACGGGAATTAAAGCCCTGCCATCCCTTTCCAAATAAGCCTGTTGACGTTCTTCCCTAAAACGGTGTGTGCCGCTGGGGAGGGCGCGGGAAGGTGACAGCCAGGCCCCCTCCCGGGGACGCGCCCAGGTGGCCCTCTCCCGCCCGTGAGCGCCCCGGCCCCGCTCCCCAAAGGTGGACAGAAGGAGGCCACCACCTCTGGCGCCTCCTGAAGACCGGAGGCAGCCTGGGGTGGGCAGGTGAGCGGCCACACCGGCCGAGCAGAGATGGACGGTCCTCCACAGCCCCTGCCAGCGCCTGTTTCTGTGTCTTCTTTACCTCGAAAGCGGATCAGACCTCGCCTGGCCCCTTGCCCTTTCATCTGTCCGTCTGGGGGCCGCTGCCGCGCTGTCCCTGCCCCTCTGCCCAGCCGCTGCCTAGGGCTGTGCTGGGCCAGGCAGCCATCGGGCCAAGTGCCCGCGCCCATCCGGCAGGCTGTGGGCTCAGCCCCTCTCCCTGGCCGGGGCCTGACCCTCAGCCCCTCTCATGTCTTCTCGCTGTTCGGTCACCTGTGGGCACTGGGGACAGCACTGCAAGGTGGCGCAGGGCCCTCAGGGGTCACAGGACAAGCGGGGTTCACAGGAGGGGTGGCAGAGGCCGCTGTGGGCGCCGGGTCACCTGGGCCCTGTCCTGCCTGCGCCCCAGTGTCGTCTATGAGTGGGGCGTCCTGCTTGCCCTCCGGCAAGCTCAGCCAGCCGCAGAGGGCCCTCGGTTCTGTTCTGCTGCAGACCATGGCACTGCCGCCCGGCTGGGCTCGCCCACCGCGGTCACCCCACCCACCTCCACCCGGCCCTGTCTGCAGGGAGGAGGCATCAGCCCAGCCTGGCCCCCGCGCACCCACGCCTCCAGCGCCTGACTGTAAAGGACGCAGCTGGGAGACTTGGGGAGCCATCCCGAGGTCCCCAACATGGGAACTTGATCCCAGGGAGCCGGGGTGCATCATCTCCCCCTATGTGGGTGTGCTCACCCCTCCCCGAAGCTCTCCAGGCCCCTGCCACTGGGATTTGGGGGCTTCCGCAGCAGGGGCCCCGCCGCACCTGGGCCCTCTCCCCTGCCACGAGGGGGCTCGAAGTCCTCGCTGGTCTCCCTGGGGCTCAGCCCGCGCGGAGCCTCCAGAGGCAGCCCTGTCCCCGGGGCAGCGGAGGGCTCTCGGAGCCCACCAGGAGCAAGGGCCGGAGACCGAGGATGAAGCCAGCACCGCTCCGCTCCTCCAGAGGAGGAGGGCCCAGGAAGGGCCGTCGGGCTAGGTGCTCGTGTGGGTCAGGGCAGGGAGTGGCCCCGGCCTCCCCGGGCTCCCCATCCTGAGGCTGCCTCTCCAGGGCCTCCTGGACCCTCCCGGCCTGGGGCACCCTCCGGGGCGACTATACAGGCAGCTCTGGGGCGGCCTCCGCAGGACTCAGCCCTGCCCAGGAGCCGCCGCGCGGAGGAGCCAGATGCCTCCGGAGCCAGGCCCAGCACGGCCGCGGGGCCAGCCCAGGTCCATGGTGAGTGACCCAGAGCCGTGGACCCATCTGCCTGAACATGACTGCTAAGGGAACGTTCCAGAAGAGGAGCTGCAAAGCTGTTTCCAGTGACAGTGGCTCTGCTGGGGGAGGCGGCCCCTCACGGACCCGCTGGGAAAGTCCGTGGACCTTCACGGCCAAATCGGCTGCCCAGGTGGGGTCTCCCGCTGAGCCCACCTGCCGCCTGGGCCCGCAGAGCCGCGGCCTCCGCGGTGCCAGCCATGTGGTCTCCTTGCCCACCCCCCCACCCCAGATCACGAGCCCCTCGAGCTCAGAGGGCGTGTGCACCAGCCCTCCCTCCCAGCAGTGGGCTCGGCGTAAGGGTCCGTCCGCAGGTCCGGGACAGAGGGCGGCGGGCCGGGCTGAGGGGGGCGTGCGAGAGCCAGTGCTGCGTACCGGACTCAGCCTCTGGAACTGGTGTCTTGTGCCTCGGTTTCCCATGCCGCTCGAGGGGTCAGGATGGCGGGTCAGAAGCCCCCACGCTGTTGTCCTCAGGTCCCCGTGGAGAGGGCGGGAGGCTAAGGACGCCCTGGGCTCTGCGTGCAAGGGAAGCCTCCCAGCCAGACTTCCGTGCCCCGGGAGGGCGGCAGAGGTGCACAGGAGGGCACGAGAGGACACGCTTTCACTGACCATCCAGCCCAGCAAAGCTAGAAACCGTCAAAAAGTAAAAATTCCACTTGTAAACAAGATCGAATTATTTGATTGTGAAACCAGGGTCCATGGAATTTAAAATAATTTAATATGAAACAATATCATTTGAGATGCTGGCCAGCCGGGGACCTGCAGGCGGGGAGGGCCGCGTCCTCCTGTGGCCAGACACGTGGACACCAGCCTCGGGGAATAACAACAAATATTCGCTCAACACGCGTGGAGCAGTCGGCGAGGTGGCCACCACCTCCCCGGAGGGAGGGCAGCCGGCCCGTGGCTGCGCCCTGCTGGAGCTCACAGCCAGCGCCGGCAACAGGCTCTGCCACTGAAAGGCAGTGCAGGGAGCAGAGGGCAGCTCGGGGCACAGGACCCAACCCCAAAGGGAGGCCCGGGAAGATCGGGGGCGCGCTGTGGCCACGCTCGGGCATTGCCGGCCAGGCTCCCAGCCCAGCGTCTCGGCGAGAAACCGAGGCCCAGAGTCAGCCAAGAGAGCAGAGGCCTGAGGGTGCAGAAGGGCCATGCAGGAGAGAAGTGTTAGTGCCGGTCCATGCTGGCCAAACGAGCCCCCTCCCGGCCTCGATGTCGTCCTCTGGAAAATGGGGTCACACGGCGCCACGCAGACCTGGACCCGAGGCCGCCATGGACAGGGCCCTCCAGGGGGACGGAGCAGGCTGGCAGCAGCATCCCTCCAGCCGCGGCGTGAGGCGGTGGGCGGGGCCCAACACCTCCCGGCGCTGAGCTGGGCTGTCCTGGGCCCCAGAGTGTGGTGGGGCCGGGCCCAGTAGACCCCAGTGCTCTGCTGCCCCAGATTCCGCCTCGCGGAGACACGGTGGGGGGTATCTCAGGGCTGCAAGGGCGAGAAAACAAGCCCAGGACCCAGACAAAGAGCGCGAAAGTGCCAACTTTCATGTCACATCCAGAAGCCACATGTTCCTCCCGCCACCTGCGGGCCTGCAGCTCAGTGGGGTGCAGCGGGGGCGCTGGCCAGCCGCTGCGGGCAAGCCCAGCCACCGCCCCCCTCGCCCTCCCAGCCAAGCCCCGCTGCACAACCACCCCTCTGCCCGGGCTGCAGGGCACGGGGGCAGTGGGCACACGGGGGCCCCCCTCTCTGCAGCAGCCTGGACTCGTCCCAGACCCCTCCACACACAGAGGGTCCGAAACCCCCCAGGTCACCTGGCCAGTGAGCCAGGCCTGCAGCTCCAGGGCCTGCTCCCAGTGGGCTCGGACCCCAGCTGAGTCTGGCTGCCCAGTCTCGGCAGGGCGAGAGGACTGCAGTGCACACCCCCTGCCGTGAGGGGCTACCTGCTGGCTGGGGAGCACCAGCCCTGCCCTAGCGGTGCGCCAGCAGCGTTATTTTCGTTCTGCAGCCTTGCCAGATCACTTCGTCAAGGCCAGCGCTTTGCAGCTATTTCCTTGGTTTCGCAATCCACGCGGTGACTAACACACGCTGCATTTTGAAAACCTCTCTTGGTAAAAATTTAAGCTGAATTGTAAATACATAAAAGTCTCATGTTAATGGGGTGCATGATTTCTCGGTGGCTGTTTTGTAATCCCAAGATTCCGAAAGGATGTGGAATTCCATAAAAAAGGGGAAGGAACCGCCGGCCCAGATCTGCCCCCTGAGACTCGGCCGGCAGCTGCCGTCTTATATAAGACACAAGAGCCGGCCTCGGCCTTGTGGGGGCCGGCACACGGCTGGTGGGGGCGGGGTCAGAGCAGCCCCTGCGGAGGCCCCCGCGGAGAGGGAGGCCCCCGCCCCGCCCCACCCCCGCGGGCGGGCCTGCAGGCCGAGCCTCAGCCCCTCTTGACCCGGCGGGCATGGGCAGTGACAAGCTGGGCCGCAGGGCAGGCGGGCCCCTCCCAGGCCTCGTGCCCTCCCCCCCCCAGTGTCCGCACCCCGTCCCTGCACCCCATCCCTGCACCTCCTCAACAGGCCACTGCAGAGCGACCGGCGTCGACCGAGGCCAAGGCAGGACAAGTGGGGTCTCTGAAAGAGCGTCTAGCCGAGGAGTGAACGGGACGGGACCTTGGCTGCTGCGGGGCGTCTGGGCCACGCTGGAGCCTCAGTGGGAAGGCAGGGATGGGCGCCCCGGGCGCAGCGCGGGGGGTGTGGCGGGGGGCGAGGTGCGGCCGAGGCAGGGCTGGGCTCGGGTCAGCGCCCCGGTCAGCGCCGCGGCCCAGGCTCAGGCCTGTCTGAGCAGCCCGGCGGGCTTCGCTGGTGCCACCGTCATGGCCCCGTTTATTGCCTCGGCGATAACCCTTATCAGTGCTACCTGCCTCTGCTTCCGCTCACACGGGGTGGGGGTACCCACTGCGAGCCGCCTCAGCGCGTCCACAGAGTAGACTCTCGTCTGTCTGCCGACTCTGTGGGCCTTGCGTGGAGGAAGGAGGCAGCGGGGGCCTGCTGCCGGGCACATTGGTCTCCCCACACTGGCTGCCCTGCCTCGACCTTGGACGGGGCGGACAGCTCCCCAGTCAGCCCCGCGCCGGCCCAGCCAGGAAGTGCCCCCGCCACCCCAGGCGCGTTTATGGCCCAATAAACCACTGTTGACTCTTCTTCAAAGTTCAGGGCCTGTCTCGGGCCCTCTCGGGCCCATCCCACAGCCACCGCTGGCCGTGCAGCCGGTTCCGCCCAGGTGCGGGGTGCCAGGGGACCAGGTTGAGCAGCGCCTAACGGGGGTGCTGAGTGGGTGCTGCGAGCCACAGGCGGCCTCGCTGAGCTGGGGACCTCACCTGCAAGATGGTGCCGAGCTGCCAGGCAGGGTGCTGGGTGCGCAAGACAGACCCGGCAGCCATCACAGTTCTGTGGGTGGGCACCTGCCCTCGTGTGTCCAGGGCCACAGGGGAGGCGGCGACTGTCCAGGGGAGTAGCAAGGAGGGCAGTGCTGGCCTCCAGTCGCCTCCAGGATGCCGTCCCAAGAGCTGCTGGCCCCCCGGTGCGGGGGACCCGGCCCCCACACTGCAAGCCCGCCTGGGCCACATCCGGCAAGCCTGCTAAGGTCTCTTCCTTGCTTTTCATTGTAGCAGTGACTTACAATGCCAGAAAAGACATTCCCTTAATTCAATTAGCAGTGAGCTAAATGCATTTGCTGAGGATAATTAAGAATCTTTATAAATATGAAACAATTACCCCATCAAGATACGGTGCTAGCTGTTAGGATCCGAGCTCGCTCCCAAAGCCTTCCTCGGCGCTCCGGGCCTCCTCTGGGCCTCGTCTTCCGGGCGCTGCGGCCGGGCGGCCGGAGTCCACTTCCGAGTGGCCTGACCTGGGCCTTCTTCACCCCACACGGTCCAGCCTCAGCCGCGCAGGCGTGGGGGTGCTGGGTTCGCCGGCGCGGGGTCCAGGTGGCTAGTGCTGCGTCCCGCTGGGTCCTGGCGCGGGGGCCTCGTAGCAAAGTCGGGTCAACAGCCCAGGACGCCCGTCCGTTTCCAGCGCCGGTGACCGGTCCGCAGCGTTCCAGGCATTAACATGAAGAAGCCGGCAGGGGCAGGGGACCTGCAGCCTGCGGCTCCTCTGAGCCTGGCGTCACGCTCCACACACACAAGGGGGGGCCAGCGTCTTCGCTCGGACTCCTGGGCCTCGGCAACCTGCACGCAGCCGCAATGCCCCACCGCTCTCCTCCAGACCGGCCCGGCGCGTCCAGCAGTGCACGGCCTGCAGAGGGCCGCTTGGGAGACATGTCTGGTGGTCCTTTCCCAGAGCTGCACTTGCCGTGGGGGGCCCCACCCCAGGCCTGCAGGAGCACCCCACACCTGTCCCTGGGCTGCCGAGGGCCCTGGAGGCCCCTCGCTGCCTCAGGCAGCCCCTGATGAGGAAGCTGCTCCCCAGGCCACACCTGCCGGTGTGCGCCCTCTTCAGCGCGCCTCTGACACGGGCTAAGGCACCCGCCAGCTTTGCAAGGGTCGCTCAAGCTGAGGGTGTGCGGCCCGGGGCGGGCCCAGGAGCCCAGCAAGCAGAGCCGCTCTTGGGAAATGCCCCCTCCCAAGCAGACCACGCCATCCCAGCTGCCAAGAGCACCTGCAGGCCTCTGTGCCTGAGGCCGCGTGGGCCCTCCCCACCACCCGCCCCGCCCCGCCCGTGCCCGAAGCTGGGTCCTCACTAGCACCTGGGCCCCAAACGTCACCCCGGGGCTCACTGGGCTCTCGCCTTGCCTGCGGGCCCAGAGGCTCCTGCTCTCTGCCCCCCCCCGCGGGCCTTCTGGCCCTCAGCCTTCCTCGGCTCAAGTTCCCTCATTGTAATAACGCCGGGGAGGGTGTTTATGAAGGGAAGGGGGTTTGGCTGCTGTCCGCGCTGGATTCGGAACTGCCCTGTTCGCTTTCGCCTCCTCCCAGCAGCACAGTGCGGGCCTGCGGGGCCAGACACAACAGGCCAGGGCTCCCAGACGGGCTGGGGACCCCACAAAGACTCTGAGTTCCTAGCTCAGGACCCAGCTGCCGCCGTGGCCCCCTCCGAGGCTTCGGCCCTGGCTCACACCAGGAGACCCCGGCCGGCACTGCCACCGCTTCTCCCCAGTGCGTTTGCTCGGAAGCAAACGACCCGGCGCGGGGCAGGCAGAGAACCCACAGGAGCCCTTGCGAGAAGCTGACTCAGCGTCACCGGCGGCGTTCTTCATCCTCACTGTGACTAGTCCCATTTAGTCAGCAGTCACTGAGCCTCTAGCATAGGTCTCTGCCTTTCCGCACCCTCAAGCCTTTGCCTAAGCTCCATCCTCACCTCCCGATCTCACGCCAACACGCCTGTCCAGACCAGGTCCACGGGGGTCAGGCACACCTGCCCTCCCCCGAGAACGGCCAGTGCGTGGACCCCGGGCTGGGGGCTCTGAGAAGCGAAGCTCTGGCACCTGGTCTGGGCAGGGCACCAGAGCTTTCTACGTGAGTCCTCCTCTGTAGCATGTGGCTTTGCTGCTGACACCAGAAGCCCGGGGAGGTCAACTAAGATGCAATCAACGTCGCTAGGCATGAGCATTGAACCTGCAAGGAAGTAAAGGGGTTCATCCCCCCGGTGCAAAAAATGGGGGCAGAGCAGACCAAGAGGGCGATGAGCTGATCCTGACACTGCAGCAACCTCAGGGCACCGGGCAGACCCAGCGCTCTGCAGCGTGGGCTCCAGCGGTCACCCGGGACCGGAGGGAGGGCCAGGAGCACAGGCAAGGGGCTGGACAAGAGCTCGGGACCAGCAGCTCACCCAAAATCCAGACCTCCAAGCGCTGCCCCTCCCGCGACTGGGCAGCCTGGGGACATCCGCCTGCAGGAGCAGCAGAAGTTTCAGCACCGCCCAGATCCAACGCTGCTCCAGACACAGGCGGACACTCAGCTGCCCCTGCCTGCCAGCCTGGCGAGTGGGTGCAGAGGAAGGCACGGGAGTAATTTCTAGGCTAAAACAAGGAACAGCCAGAACCAGACTCTGTAGCATTGTCCCTACCGCACACCCTGAGGGGCCTGTGCAGGCCTTGATCAGCGTAACAGCAGAAGGGGTTGAGATGGAGGCTCTACAGGCCGGTGACTGCTGCAGGGAAGTCGGCCGTCTGCTCTGCTGCTCAGAGCCCCAGAAAACTTTATAAGAGCTGCAAGCGCAAGAAATGGGCCTTTGCTAGTTTAGTCAGTGTGGGAGTGTTTTGTTATTGGGGCAAAACTTGGGTTATCCTGACTAATGCAGCTGGTAAAAGAAGCTAACAAACAAGACAATAAGATCACGGCCTGTCTCTACCTGGGATCTACGTGGAAAAAAAATGGTCTCCTCTCAAAATTCATATTCGGGCCTCCCCTGGTGGCGCAGTGGGTTAAGCAACGCACTACGAAGCACTACGAAGCAAATCGCAGCCACTGCAGCACGAGTTCGATCCCTGCTGCT